>JAVHZT010000062.1:0-356832 GCA_035079005.1 Fraxinus americana | reverse complement strand
GTCGAATGGTGGTTCTGGGTGTTGGTGGTTCGATTTCTGCTGTGAGGTGGTGAAATGGTCTCGGTTTGGGCTTGTTTTGTTGATGGCGTTGTTGCTTGGGCGTTGGCAGAGGTGGGTACTGCTCGAAGTTCGGTTTGATGTGCGTGTGTTTTGGAGGGCTGCAGTTTAGGTGTTGGCGTGGTGGTTTGGGCAGTGACGGTTCAGCCAACTATGGGCTGCTGAGGCTTGGTGGTCAGTGGCGTGAATGGGTTTTTGGGTCAGTGAGCTTGGTAGTTTGAGGTGGTGGTCTCGTGAGTGAGGTGAATGGGCTGCATTGTGCAGTGGTTGTGGTGTGTGAGATTGCAGCTTGGGGAGCTCACTGTTGATGCTAGAAATGGTTGTTCTAGTATCAATGGTGACTCGTAGTGAAATGGAAATGGTGATAGGAAGATGGTGTTGATACTAGAAATTGATATTCTAGCATCCACATTAATCTCCAAGAATTGAGGAAAAAGAGAGAGCTTACCAAAAATGGCTGCGTGAATTGTGGAATGTGAGAGAATGGATGAGGTTGATATATGAATAGTAATGATTAGGGCACAAATTTCTAGGTGGATAATTGGGCCAAGAATTGTTGGGCCTAGCATTTGGGCTGTAGGGTTTTCCAATTGGGTTTAGGTGATTTGGATTAAAATGATTTCCTTGTTGGACTTGTATAATTGGACTTAAATATTGGGCTCTAAATATTGGACTTGAATTATTAAAATTGGATTCAAATAAAATAAATCCGAATTGAAATTAAAATGATTACTCGATATTGGATTTGATTCGAAATAATTTAAATTCATTTATAACGGCTAGACGAACGTGCTATTTCTTTAAAATTAGGGTTAAGGTTTAGCGACACGTTTTTCGAGAAATAATTTTATATCATTTAAAAGTTCTCGGTCGCTACAAAGTAAGGTGTAAAAGGTGACTATTTACCAAGTTAAAGTTTGTGCCTCCACGTGGGCTTTGAATCATCCTCAATACTTCATGCATGCATTTATGCACTTAATATAACATAATGCTTTAATTTGAACACCTCATGTTTGCTCAAAACACCTCATGCTTGCTTTTACTTTGCATTACTTCACTACAAAGGTAACACTTCACTCCCGGCCAAGTGGATAATAAAGAAATGCACATCTATAGTAAATAGATGTAAAATTTGACTTTTATCCCAAACCCCTAATTAACTAATCTTGGTAAAATTTTAAATCAACCAACAATGCAAACTTGGTAATCACTAATAATTTGGCCATATAAAATTTTGAAAAGTTAAATTACTATCCTAAAAATTAAATGAGCAAATTAAACGAGTACAAAATTTCGGAGTATTACAATCTTTTTCTTTATGCAAAATGTTATTACTTTTGCCACATGCAACCTTAGCTCAGCTGCTGATAAGCAAGACTTGAATGATTTTCTTGGTAGAAAATTTATCTAAGTGTAGCAGCACATGCAACCTTCGACCGGCTTGCTAATGAGTAAGGCTTGAATGATTTCCCTGGTAGGAAATTTATCTAAGTGTTGTAGCACATGCAACATTAGCTCACCTTGCTGATAAGCAAGACTTGAAAGATTTCCTTGATAGAAAATTTATCTAAGTGTTACAGGATATGCAACCTTAGCTCGGCTTGCTAATGAGCAATGCTTGAATGATTTCCTTGGTAGGAAATTCAGCTAAGTGTTGCAGCACATGCAACCTTAGCTCAACTTGCTGATGAGCAAAGTTTGAATGATTTCCTTGGTAGGAAATTTATCTAAGTGTTGTAGTACATGCAAAATTAGCTCAGATTGTTGATGAGCAAGGCTTGAATGATTTCCTTGGTAGGAAATTTATCTAAGTATTGCGCACATGCAACCTTAGCTCGGCTTGCTGCATTTCTTTATTCTTGATAAAACACACTCTTTTATTATAGTTGTGTAGTACAAAATACATTCACTTTCTACTGGTAGTATACATCATTATTCGAATAGAGAGGATTCTTATCTCAAGTGGGATCATAGCTTTCACCCCCAAAAGCTAGAGAAAAAGGAGTTTTTCCGGTGCCATTCCTACATGTAGTACGATAAGACCATAGCACACTGGGGAGTTCCTCGACTCATCCCCCTTTGAGGGCATCGAGTTTTACCTTCAGCCTATTCTTGATGATCTTATTGATTGCTTCAACTTGATCATTAGCTTGAGGATGATTTAGCGTGGAGAAATGCTTCCATATGACATGTCCTTCGCAAAAACTTGCAAATTGGGCATTGTCGAATTGCTTTCCATTGTCTATCACGATAGAATGAGGTACTCCAAACCTACACACAATGGAGTTCCACATGAAGTCAATGGTTTTTTGCTCAGTGATTTTAGCAAAGGGTTCAACTTCTACCCACTTAGTGAAGTAATCCACTGCAATAATTGTGAACTTCGTTCCATCCTTGGCGGTAGGCATGGGGCCGATTAGATTGACCCTCCATTTGAATAAAGGCCAAGAAGCCATAACAAAGTTCAACTCTTCTGGCGGAACCTAATGTTAGGAGCAAAACGCTGACATTTATCACATTTTCTCACAAACTCTAATGCATCTCTTTTCATGGTGTGCTAGAAGTATCCTTGTTGCATGAGTTTATTAGCCAATGACTGTCCAACGGACTGGTTTCCACACACTCGTTCGTGTACTTCTTGCAAAGCGTAAAGTGATTCTTCTTTGTTTAAACATCTCAACAAAGGTATGAAATATCCTTGTTTATAGAGAATATTGCTAATTAGTGTGTACCTTGCTGACATTGTCAGGACTTTTCTCAACTTACTAGAATCTTCTTGGCATATCCCTGTCTTTAGACAAGAACTAATTTCATCCATACATGTAGACTTAGGATCAATCATCATAGAAATATCTTCCAGTTTCTCGATGGTAGGATAGGGAATTTTCCTACAGTGATGCTGTCAAACCTTTCTATTCCTTCACTTGTGGCCAACCGAGCTAAGGTGTCTGCTTGACCGTTTCGAGTTCAGGGAAGTCGTTTGACTAGCACAGTTAGAAATTTTCAAATTTTCGTCTAACAATTTGAAGATAGTCGTCCATTCTTTCTTATTTAGCTCGGTAGGCCTCATTGATCTGATTGACCACCAATTGTGAGTCGATGTGGACTATCAAATGAGGAATTTTCATCTATTTTGCCATTCTCACCCCAGCTATAAGTACTTCATACTCCGTTTCGTTGTTGGAAGCATTGAAATGGAACAATAGAGCCATCAGAATAATTGTCGATTGGGGCTGACTAGGACAATTCCTATCCCAGATCGAGCTTCGGTAGAAGATCCATCTACAAAGAGTGCCCATGGGTGGTTATGAGGGGTTTTTCTAGTAGTTTCGAACAGAACTCAGCCTCATAGTTAGCAAGAGCTTGACCCTTTATGGAGGTGCGATGCGCGATGCTTGTATCTTATGTCAAACTGTCCGAACTCCACTGGCCACTAACCATTGGCCTTGAAGTATCAGGCTTCTGTAAGATCTGCTTTAACGGATAATTGGTCAAGATCTCAATGAGATGCTCCAAAAAATATAGTCTTAACTTTTTTGCTGCTATAACAACGACATAGGCCAGTTTATCTAAAGGAGAATAACGGAGCTCGACTTCATAGAGGGATTTCCTGACATAGTAAATGGGGTGTTGTATTCCTTCCTTCTCCCTTACAAGAACAACACTGATAGCATGTTCAGATACTGCAAAGTATAGAATCAACATTCGCTTGCCTTTGGCTTTGATAGGACAGGTGGCTATGCCAATTGATGCTTCCGTTTATCAAAGGCGAGCTGGCATTTAGGAGTCCATTCAAACTTCTTTCCTCATCGCAAGATATCGAAGAATGGTTTGCACTGATCTGTTGACTTTGACATGAAACGCTTGAGGGCAGATATTCGTCTAGTTATGCTCTGAACTTCCTTTAGCTTTGTTGGGGCCTATATTTCAACGAAAGCTGTATTTTTTCCATATTTGCTTCAATTCCTCGATGGTTCACCAGATATCCTAGGAATTTTTCAGAGTTTATACCAAAAGTGCATTTATGCGGATTTAGCTTCATCCCATATTTTCTCAAGATTTCAAATATTTCAACAAGGTACTTTCAATGGTCTCTGGCCTCCACACTTTTAACTAGCATATCGTCAATATATATTTCCATGGTTTTACCAATTTTCTTGGTAAACACAGAATTGACCAGACGTTGGTAGGTGGCTCCAGTATTCTTGAGGCCAAAAGGCATCACCTTGTAACAATAAAGACCTCGGTCGGTGATTATGTTCCTGGTCTGGCTTATACATAGGATTTGATTGTATCTCGAGTATGCATCCATGAAACTGAATAACTCATATCATGTTGTTGCATCAACCATTTGATCTATCGGTGGTAGTGGAAAGCTATCCTTGGGACATGCCTTGTTGAGGTCAGTAAAGTCTATGCACACTCTCCAATCTCCATTGCTTTTCTTTACAAGGACTAGGTTAGCAACCCATTTTGGATAATTTGCTTCACGGATGAATCCGTTACGAACCAGCTTTTGCACTTCTTTATTCAAGGCCTCGTACCTTTCTAGATTTAAAGTTCGACATCGTTGTTGCTTAGGTCATACCAGGGGGTCGATTCCCAACATGTGGCAAGTGACCTCTAGGTTAATCCATTTCATGTTCGTAGGATTCCAAGCAAAAAGTCAAGTTTCTGTTTTAGGAACTCAACTATATGATTTCGAAGGGGTGGTTGGAGTTCATGGCCTATTCGGAGTTCTTTTGGTGGGTCACCTTGTCCTACCACTATTCTGTTCAATTCTTTCATAGGCTCCTTCCCTTTAACTTTTAAATGTGGGTCTAATGTGACAAGGTCAGATTCGATCCAATGTACTATATAAACTCCAGGGAAAGTGTGTACATTCTTTTTCGCAAGGAGATCGTCATGTAGCATTTCTCAGCAATGTCTTTGTTTTCCTTGACTTGACCTACTCCATGGGGCGAAGGAATTTGAGCGAGTAGTGGTACATGGACACAATTGCTCTGGGATTGAATACCTAGGGCTGCCCCATGATGGCTTCGTAGGGTGATTTGGAATCAAACACCACAAATTCAACATTCAATTTAGTTTGGCATGGGCTTTTGCCAGTTTCAACAGATAGCTTGATCAATCCTTTTGATTTAGTAAGGGCGCCATTGAGTCCTAGAACCACGTTTGGATATGGTTATAGAAAGCTCAGTGGAATTCCCATTCATTCCAGTGTATTGACATAGAGTATGTTGAGAGAACTCCTTGTGTCAACTAAAACCTTTGGAATGATGACTCTTACTACAGGTATTGAAACTACCATAATTCCATAATAAGGGCATGGATCTGCTTCCTTATCATCAAACAAAAGATGGTCATCCATTGCACTTCTGTGGTGTTTCCCAATAATACCGATCTCAGAGAGGTCGGCTACTATATGCTTCTTCTGTCTTAATTCCCTTGCCCAATTATTTTGCTGGTCTTTCAGCATACGAATATCAGACTGGGTAAATAAATGTTACAAGCTCTCGCCTCAGCTTAGTAACCACGTACTACACCAATTCCACCAGAAGCGGAAAATTTTATGCAGTAATGGTATATTAAGGTGGTGGCTTGTAATTCATGCAGTATGGGCCTCCCCAATATGGCGTTGTAATTGAAAGGCAGGTCAACAACCACAAAGTCTGCTAGAATTCTTCTCTGACGTGGAACCTTACCTTGTTCCATAATCAGGACAATCTGACCTCAAGCTTCAATGGGATCCCCAGAAAATCCTTGCAACCTCCTGGAATATGGCTATAGATGTCGTGCTTGGCTCTAGAGTTCGGGAGTACAAAACATTGGCCGAACTTCCATTATCCACTAGAGTTCGGTGTATTTGTATGCTAGCAATAGACATGGTTATGACCAACGCATCACTTTGGTCCTGTAAAACTCCGTACGTATCTTCTTCCAAGAATCCAAACCATTCTGAGTACAATGTAGCATCAGAGTTAGCCTCTATTCGTCCTACATTGTAATTCTGGCAAATGTTCATCATATATCGTAATTCTTACCTTTCTGGATCCTTCGATGCACTGATTACCACCTATCAACATTCTGATCTCAACTCGAATAGAGGGATCCCATGCTTGGGGAGTTGGCTGACATCATTGGATCGTTTCCCATTGGTAAGGTTGTTGATTGCATGCTTAGTTTGTCTCTCCGAGTTTGGCTACAAACCTTTACAGATGGCCTCGTTGAATTAAAGACTTTACCTCTTCTTTCAGGTTTCTGCAATCATCTGTGTTGTGTCTTGCCAACCTGTGATATCGGCAATACTTTCCTTAGTTCTTTCTTACTAAATCCTTTTTCTGAAGTGGGGGTCTGTGGAATATCTCTTTTCCTCCAGTGTGTAGGAAAGACTTCCTCCAAGGTAGTATTTAGCGGGTGATAGTATGGAACCTATCCGGATAAGGCTTAGGACGATCTCTGTCCCTCATGTCATTTCTCTTTTCATAATTGAACTCTTTATCCACTTTTATCTCCTTAGCTTGATGTGAGGATTGTGGATTCACCTTAGCTTCATCCTGATCCAATGTGGCTTCCTTTACACTTATGTGTTTCTTTGCTCGATTAAGGAATTTGTGATATGTCCGAGGTCCATCTTCATGTACAGACTACCAGAATATTGTTCTCTTAACCCAGAAAGAACTGCCATGAGCACGACATCATCAAAGATCTTTTCAACCTCCATGGACTGTTTGTTGAACCTATTGAGGTAGCTTTTGAGCGATTCACTTTTCCCTTGCTTAATACTCACCAAACATTCTTTGGGCGTGGTTCTAGCTTTGGACCCATAAACTGGGCTAGAAAAGCTGTGGTAAGATTGTTCCAGTTTTTTATAAACCTCTGATGTAGCCTCCTAAACCACCTTTGAGCTTTATCTCCTAACGTTAATGGAAAGGCACGACACATAATGGCATCACTTGCTCTTTGCAGCTCCATCCAGGAAGTATACTTATCTAGGTGACTAAGGGGATCTCCTTCTCCTTCATACCCAGTTAGTTGTGGCATTTTTAATTTATCTGGCAAAAGTTCAGCAAGAATGTCTTCAGTGAAAAGGAAATACCGATTAATGAGATATTCCTCCATACTTCCTTTATTTTTCGCTTTCAGATCGGTAATGTGCTTTTTCAAGGTTCTCATTTCAGGTTCTGCCTACTCCAACGAACGTTTAACATGGGATTCAGCGTGTTTGCTCCGAGGTGTTAGTGAGCACTGAAAGCCCAATCTATTAGACACACTACCAACTTTCCTGATAATAGGCTCTACCATTACCGAAGAACTCATGATTTCTTTAGTTCGGCTTCTGGAGGATTTCTCTCCTTAAAAATGGAGAGATCTTCTAGAGGAAGATCGTTTGGTTTTCTTCCTATGTGCGGACTCCACCTTGGTTTCGAGTGGAAGAACACGACTTTGGTTTCGTTCCAATCTGTTGGCTACGTTTGTCAACCTCTCGATGGCTTCTCTCATGATGGTCATTTGAGGGTTGCCAGCTTTATTTCGACTTCATCGCCTTTCAATATTGTGGGGAACGCTGGTTTGTCCAGGAGAAGTGTGGTATTGATTCTCTGATGCTGAAATGTCCTCCAAAGTGGTATTCTATCACGAGTTTTGTTGATAGATAGGGTTGTTCGTACAAGTTCGAAGGCTCTCCTTCTAGCGCCAAACAGTTGACGTCGAAAATTGTATAGACAAAATTCAAGACAACTTAGGATGTAAATGATTATTTTTATTGGTAATGACTTGTAAATTACAATAGTGAACTATAAACATTTGTCTTTCATTTCAAATGAGATATTTTTTTAGTATGAAGTATTGTTCCCCCTTTCTTGAGGGTACCGTCCTTCTTTTTATAAGGAAGGATCGGCATGTATACATCGTGTTCCTATCTTATTAGCTACAGTACCGAGCTGGGAACTCGTGCCAATAGCTTGTCCTGATTGGTTACTAAGGTAGCAGGTCATTATGTCTCTTCAAATAATGGTAGTCACTAGTACGAGCTGAACTCAAATACCCGATCTTAATTTAGTATAAGCTCAATACATGTAACAAACTATATTTAATGAGGCCACAGGTCGAATATCAACAAATACAATGACACTCGTCGAGGAAGATGGTTGTTTGGATGGATTATATAATTTAAAAACTTTATGTTCTTCATCTACCATCAAGATTAGCTCACCTTTCTCCATATCAATCAAAGTTCGATCTGTTGCTAAGAATAGTCTCCACAAGATTATTTGAATATCTTTGTCTTCTTCTATGTCTAGAACAACGAAGACTGTCGGAAAAATTAAGTTCCATCTTTGATGAGTATGTCCTCAACTTTGCCTCTTGGATGTGTGATGCTTCTATCAGCCAGCTGCAATAACATCTTTGTTTTTTTTTTTTTTTTTTTTGCTTCTCCCAATCCCAATTTCCTGTATATAGATAAAGGCAATAAGTTAATACTTACACCTATATCACATAAAGCATTAAAAGCACTAGCTTCTCCAATTGAAATAGATAAGGTGAAACTTCTTGGATCCTTGAGCTTGGGAGGCAATTTCTTTTATAATCTTGCACTGCTCTCCTTTTTCAGTGCCAAAATTTTAAATTTGGGAAGTTTTTTCTTCTTTGTTTTCATGTCCTTCAAAAATTTTGCATAGCTTGGAATCTATCGTATTACGTCTATGAATGGGATATTAATGTGGAGTTTCTTTAGCACATCCAAAAACTTCTCAAACTATTGGTCTAGCTTGTGTCTCTTCAACCTTTGTGGGAATGGAATAGGAGGCTCATAAAGATTGATAGGAATGGTTGCCTTAACTCGTGGTGTATCAGAACTGTCTTTAGTAAATGCATTTATCATCTGTTGAGTCTATTCTGCTCGTCCCTAATCTGAAGAAGGTAATGTTTCCTTAGTCGCAACCAGTCTTTTGATATGTATTTCCAATAATTGCACCCCCACTCCTGGTGGTGATTTCTTTCATAGATAGGTCCTCAATGATTTCATTTCCCACAATACTTATGGCCATTACCTACTCTTTGGGATTAGTCTTAGTATTACTTGGCAGTGTAGGGTACTTGGCACTCTACTTGTTATAGAAAATGTCATCTACCCAACTTGAGTCTCCAGGTTTTTAATAGGAGCAATCTGATCTCGAAGAGTTGTTTCGATTTTCCTCATGAATTGGTTGTTAGCTTCCATGTACTGATTTGTTTTCTCCATGAATTTCCCGAACATTTCTTCCAACTGCAACATCTTCCTCGGCTACTGAAACTGACCTTGTGGCCTATTCTAATTCTAACAACCCTAAGAGAGGTTTGAGTGATTCTTCCACCCTGGGTTATACGTATTTAAAAGTGGATTGGTCTATTGACGTTGTCCCCATCGTATGAAGTCCACTTGTTCTATACATTGTGCTAAAATTGGGTAATTCGTTGTGTTGTGATATGCTACACACTCCTCACAACTTGGCTTTTTGGCTTGTGTAACGTTAGCTGATTGTGATATGCTCTCAACCTTAAAGAATAACAAGTCTATTTTCATGGACAATGCTAAGTAAGCATCCACCTCGTATACACCTGGCGCTTTCCTTTGAACAACCCGTTCAGAAGCCTACATTACTGAAGTAGTCGCCACTATCTCAAACAATTCAATGCGTCATCAATGGTTTTTGCTGATAATGAAACATTAGACTAAGAATCCACCATGCTTTTGAACGATGGAAGCAATCCCACATAGAAGTATTAGACTTTGAGTCCTTTCCTAATATCGTGATGAGGTCACTTCCGTAGCATGTTCTTGAACCTGTTCCAAGCTTCATCAAAAGATTCGGATTCATTTTGATGGAAAATAGAGATGTCATGCTTTAATTTTGCAATTTTGGCTGGTGGAAAGAACTTCATGCAGAATTTCTGAGCTAGGTCATTCCATGTGTTGATGCTAGCCATAGGTTGAAAATACAACCACTCTAGTGGTTTATTACGTAGTGTGTGTGGGAACAACTTTAGTCTGATAGCATTATCTGAGCGACGTGTGTATGTGGATTTTCTTTAGCTCTACCATAAAACTAATGCCCATTCTGGAATAGATATATGATATTGGTCTTCAATTGAAAATTAGACTGCCCTAATGGAGGGTAGACGATGTTGGATTGATTTTGAATGATTTGCGGTGTTATAAAATCCCCAACCTGCATATTTCTCTCATCAACAATTTCCTCTTCATTGACTTGAACCACTTGTTCATTTTACCGTTAGCCATTTATTGTATTGCTCTTGCTTCTCTTTGCCTACGATAAAAGGTATGTTCGAATTCTGGATCAGCTAGAATCAAGTCACCGTCAGAGACCTTCGCATACAAGACTGGAAATAAGGTCAAGAGTAGCTCTTAGAAAAAACTACTAATAACTAACTAATGCAAATAAACAAAAAAATAAATAAAAAAAATAAGGTTCGAATTAGTGTCAAGATAAATAAAAGTAAACTAAATTCAATCCTCGAAAATGGTGCCAAAAACTTATTATGCAAAAATATATTTTGAATAAAACCATCGCGAGGGTACGGTTCGTTAGCAAATAATATAGTGGACTTATTGAGTCCGATTATCATCCCACGAAGATTGATTAGTTCAAATTCATATTACTTTGACCTTAACCGAAACAAAAATAAAATGAGTTGTTTATTACGATGAACTTATAACTAAAATAATAATGCGGATGCAATTATGTGAGATGGACTAAATGAAATGCAATTTATTTTAAATGTACGTCGAAGTTTTCTTATGAATAATGATTGCACTAGGATCACAAATCCCTATATATTGTTCATTTTAAACCTAGTTCTACACTTTGACAACACGATTGAAATATTGACAAATCAATGCTCCTAAATTATTTAACAGTCTCTTTGGAGTAAAGTCAAACATATTCTCATATATGATCCGACTATATCTCTATGACAGATGCAAACATATAAGAATGCATGTGTTTTTATGAGCACTTCAAGATTCACATAGGGCACAGTGGTATATTTCTATCACCTATCAGACCCTATGATAATTTATACCACATCGAACCTATTTACCTTCTTTCAAATGCATGAAATAAGTCACCGCACTCACACAATTACGTACACAATAATTATGGAGAAAATAAGATCATATAAACCATTCAAATATCTAAAATGTGTTTTTGGTGTCATGAATTGTAAAACTAAGAATAAAAGTCATACTACATAGTTCATCGATCTCCTAGTACAAAATTAACCTAGCCTAACATGATGGAAAGGAGAAAATTAGAAAAACAATGAAGGAATGACATCACCAATTTAATTCTTGACATTAATCTTCGCGTCGAGGTGTTGTTCTTCTTCTTCTTACTCTTTTTATACTCTCAAAACCCTTATGCCTCTCCTCTTTCCCATTCTAGATGGCTCTAGAGTTTAAATACGCATCCAAAGATTTGTTTCCATAAATATTTCACTCGAATAAGGAAACTAGAATTTTCACGTCAAAGTTGAACTATGCGACCGCTTATTCATTTCCGCGTGACCATATAGAAACAAAATGTTAGGCCTTGTAATTTTCTGAAGCAACCTATGCGACCACATAGGTATTAGTACTATGCGACCGCATAGTATTAAGAAACTTCCACAGCTTTGTGTTTTGGTCCTCAAACTCCATTTTGCATTTCTCAAACTCTTTTCCCATTTCTTCTTCTTCTTCCAATGTTTCATTCCTTTGATCAATTTGATCTCGCCATCTTCACATCTCTTCGGGGTCATCTTTCGTTCATTTGCACCTTGGTCCCTGAACTTTGATTTTCTTTCGTTTGTCTTTTTTCCCCATTTTTCTCCTAATTTCCACCATATTCGTCCTGCAAAACACAAATTATATCGAATTAAGCTACATTCCACACATTTATTAACAATTATCCATGTTTATGGCCCAAAATAAGTGAGTAAAATGTACTTATCATCTACAATCCCAAAGCAGAAAAATGGATACATAAAAAAATACAAGGAATATGGCACTGGTATTATTCCTTACCTATCTAATGAATTACAAGATGTCATGCCAGAATTTCATATAGAAGCCTGCTTCCAAAAACAGCCACTGAGGATAGTATGACACGACCCCGTCTCGAGTCACCCTAGTGGACCCAGACGTGACGTGCGCCGATGATGAGTTCCAACTAGATGCTGGACCCACCACCAAGGCCACATAGACTGTTCTACGACTGTTTGACTATTTAGTGAATGCAATATTTTTGTAAAAATTTTGGCAGAGTCTCCCCTGAAAATGGAACAAAACCAACCTGAAAATTTATAAAAGACCCCATACAATAATCAATATCAAATATTTGGGATCACCAAATCCATCAATACCACCACAACTACATCAATATGAAATTAAACTTGAGTGAACACTTCTACTACAAAACAACATGTCTATATGCATGCATTACAATGATGAAGCAACCCATCGACAAAGTGAACATTACACAAGATATTAGACCAAGTGTTTTATGACATAAGTTCCCAATTAAACATTTACATGCTAGATATGGTTAAAAATCATGCAACCTAATGATGGGTAGTCAGGCTCTGAACTTCAACAGGCTTTCCAGGTATCTCAAATTCAGCGGCCTCCTGATAGGAAAAACATGACAAAATATATGAGATTGTAACTCAGTGAGTGGATAGTTCGCAAATACATACACTTTTTCCATTTATACATTTTTACTGAAAATCTGATTTATATTTTCTTTCTTACAATTTGTAGAAATTCTGATAATTTCTTTTATAACTGAAACAGGTTAAAATCATAAAATTCATACTATTTATTCTGAATAACCAACTGTAAAAATATGCCAAGTATAGACAACCTGGTATCAACATAAATATGTGTAAAACTGTCGTTCTATAAGTTAAAATTGTATTTCTGTAATTGAAATAACTGAATTCTATATTCTGAAATGAACTATTATCTGATATTTGAAAATCAGTGAATCTAAAACTGAATGAATATAAATGATACACTAAATAATCACACCAAGAAGTGCCCAATGAATAGCCCTACTCATGTACAGAGTGATCTCGATGTACAAGGCAAAGCCATTCAAATCTGATAATCTGATAAACTGGTCATACGTACGCAGAGCTGCCCCAAAGGCTAATCACCCTAATACACGGCCCAAAGCCTATATGTGTACGAGAGTGGGTCCCAAAGACCTCTGATAATCTGATCATACACTATGGAAACACATTCACATCAGTGCAGAGCGGGTAAAGTCACCTGGGTACTTTCCGATGGTTTTAAAATAACTGTAAATATGCTGAAATATATAACATGAATAACATGCTAGAGAAATAATTTCAATGAACTAGATTTAACTTTACAAAAGTAAAGTGACTACAAAAATCCATTTGATTTTGGAAATCATGCCGTCAAATCAAATATAGGTAATAATTAACTTTCGGATATAGTATATATTTAATAAATATTTATTTCTGAAAAATAAGATTTCCACTCACAAAATACGAGCTACAAGCTAGACTGGCTGATAAGCGTTTCCAATTTGTTCATCACCACCTGAAATATGATATGAATAGCCAATTAGCCACTGACGAACCAAGACCTATAATATCGAAAGCAATAATGATAAAACTAAACTTCCTCAACACATGACTACATCTCCCACATAAATCATTAAATCCAATGAAACTGATAACACTTTCTAGTTCCATCACTAGCTTGCCATTTATCAAATTACTTCCATCACAACCATAAAAATAAATATTCATCTTCCCTTAAGTGAAAACTTGAAATCATAGTTCCATCATAACTTTGACACCTTGTTCCATTAATACATTTCTCCAAGTGAGCATTACACCCAAATAATAATTTCTCCAACAACGTATTCAAAATACCCAACTTAGAATTTCTAGGGTTTGCCAAAATTGATAGACTTACCATGAATCAAAAGGGAAGCTAACCAAACACGAAACTTGAGCTAGAAATCAAACTTTTCTCCCTCCCATAAGCACTTTCGGACCATATAAACCCTAGAAATCAACATAATTAATTTCGGCCTCATGAAAATAAATGAATAAATCGAACCCAAAAATTGAAGAAATCAATTCTTACCTTTCTTTCCTCCTTTTTCCTTTCCTTCTTCCCTTTTTCTTCCCCTTTCTTCTTCTTTTTCTTCCCCTTTTTTTCCTTCTTTCTCGGCAGTTTCTGCTTCTGTGCGTGAGTGAGTGAGGGAAATGAGACAATTTGGGTTGAAATGTCAAAGATTGAGGAGATTTGCACATGGAGTCCTTATACTTCCCATAGTGAATAAGTAAGTCATCAACTTCCAAACTAATCTATTTAAATTCCTCACATAAATCCAATAATAAAATTAACCCCAAAAAAATATTTAGTCCAAATAAATCCTTATTGATATTGACTTTGACAATTCCACCTTTGACTTTGACTATTTAGAAATGGGTTGTAACATAGTATATACAAAGAACTATACAAAATGATGCTATGCAGACAAGAGTTTTTGGGGTGCACATGTCAAAGAGTCTTAGTGCCCGGCTCTTTCTAAAAGCAAAAGATAGGAATGATAAGTAATAGCTACGCTTGGATTGTTACCAGTAGCCGGACAGAACTATACAATTTGATGAACTTGGACGTTGTTGAAGCCATGCAAGATGCTTTGGGAGTAAAGCCTTTAATCCCAAAATCTGAAGAGCTCGAATCTTTAGCCACTCGATGGAAAATGATGTTTTCTCAAGTTTATGATGAACCTCGCACAACCAAGTATTTAAGACCTTTAGGCATATGATACCACGTGTGCTCTTGCAATGACAGCAAAAAGAGTTGGTAATAGGCTACTGGATGCTACTGATATCGGTTCTTCATCTATATTTGATTTACCAGTCTCTAAAATGGATCATGAACTTTTCAAAGAAATGTTACAAATAAAATCCCCTGGAAATTTTTCTCTTACTAAGGGACAAGGCCGTATCTGTGTTTCGCGGGGCTGAGGCGAATTACAGAATTTGGACTCTTAAATCGTAGCAAGTAATTAATTTTTTTCATTTATAAGAGTTTTATAGAACCAAATTTGTTAACTTAAAATCAACAATAAAATAACAAAATGAAATATTCAATATATATATATATATATATATATTACAATCAAATAACAATGCGAAAATATTTTAAACGATCACTTAAATATAACTCGTCATGTGCGGTATTAGAGACAAAAATATTAATCAATTTTGAATAGTCGAGTTATTCTACCATTTCTTTTTTAATAGATAACATGATCAATTCATTCAATCTTTGCTGTGACAAAGTTGATCAGAGATAAATCTTGATTAATTTCAAGTTGGAGAAAATTCTTTTTGCTCATGCAACTATAATCGGTATGGTATTTGACTTGCTTGTTTGATATTTAGCTGTTTTCCTAAATATTCCATTCCACAAGTACAAAATCAAACCAATATTTTTGTTTCTATTCTATAATATGATTATAAGATATCTATGAAACCAAATTTGTGGGAAAAAAGGTGTCCAAACAATCTATTGACAGAAAAGGAAGAAAAATGTAATTGAATTTAGAGACAAAACTATACAATATTCAATTAAATATATAAAATCTATCGGTCAATGCAATTAAGAAAAATTAGGGTTAATAAACGATCAGATCAACAAAGATGTGTGTAACGATGCATAAATATATACTGAGGGGGTGTTATACAATGGAATGAGTATTCATAATCCAGACATTAATTCTGTGGTTTTCAATATCCTTGTTGAAGAAACCTCATTGTTCGGAGCAACCGAATAAGGGTGAATGAGTACAAACGATAATGAGTTTTTAAAATAAAGAAGGAAGCAATTTTTTTTGGGCCTCGTAAGGAGCTGGGCCTGAGGCGACAGTCTCTTGGGCCTCTCCTCAAGTCTGGCTATGGGGACAACTAGAGCAAGACACAATACAAAATAGTTAATGTTGTTGGAAACAGTAACAGAGAGGTTAGAGTTTGAATCCGACTGTCTCTAGTTCTTACTCAACTTCAAAGAAAAATCTAGGGGATATCACTTGGCCAGGGGGCTCAGAAATAGTACCGAAAGGTTGGGGATTTCCAGTTAGTGGTAATAAGCTAAGGATTGAAGTGCCCAAAAATCTGGTTTTAATGAGTTTCGTGAAAGTGGTGAAGGATCCTCGAACTAATGCTACCAAAGTTAGTGGATACTTTAAGGATGTGTTCGATGCGGTGATGGCAACATTATCATATGCTGTGCCATATGAATATGTTATATATTCCTTAGAAAAATCTGATGGTTCAAGTTCTAGGAGTTACGATGATCTCAAATATCAAGTTTCTCTTCAGGCTAATCATACATTAATTTTCGGTCTCATAAGTCATAACAACACAGTTCTCTTTTTATCTGAAAAAATCTTTATGTATTTAAATTGATTTTGGTTCTCTTTTCTTTCACGATAGGAAAATTATGATGTTGCTCTTGGAGAAAGAACAATTACTGCTAACCGATCAACTTACGTTGATTTCAGTTTACCATATGCTGAGGGAGGAGTTACTAGTGTTGTGCCAATTAAATATGAGGATCCAAATTATAAGTGGACATTTTTAGAGCCCCTGAACAAAGAACTGTGGTTAGCGTCTGCTGCATTTTATATCTTTACTAGTCTATCAATTTGGATCATTGGGAAAACTGTTTCCACTAGTTCCAGGGGCACCGCTGGTCCACATGCTGGCATGATTTGTTATTTTCCCTTATTTCCTGGTGATCCATCTTCTCCTCTTCGAATAGATTATTATTATGCATATTACAATGTAACAGTGATTGGCATTTCAATTTCTGGGTCATAAAATGAACTTTCTGGATCTTGTGTCCACCTGCAGGACAAGGAATTCAAGGCACTTTAATTTGCCTGATTTTAATATGATGGGCATTTGTCGCATTTTTTCTGATGTCGACTTACACTGCTAGCTTATTGTCAAGATTAATAGCCCAAAGGCTTCAACCAACTCTTGCAGATGTGAAGGAACATATTATGTCGGGTGTCAACAAGGATCATTTCTTGTTGATTTCTTGAAAGATTTAGGATTTGAAGAATAAAAAATTAGGACATATAAGTGTGTTGAGGAGTGCCATGAAGCTTTATCAAAGGGGAGTAGCAATGGAGGTATATCTACCTATTTTGATGTCGTTCTGGTAATTTGCAGCATACTTTAACATGAATTTCGGGTCGGGTCAAAATGCTTACTTGAAATGATGAATTCCAAAATCTTTTGAATGGTTGAATCACCATGCTTTCCAAAACTCCAAATCTACAATTTTCTAGCACTCTAATGGTCCCAATCCCAATCACGATGAAAGTGGATGATTAGCCACAACCTTAAGTGCCAATTTTTGTGAGTTTTCATGCTAAATAGTGGTTCTAGGTACCTTTCAATTTTGGTGATATTTTCCACACAAATTTTCACCATTTCATTGTCATCTTTTTTTTCTCCTAAGTGCAAGACAAAGTTATGGGAGTTATGTAAAAGCTTGGAAGTTGGTAGGAGTTGAGAGAAATTATTAATTTGAATTATATTCAAACCACTCCCTCTAATTCACTTTAATAACTTGTGGGTCGGGTCAACCCACATGGACGACCCATGACCCATATTTTCTAACATCTCCCACTCGCACATGATCGGCTAAATACAAACCACAAGAGACAACGAATGTCACATGTTAAATCCTTCTCAAGATTTATCTCACAAAAATTTATACGACAAATAGATTGTGCGACCATCGAGTAATATTTGAGCTCATAGTACTATAAACATGTTAGGGATATATAGTAGTTCGACTAGAGGAACATTACATCCCGCTATATCCCAAACTTATTTTCCAACATTAATTCAAGCATTTCCGATCCCTCAAGTATTTATGGAACATACTTGAACCCCACATCTAATCATTGTATTCACAATTGTGTCCAATACCCTAAAAGGATAAACACAATTGTCCGGTCGGTGAATACAAATATAAATGTTGGTCAAAATAGTCTTTCTTTCCTAGTTGAATCCTTCAACTTTAAATCAGCTGCTTTCCTATACATGTCCCATCAAACTGAATCAATCATAGTTATTGACAACATGGTAAAGTAGCAACATCGAAATAAAATCTCAAAAAATAGTCAAAAGTCTTAAGGGTATATATGAGGTTATATAAACCTCAAGGTCTCACACAATGAGGAAGCGAGGATCCATTCACTCATTTATCCAATATTGGTTGTAAAAGCACACGTGGCATGAAACACGCGATACAATGTTTTCTCCCTTTCTTAGGGTTTAAGTCATATCCTTTACAAAACAAAATAATAATAACACTGTATAGATCCTAATTCAGGTATTTCTCGATACCTAACTTAAGTTCTCCTTATGTTCATTTCTCCAAGCAATCTCAAATCGAGAACTCGATCTGGCCACTAAACAGGTTTAATGTATTAGTAAAAACCATTTTGATTACTTGTTGCAATCTCATCTTGATATCTCATCAAGGCGACTAGATCATGTACACAACATGATCATTATGTCTCATCTCAACACACTCCAAAATGTCTGAAACAATTGCTCGTGTGAGTGAGCCATTCTCAACTTATTTAACATACTTTATTTGTGCATGCGAAATATCATCTCATAATCCAAAAAATAGACTACAAATGAACTCAAAAGTGTTCATCTGTAGGCACATAAAACTCAATCAAGAGTTTTCTAATGCACTAAGATCATATTCTACGTAATTTCAGAGATTCGATATTACCAACAAGTATATCTCTAAATATCTTTAGAGTATGATGATTACAGACCATATAAATATATTGCAAAGACACTTTTTTTTGTTAATGTATCTCACAGAAATATTATCAAATGTTTGGTTCCATCATGATATTTGATATCCTCAACACATGAGATAATTGTATAACTATCATGGATCTCATACTTACAACTAGTATCATTAGATGCCCAATACATCTATACCAAACAATTTTTTCAATTGTCAAGATATATACAACTATATGTGCTTCTTGCTACTCTATAGAGCAAGATTGTATAAGTCTAATAACTATTTTCACTCGACTAACTCTAATCTTTAGTCGATATTTACATGTCTATTCCAATCACAAGTTATTCATTCGACGACAAATAGAATAATTGACAGCAGCACTCTTTAGGTATCACAATAACCTTTCGAAGGACATTGATACCTACTGACTAGATCCATGGCATGACAAATATTAGGGTAAGTATACATCATAGCATACTTCTAATTCTTAATCGCACTAGATATGGTCCTCTAGATATTTCTTTGTACACTTATGGAGTCTTCGACATACATGAAGACTCATATGGTTACCTTTCGACATATGAGCATCAACATGGTAGCAATTCCATAGTTAAAAAAATATTCTAGAATCTTTATGGTATATAGCTCTTGTAACAGAGAAACAAAACTAGAATAATCTTTTTAACACAAAATATACAATTTGCTAAACACATGTCCTTCGTCTCAAAAATTAAGGATAACCATTTTTAAATGGTCACACTCCTCATGCTTAGCAAATATAGTTTAACATCAAAATTAGAATTACAACATACCATCAGACGTTTACATAAATACAGTAAACTTCATCCACATGATGAAATTTTGTACAAGGTTTAAACCCTGTTAAAGCTCAAGTACCAATGTCAAAATAATTGTATTAGGCAACAAATGTAACTAAGAAATTACCATACTATTATAGAAGCGTTTAACATGAAACTTACAAATCTATTCATGTAGATATCTTCAATCAATTCTCAATTGAGAATGAAAATACAGTCTATTAGTCTATTTGGTGTAATCTAAATTTAAACACACTATCATGATTAGTATCAACATATAGAAGTGAATCTCACTGCTAAGAAAAACATTTGTCTAACTCAATATACTGATATTGAGTATAACCCCTCTTTAAAAAAAATGAGTTTTATTTATCATAAACTCATTAGTTTTCCATTTAGTTTTTAGAACCTAAATATTCTCAATGAACATAATGTCCAATTAGAACTTCCACCATGTCTCAAATTAGGTTGGAATTTTATACTTCATATATACTATCCATCACTTTCTTCAAATTTCTCAACTAGTTTTCCGAACCAATAATCATTGAAATTAAATAACTCTTAACTCCCACTCGAAACTAAGAATCATTGAAATTTGATAGTTCTTAGATAACTCTCATTCGAATAGATAGCTCACACTCGTAAATAAATTACTCTCACTTGAACTAGAAGTTTAAACCAACTCTTATGTATTCAAAACCGATTAATCAATACACATAATATCAATTTCAATAATATTATCCAAATTTTTCTCCCCTATGGGAAAATAAGGTCAAATGACACAACTTGTGACCCGATATCCATCTAAAATCTCACTTAAGTACCTTTTTGGACTGTTATGTATATCTTAGAGTTTCATCTCGTTCTTAATAGGCTCATGTTCCAAACTCATTATCAAGAACTTACATAATCGATTATGAGTCTATGACAACCCATATTTGGCTATCCACGTGTCCAAAGTTTATATATTCTGAAGATACTAACATTGAGAAAACTCCATTAAGTGACACTTGCAATTAACAATAATCTTCCCAAAAGAAAATACATAAATTCGACTGCATTATCTAAAGTCTCATCACATTCAATAACATTATGTTCTTTCTTTCCAATAAACCTTATAATTATTGGTGATCAAGAAATAATCAATCTAATAAGAATTTCTCTTCCATTACCTAGATCATAGATCTCTCGTGATAGAGATTCACGCTCTCAAAAAATTCTCAAAGTCTCATCACATTCAATAATATGCTCAACTTATGAAAATCAAAGGCTCAACTAAAATGCGTGAATATATCTATAAATGTAAAGAAAATATGAAATTTCATCTCTATCTCTCAAGAAATTCGAATGTATTTACTCAATGAAGTTTAGCTCTTACAGCTTTGAATGGTTTTTTCAAATCAAAACCATTGCACAAATATCCAAAACCAAAATTAAACATCATTACTGTGAGTATGAATAGAACTACCACATATAAGTTCAAGTAATAGACCATTTTTAGAAGAACAAAGACCGAGATCAAGTTTAGCGGAGCATTTGATACTATCTTCATATCAAATAGGAGGTCAATTTCTCCATTTTGCAACACTAAGTTGTAGTATCAGTCATAGAAACCTCCATTCCATCTTCATTATTTGTATATATCTATGTATCAAGTCAAAGACTAAAGACAATTCTTGATCTCATATAAAGTGGGTTTCTAACTCTTGAATTAATTGTCCAAACAAGATATGAGAAACATATTCAAGTGTTATATCATTTAGCTTAACTACTTTCGAGTTAAGAGATTCAAAACGTGTGGTTGAAACACTTGAACCTTTATAATATTGGTCCTCTACTATACCCACTTTCACATATTTCTATCTGATACGTTTTTCTTGGTCCATTTTTCAGTGTCCTCATTATCCACATTTGTTTTAGTCCATTTGAAGCTTAAGATTCGAAATCTATTCAGAACTAGAACATTGCTACACAAGTATGTCCTCTAGATTTAGCAACATCAAGTCGTACGTCTTTTAACTTATACGGTGGGCAGTGTCAATAGAGGAAATTGACACTTCAATTCGTAAGTCACATTGACCTTCAAAGTTCTCATCCATTGAAATAAGATTAGTTTGAACTTACTACTCGCCAAAAAAAATTATGACCAACAAAAAAGAATTGTTAACACTATGTTAACCATCTCAACTCAATCACATTTGAGAAAAAAAATCATCTATAATAGAACTTAACGATTCGAATGCTCAAGTACCAGAATCTACTTTTTCTGTATTTGACAAAGTTTTTTTTTTATCTTCATTCTCTAGAGTAGCCTGACCCACATCATGTCTTCAATTACGTGGTTGATGCTATCTAAAACATCATGTTCTTCTAACTGAAAAACTTATTATGCCACATGTTATTGCATTTGGCTTGTTACCTTTATTAAGGTCAACAACAATAGATTTTGATATGATGTATCAGATTTTATAGACATTTTATTCTCAATTAATGCCCATTTATGCACATATATCATTTTGCATCAATGCAAATCAACATATACGATAGTTCAATGTTAGGCACATAGTCGAAAGTTCATTATGTTCCCAATCATCGTCCGCAATCCTATTGTTTTACTATCATAAACTTAATTTCATAACGCAAAATTCCATGAGTTATAAGCGAGAATTACATTAATTCTTCCAACTTGAGAACTACCACTCGGTTGGTGAATCAAATAGTTCTAAGTAAGATTTTCTTTAAATCTTCTAATCATCAAACTATCACTCAACGACAATCAATAGGTCTAAGTAAAAATCTCACTATTCTACTAGCATTAGCATTCATAACAATTCACGAACTAATAGATATCATGTAATTCAATAAGATAATTCCATAATGTGCAATAAATGTATGAACATGCACATTTATACAATTATAACATATACCATGGTATCACAAAATTAATTCTTCCAGAAAATAATTCTAATTATTATCGAAGAATAAAACTCACATCATTTAAGTTTTATTATACAAACTCTCAACATTAATTTAAAATCTATTGCAACACAATCCCGACAAATGGGAAGTGACATCAAAATTCTCATATTCTACTTATCACAAACAAAAAAAAAAAATGTCCCAAAAATATTTACGTGTCCCATTAGGTCATGCTTCATATCCATTTATTAATTTCAATAAGCACATAACTTTTCAATAAATTCTATAGTCGTTGATTTTCTAGACTTTCCTCTAAAAATGCTATAAGTGTGCAGAGATCCATATCTGATCAAGTATAAAAATTGTAAACAAATTATAATGGATCACATAACCTAATTAAAGACACACACAACTCATGAACGTATATTAACATTGGTATTTTAAATATTTTTAAAGTATTTTTCATTTTCGAAAAAAAAAAATGAGAGCACTTCAAAAAATAGTTCCCACTACCTAAATACCATCTAATGAATATTCCTGATTTAAGAAAAAAATTCAGAATTTACTTAAGTTAAAAAATATATTTTTTCAATTATCCAAAAATTAATTTACTTATACTAAAAAATCAAGAATAATTCAAGGACCAATCTACAATTTTTTAGAATTAAAATTGAGTTCCTCGTGCGCCCTCACTTACAGAACCAATCTGCAATAATTTTCTTAAATTAATAAAAAAAATGGGGCGAGTTAGCGCCACACCACGCCGTTCTTGAAAAAAACTTTTCAATTGGTCATCCCAACAAATTTCAACGTTCTGAGTTCATTAGTGTAGTCAAATTTTACGAAATCAATATTTAAGGCTACATATGGGACATTAACAGATCTGTCCGAGAGTCAACATGGCAGAAAAGGTGTGCAAAATTTTCAGATTTTCAACCAAACTTCGAGAAATCAAAACTTCTCATTTTAGGGCCAAAATTAATGATCTTTATATCATTAGAAAGGTCTTGAAAAGATACATCCAACAATACCAAATGAGAAGCATGAAATATAGTGTAAAAGAAGTTATCATGTGATAAAGTTTCGGATTTTACCAATCTTCTTCCAAAAAAATCAGATTTACGTCCAAATTTCGGGAAGTCGTAACTTCTTCATTTCAAGGCCAAAATTAATGATCTTTATATCGTTAGAAAGGTCTCGAGAAGATCTATCCAACCATACCAAATGAAA
This sequence comes from Fraxinus americana, assembly GCA_035079005.1. NCBI lineage: Eukaryota > Viridiplantae > Streptophyta > Magnoliopsida > Lamiales > Oleaceae > Fraxinus > Fraxinus americana. The sequence goes on along the minus strand of JAVHZT010000062.1, from coordinate 332,922 downwards.
AGAATGAAATATAGTGTAGGAGAAGTTATCATGTGATGACATTTCGGATTTTCCCAATCTTGCAAAAAATCAGATTTACATCCAAATTTCGGGAGGTCATAACTTCTTCATTTCAAGGCCAAAATTAATGATATTTATATCGTTAGAAAGGTATCGAGAAGATATATCCAACCATACCAAATGAAAAGCATGAAACATAGTGTAGAAGAAGTTATAATGTGATGAAAGTTTGGATTTTACCGGTTTTCTAGTAAAAATTCAGATTTACATCCAAATTTCAAAATCTCATAACTTCTTCGTTTTAACTCCAAAATTTAAGTTATTTATATGGTTGGACAACTCATTAAAATACCTTTCTAAAAATACTAATTTTACTGCATAATCATTAATGTATAGAAAGCAGTACGTTATCAAAAGATATCATTATAGACCACATAAGGTTTCCAAACTTAACATATAAAATTAATAACCCAATTATACCATGCAATGGCAAATTTAAGCATGTATTACAGCAAGGAATTCAAACTTATGGCTATGATACCAATGAAGTAATTTGCAGCATACTTCAACATGAATTTCGTGTCAAAATGCTTAGTTGAAATGATGAATTCCAAGATCTTTTGAATAGTTGAATCACCTTACGTTCCAAAACTCCAAATCTACAATTTTTTTGCACTCCAATGATCCCAATCCCAATCACAATGGAAGTGGATTATTAGCCACAAACTAAGTGCCAATTTTTGTGATTTTTTAATGCCAAAATAGTGGTTCTAGGTGCCTTTCAATTTTGGTGATATTTTCCATACGAGTTTTCTCCATTTTTATTGTCATCTTTTTTTTTTTTTCTCCTAAGTGCAACAAAATTATGGGAGTTATGTAAAAACTTGGAAGTTGGTGGGAGTTGAGAGAAGTTATGAATTTGAATTCTATTCAAACCACTCCCTCCAATTCACTTTAATAATTTGCGGGTCTGGTCAACCCAAATGGGCGACCCATGACCCATATTTTCTAACACGTGCCTCACATAAAGCTTTTCTTATCTCAATACTGTGGAAAACATATGGTAGCTGGCCTACCTATCTAACAGATGGATTTGGTTTCGTAATACTTGTTATGAAACATCCAAAATATCTCATGTTGTAAGACATTAATATGCACGGACTGCTGCTAGTAATGTTGGAAATACAAGAATTATGTATTGTTTGAATACCAATTGATGAAACCAACCACCGGAATGAATTGTTGAAGTTATATGGAAAATAATGAAGTATTAGATCAAGTAAAAGAATAATAAAGACAAAAAATATGGCAGATGAATTAAGAGATTTTATTAACTCAAGAATAATAGAGAAGAGAGAAAATTACAATGGATCCTATAATTCTAGTAATCTATTTATCAAATTATTAAATTGTATAGAATAGTCTAATATTTATAGGAAAATATGTAGGGGATGTCCAAACCCTCGTAGTAGAGTTGTTGATGAAGTATGATACCAAAATATCGAGTCCAAAACAAATTACAACTCCCAATAGGCTTCCAAACCGAATTCTTGTTTACGTGCATTTCAATTACAATTCTCCACTACTTCAAACAAGGAATTCGAATCATACCCAAATTCTAACAATCTCCACCTTGACACGAATACCACCAAAGAATGAACTGACTTCTTCAACAATAAAAAAAAATTTAATTTCTCCAACAAAAGACAATACTCTACCACCTCCAATGAATCAAATTACTACTCTTGTAGAATTATTTACAGATTCCCAAAAAATGATAATGATTTTAAAATTCACCAAACTGGACTGTAACACATCCCAAAGTAGAATCAAACCCAAATGCTTTTAAAGAAGGCCCATTGCTGATTGTACACCTTCTACTACACTGAAAGCATGCTCAACGAAATCAGCATCCACATACCTTTTACTGTTGGGTTCATCCCTAGTAATTGAATACAATGGCACCATAGGTAATGGTGGCAAAGCGCAATATCTATATCTCCTGAACTCCACCGAGGTATATTCTTTAAATCCAACCCTTTATGAGATCCTAAAGGTATTGTACCAAACTGAATGTCCACCACGTTATTGAACCTGTGCTGATTGACTCTTCTAGGTTCTGCACGACCTTGTAAGATGCATATCTGAGACATTTTCCTTCCCTCCAATACAATTTGGGTACCCTTACAAACCTTCAAAACTCTACCTCCACCAAAGAACTCACAATCCTTTGAATCAAGGATATACAATGAAATGAGATTCTTCTTCAAATCCGGAACATGTCAAACCTAGCCAAGTGTTCTAATTGTCTCATCTGATAGCTTCAATCTAAGTGTATCAATTCCAACAACCCAACGAGGTGCGTTCTTTCCCATAACTACGATACCTTTGCAAGCGATTTCATATGTAGTAAACAAGTCCTTATTACGACACATATGAAACACACACACTAAATCCAGAATCAAATCCTCCTCTGGTTTAGACTCGATGTCATAAATAGCCAATAGATCTCCCTTACTTACAATTTTCTCCATGAAGTCTGCTTCACCCGAAGTCTCTGATTCCTTCCCATATCGACTTGTAGCCAACCTTTCTTTATTCTGCAATTTGTAGTAATCCTTCTTCAATTGTCCATTTTTCCTACAAAAGTTACAAATATGATTACTGAACTTGGAATTCGTCTGCCGCTTCCAAAACCACCATAAGAAACAAGGCCTTCTTCATATCTGGCCATTGAAACCAGATGTTTCATCTTCTCTTTTGAAAACATAGTACCATACACATCCTCTATGGTGAGAGTATCACGACTATACAAAATCATGCCTCTAAATGAAGAAAACGAAGCAGGTAACAAACACAATAGGATCAAGGAAAAATCTTCTTCATCATACTTTACTTCTAAAGTTTTCAAATCAGGGACGATCTTTTTAAATACAGCCACGTGATCTTCCAATGATCATTCTTCTGCCATTCGATGAAAGTATAAATGCTACTTGAGATGCAACTTGCTTGTTAGCCTTTTAGTCGTACACAATTGCTCCAACTTCAACCATAAAGTAGCTGTTGAACCCTCATTCAAAACATCCTGAAGAATGATATTCGATAGATGAAGATGAATGTGAGAAATTGCTTTTTTATCTTTCCGTAATTTCTCCTTTACGGTCAAAATTGCGGGCATCTTGTCAATTCTCAACAACGCATCAAGAAATTCTAGTTGTGTGAATACTGCACACATCTTAATCTGCCAAAATGAAAACCTAGTACTCTGATCCAAAAGCAAAATGTCATACTTTATGGAAAATCATCACGAACAAAAAACCTCTAACAGATCAAACCCTGTGCTCTTATGGAACTGCTGAACCTGACGCTCTGAAACAACAAAAATATCTCGTGTTGGAAGAAATATTATTATGTTCGGATCGCTGTTAGCAATGTTGAAAATACAAAAATTATGTATTGTTTGAATACTACTTGATGAAACCAACCACCGAAATAAATTGTTGAAGTTATATGGCAGCAAATAATGAAGTATTAGATTAAGTAAAAAAATAATAAACACAAGAAATATGACAGAAGAATTAAGAGATTTTATTGACTCAAGAACAATGGAGAAGAGAAAAAATTACAATGGATCCTATAATTCTAATAATATATTTTCTCACATTATTAAATTATATAGAAGATTATAGGGAATATGTATGGGATGTCCAAACTCTCATAGTAGAGTTGTTGATGAAGTAGGATACAAAAAAATCGAGTTCAAAACAAATTCCAACTCCCAATGGGCTTCCAAAATAGAACTTCAACTTGACATTAGACTCCAATAATATTCCAAACTGAATTTTTCTTTGCCTGCACTTCAATTAGAATTCTTCAATACTTCAAATAAGAAATTCGAGTTACACCCAAATTCTAACAATCTGGACATCATACTGTTCTTGTCCTATGTTAGTCAAGTAAACTCCTTAACCATTTTGGTTCATGTTATTGATTATCTCATATTTTCTTAAAATCAATAATTTTTTCCTAAAAGCTCGCCATTAGTTGTTGATATCTCTTGTGCAATAGTTCAATTGACCGAAAAATGGTAATATTTTAGATATTGACGACCTGAAGTCCATTAAACCAGCATGTGCAGCACTAGATACTGCCTCCACCCACGCAGTGTTACATTGAGAACCTTTCAAGTACTCTTTGGCATCACAGCAGATGTTACTTTGTCATGCCTCTGTGTTTCCTTGATCATGTACCTTTACTAGGATGTAAATTTTCCTCAAATCATCTCAAATTTTATTCTCAACACCGGTTCAAAAATTCAAGCATCATACAGAGACATTAAACAATTCTTCACCTCTTTACTTCGACCGAGTCAATTTTTCCTTCGAGCATAATTGTCCCCATTTCATCATTCATAAGATTGATGCCACCTCGGATCAGGGGCGGAGCCCAGTACAGCCCAGGATGGGCACAGGCCCACCCTGAACTTTGGGCTCAAATTTTTTTTTTTTAAAGTATAAGTCCAGCAGCCAGCCTAACCCAAGGGAGAAAGCCCAAACATTATAACCTATTTCATTTCCTTCCTCAAGCCAAATCCAAACGAATTCGATCCTCTCCTCAGCAAAATCAAAATCGACTCGTCTGCTCTCGCCTCTCAGCCTCCACTTCAGTGAAGCCTCCGTCTTCGGCAAGTCGAAGCCTCCATTTTTGGACAGTCGTTCCTCTCAGTCTCAGCCTCAACAACTCTATCCTAGTCTACGCCACTGATGCCAGTCCACAGTTGCCTCCATTGCAGACTTCCAGCCTCCTCTGCTCTCGTCTCAGTCGCCTCCTCTACTCTCCTCCTCCACCGGACCACCTCCACCTCTATTGACTGCCACTCTGCCAGGTATTTTCTTTAGGCTTTAGTAATTTGATATTTGGATAATTGGACTATTGGCATTTGGCGATAGCAATCTTGAGACCGAAAATCTGAAATTGTTCTTTTAATTAATACTATGTTTTTGGTATTGTTGTTTGCTATGTGTAGTAGAGTAGAGATTGCTGAGTATGGTTGAAATGGAAATTGTGTATGGTTGAAAATTGAAATTGAAATTGCAGTAGGCAGTAGCCAGTCAGTAGAGTAGACTCTGTTGAAATGGAAATTGGGTATGGTTGAAATTTGGGTATTACTGACTTCTGAATAGAAATTGGGTATTGTTGAAATTTGGGTGTTGTCCCGTTGTTGAGTTGAAATTGCTAAAATTTGGGTATTGTTGAAATTTGGGTATTTGGGTATCAAAATATGAAAACTCGAAAGGAACAAGTGTAATTTATAAATTATGTCATTTGTAATATTGTCGTATTATTGTTTTGTACTTTTATTATCATTTCATCCATGACAAAAATTCGACGTTCAATGTCGATAAGTTGTGCCCCACCTGAGAAGAAACCCTGGCTCCGCCCCTGCCTCGGATTACATCACTTCTATTTAGCCACCTTTTAAGATGACGATGGTAAACATGTCACATTTGTTGTTTTTCAAGGATTCTCAATTATGAACCTATTCAAAATTTCAAAGAGGAGTTCTCATTCTGGAGTCCATGTGTTTAAACACAAGTGGAACTAATGGATTGATATTCACAATATCGCCAAGATTGTATAGAGTTTGTACATTTTTATTTATAAAAATAAAGATTTCCTTCCAACATTCAAGCTCTGTTAATTGATTCTAATTTATTTTTACTACATGAGTCAGATGTTTATGGGGATGTTTCGAGGTGTCACTTGTATGCATACTGTGTGTTGACCTCTAAACGATGATAAAAAAAATCCTTCACCTAACTAACTCCCTCTTAAGCTCGCTATTTTGCTATTCAATACGAAACAACTATTTGGGAGGAAACTATTTCAAATTCAGTACATGTTTCTTCATCTCAGACTTTCCTATTTATATATTTCTATCCAAGCATTTGACGTAGATGGGTGACATGTGACACCCTTCAATTGAATGACTTATAAATAAGTCTATTAAATATTCATGTTTTATTCACCAACTTAATCTTTTCATATTTGCTCAAGTATATTGATTCACATCTTGTATTTAAAGTCGCTTACGAGATTTTTCCCTTGTGAGTGCTTTTAGCTCATTTTGATTTTGCATGTATTTTTTGCCTCTTCAAAGTGTTCACTCAGATGAATATTTCATATATAACAAATAGTCCCCAAAACTTGAGTTTAATCATTTATATTATAGGCTTTAGGATTTAATTTAGATTTTTGAGTGAACCTACAGAGGCAAATACATTCATTATTATTATTATTATTATTATTACCTCTTGTAATATGTGAACTCAAAATTTTATTCAATTTATTTTGGTGTGCAGATATTTTGGTGAAAAGGCGATATTGGATAATTTAGTCCATAATAGTCCCCAAAGTTCGAGCTTAACTTTTTATATTAAGTGACAAATTTGTGGACTTGAGATAAGAAATATGTACTGTAACTTCCAAGGTCATTGTGTGCATTAATGACAATTGATGCGTAATTATATGAAATAACTCATTAATAATGGCCCCTTTTTCAATGCATTCCAATACATGTACTTCAATCTGTATGATGCGTATGTTGACTCTGAATCGTTTGTTTGAATGTGTCCTTATATATTTAAAGGGGTTATTGGCGCAAAACGTCCCTACCTATGACGAATTGTGTGGAAAACGTCCCTACGTTTGATTTTTTGGTGCAGAACGTCCCTACCTATGCATTTTCTTGCGCAAAACGTCATTTTCCCTAATTTTTAACTTAAAATGACATATATACCCTCCAATTGAAATAAAAGGAAAAGGAAATGGAAAAAAAATAAAGAATAAATTATAATTTGCTCCTAAACTTTTTTAAAATGTAAATCAGTCCAAAACTTATGATTACATTTGCAATTAAAACATTGAATAATAAAAAAAAAGTAAAAATTAAATTAAAAAAAACTTTTATTTCCTTTTCCTTTTATTTCAATTGGAGGGTATATATGTCATTTTAAGTTAAAAATTAGGGAAAATGACGTTTTGCGCAAGAAAATGCATAGGTAGGGACGTTCTGCACCAAAAAATCAAACGTAGGGACGTTTTCCACACAACCCGTCATAGGTAGGGACGTTTTGCGCCAATAACCCTATTTAAAGGTTATGATCACCCTATTTTTTGATGGTTGAGATTAAGTCTCTTGGGATTTAGTGGCCACGATATATTTCTTAAACCTATATATTTTGTTTCATTTCACATTTTTTTCTTTCCAAAACATAAAAATGCTCCTTTATTTTTATTTTATTTTTGCGATTATTGATCCTCTAAAGAAATCAACACGGCTTACATTTTTTTTCAAAATGATACTCAGAGTAGTGTTGATGATATTTTATCATCCTAGTTGATTCCGCTATGTTTAATTGTTATGTTTTTCCTAGATACTCCGTCCGGGAGACATACGGTTGAACGAGCCTTCAGGATTGGTATGACTTTCCCCTTGCAACATTAACGGTTGATAACTATGATTCAGAAGTTCAAATTTTTGATATTTTTGCATTTTCTACATATATGCATATGGGAGAAATTACCCAGGGTGGAGAAGCGTTGGATTTGGTTTCAATCACGCCCACAAAATTTGGACAATTGGTCTGGCATTAAGAGAAATTTTTATTCAAAACCGGCTGACAAATATTCAGAAAAATGCAGTAGCATTTATATCCTACTTCCTAATTTTTCCTTCACTATTGCACACCTCAACTACCCACATGCTTTCCTCTCCTCACCTATCGTCTCCATCCACAATCCTTACACAATTCAAATCCATTCCCACGTAACGTCGTCGTTCATATCCGCGCTGACCGTTGAGCAAACCTTCAGTCTGCTATTCGAGCACCACATCGTAGCAGAAGACTTTAATTTTTAGTTGAACCTGCGAATTTGCCATGGATTCTCAAGTTATTATATTGTAGGTCAGATTTACAGTTCATTAGTTTCCATTAGTTCGATTTTCACTCAAGTCATGACTGTGGACATCTTGATTTCCTACTCTGTAAAATTTTTTCATATTGTTTTCCTTGTGAATTGAGCTTTTACCTCTTGCTTAATACATATGGAAACTATATATATGATTATGGTCCCCAATTCATATGTGAATTTCTCATTCTTTGCGACAACCCATCAACACAAGAATACAAGAGAAAGCATATTGAAGAGGAAGATTTATAAATCCACAATCAAGAATCAAGAAGAATGTTTGGAGCAATTAAATTGAAGAACATAAGATCAAGATTCATTATTCAAGTTATAAATCAATGGATCTTGGTATGTTCTGCGTTAATTAAGTTTCTTGGTAATTTGACATGAAGATGTTGGTAAGTTTATAAAGTTTAAGTTTCATGAAAAATTTCAACAAGTGGTATCGAGTCTCTTCATGTTGAATCATTAAGAATCAAAATTTTAATTTCGTCATTGTGATAATTTCGTTATTTTCGAATTTTGCAATCCGGATTTATTTTTGTTAAATTTGAAAAAAAAAATTCGGCATATAATTAAAAAAAAATTGGAGCGGCACCGGCAGTTGGCAGCGCTGCTGCATTTTTCTTCAGCAACGGTGTCGTCGCTACTAGCTGCAGCTGGTTTTTCTCCGCGCTGCTTCTGGTTTTTTTGGGACGGCCCGCCCCCGTGTTCTATAAAAAAAATATCTTTTTAGGGTTTCGGTGAATTTTGGAGGCGGGGCTATGTGTTGTAAATTTGATATGTTCGGGCCCTTGTTTACAATTTCAAATTAGGGTTAAGTTTTAATGTTTCAGCCCCTGTAGTTTACAACTTTGGTTATTTAGCCCCTAAGGTTTAAAAATTCATCCAGTTGAGCATTTTAAAGTTTCAGGTTTAATAATTCAGTCCCTAAAGTTTGAAAATTAATTAATTTGGGGCATTAAAGTTCTGAATTTTGTAATTAAGCCTCTAAAAGTTCATAATTGGTTTAAATTGGCCCATAAAGTTTTGATTAATTAATTTTTGACTATGAAGTTTCGAATTATTAATTTTTAACCCCTAAAGTTCTGAATTATTAACCCTTAGGCCCCTAAAGTTTCAAAATTACTCAAATATGCAAATTCAGTGATTTTTTGATTCAAATGTTGGTATTTAAAATTTCTTTTGGATTAGTAATTTTCCTAAATAAATTAATTGAAGAACATGTTACCAAAGTAACCTCTATTGCCTAGATTAATTTATTTGAAATATTAGGAATGTTGTGTGTACGTAATTCATGCGGGTGTTAACCAACCCAAAGGAAGGTTAATATTTGGCCTAATTATTTACATACCTGTGGTAATAAATATGTGACAATTATAAGGTTTTGTTTTATATAAACAATAAATCGATCCAAAGATAGATTTATTGTTTGACATAGTTTATTGTCAATATTTGATTACTATACCAAAAGTACCACTTACAAGTTGGTATTTCTGTCCAAAGACTAAATATCAATGTTGTGCTCGGTCTCTTGTGATGGGGTTACCATTATTTGAATTAATTAATTGTTTAATACGGATTCCTATGTGAACATGTTAATTAAGTATAAGTTCTCTATTCAGTTACTCCATCAACTTCTGCAATATCTGCTAACATCAATTTAATTCAAGTGCTAGAACCAAAGTTTAAGGGCTAGAAAGAGAACGTTTGTTTCGTTCTTGGCTGCATGGACTTAGACCTTACGTTCAGGACTGAACAACCCACTGCACTTACAGATAAAAGTTTCGCTGATAAAAAATGGGGGACTTTGAATAGCGGGAATGTTCAAACGCATGAGTCTTATGATCATGAAGTTTGGTATTTCAGAATCATTCAGGGGCGCTATGTGCGATAAGGTAACTACTGTCAAGGAATATCTTGATGAAATTGAAAAATGCTTTGCAAAGAGCGATAAGGTTGAAACTAGTACACTTTTGGCGAAATTAGTTTCACTAAGGTTTAAAGGTAAATGTAATATTTGGGAGTATATCATGGAGATGTCTCATATTGCTTCCAAATCAAATGCACTAAAGCTTGAGCTATTTGATGATTTGCTTATGCATTTAATTTTGATTTCTATTCTTGCACAATTCGGTTAATTAAGATAAATTACATCTGTCAAAAGGGAAAGTAGACTCTTAATGAGCTCATTCCATATTGTATGCAAGAAGAAGAAAGGCTAAAACAAGACAAAATTGATATTACTCATTTGACAAGTACCTCTAAGGACAAGTAATAAAGAATAAGAAAGCTGCATTCGGTTCGATTCAAAATAAATAGCGAAATAAATTTAGCGGTAACTTTTGTGAAAATTTGGGATATATAAAGAGAGACTGTACTAAATACCACGTTTGGCCTGTAAAGAAAAGTACACTTCTCACTTTGGTTTGTTTTGAGGTAAATTTAGTGTCAATACCTAGACACACTTGGTGGATAAATTTCGGTACCACTACTCACATAAGTGTGTCTATGCAGGGTTGCCTGAGTTGTCAAAATCAATTGATACTGAAAGATTCATCTATGTGGGGTGATGGAAAATTAGTTAAGGTTGAGGCTATAGGGACTTTAGGTTATCATTAAAGACTGATTATTATTTGGATTTGAAAGAGACGTTTGCGGTACTGTCCTTTTGGACAGAATTTGGTTTCTATTTCTACGTTGGACAAATTTGGTTACTCTTGTTCAATTGAAAATAGTCAATTTGATCTTTTTTAATTCAAATATTGTGGGTATCAGTTCTTTATCCGGTTACGATAACCTATATTTGCTTAATACGGTTGCCTCTTATAAAGAAACATTGTATGTGAATTCATGTGGTATTAAACATAAATTAACCAATGAGAATTATGTTTTGTTATGGCACAAACGATTAGGTCACATCTCTCAAAAGAGAATGAAAAAACTTGTGTCATAAGGAATTCTTGATTCCCTTGATTTTTCAGACTTAAGTATTTGTGTACATTGCATTAAGGGAAAACAAACAAACGTAAGGAGATTAGGTGCCAATAGGACTTCGAACATCTTAGAACTAATTCATACAGATATCTGTGGGTCATTCCCTTTGGCTTCTTGGAGTGGTCAACAGTTATTTATTACGTTCATAGTCGATTATTCCTGTTATGGTTACCCGTATCTCATTCATGAAAAATCTCAATCACTGGATGTGTTCAAGGCTTATAAGGCTGAAGTTGAAAATCAACTCGACAAAAGAATAAAACACGTTAGATCTGACCGTGGTTGATGATTGTGTATACCACATGTTCAGTGGAAGTATATATTTCTGGTATTGTATGTCGATGACATACTACTTGCCTGCAATGATATAGGCTTATTGTACGAAACCAAGAGATTTCTATCAAAGAATTTTGAGATGAAAGATCTTGGTGGTGCTTCTTTTGTATTAGGGATTCAGATACATCGAGATCGTTCTCTAGGTATTCTTGAATTATCATAAAAGAGCTATATCGATACGGTACTTATGAGATTTGGGATGCATGATTGCAAATAAGGTGATACCCCTGTTGCTAAGGGAAACAATTTTAGTCTCAATTAATGCCCCAAGACTAAAGAAAAGAAAGTACATGAAATTCCATATGCATCAGCAATTGAGAATTTAATGTATACTCAGGTTTGCACATATCCGGATATAGCATTCATTGTTGGAATGCTAGGCGGATATTTAAATAACTCTGTGATGGAAATTATAGAGAACTAAGAATTACATGATCACATTCAGGAAAATCAGACCAATTGAAGATCAATGGATATTCTGATTCTGATCATGGAATATGACTGCAAAATATTGTCACTAGGCTGCATATTTTGGATGGATTTGAAAGACCATTTTAGTTATTCTGCGACAATAGTAGTCTTGTATTTCAACACGAACCTGATGATGTCAAAGTTTATAGACATTAAGTTCCTAGTTGTCAAAGAAAGAATTCAAAGTGGTTAGATTTTTATATAAAGTATATTATGGCAAACTCTATAATCATAGATCCATTTACTAAATGGCTACCACCTAAAGTCTTTCATGAGCATAATACTCATATGGGTGTGGCATCTTTTGATGATATGCCAGTTTAGTGGGAGTTTATATTTGGATATTGTCTATTGTAGACACATTTTTATCCATGGATATTTTGTTTATATTAGAAATAAAGTATTCAGTTCAATTCCACTCTGATTAAAGTTTTTGGTTTGATCTCATAAAGTATTAAAAAATAAAGGAAGGCCAGTTGGAAATAGGCATGTTTGGATCACATTACATGTAATTTTCATGCGACACATCCACATTTGATCTATGTCATTTGATTGTATTAATGTACATGACCATTGAGGGTTTAGTTATGATATTTGTAACAAAGACCGCTTTAATCATAAATTGATATAATCAATGGACGAGATTGTTTGGAGATACTTTTGGTTATGATAGCAAAAGTTTTGAGCTCATAAGGTCATACACATTTATAAGGTAACATATGTGGCCCAAGTGGAAGATTGTTGAGAAATTATTTAATTTGCCATGTGGGCCAAAATATGTAATTAATTGTGTATAAATGCTATCTTAAAGTAAAGCAAAAAATTAAAGTGATCTAATAAATAATTAAGTAATTGGGTTTTGGACATCTAAATAAAGTGTGGGTCGGGTTATATGTGTAGAGATCGGATCCATTATGGTTAGTATTTGACAATGGGCCAAATACATATGGAAACTATATATAGGGTTATGGTCCCCAATTCATATACGAATTTTTCATTCTTTGTGTCATCCCATCAATACAAGAATACAAGAGAAAGTATATTGAAGATGAAGATCCATAAACCCACAATCAAGAATCAAAAAGAAAGTTTGGAGCAATTAAATTAAAGAACAAAAGATCAAGATTCATTATTCAAGTTATAAATTAATGGATCAAGGTATGTTCCGCGTTAATTAAGTTTCTTGGTGATTTGACATGAAGATCTTGGCAAGTTTGTAAAGTTTAAGTTTCATAATCGAACGTGTCTTTGGAGTGTGGAAAAGTCGATGGAAAACACTCGATCTTATGCCAAGTTACAATTTCAAAGTGCAAACTGCTGTTGTCATAGCAACCATAGGTACTCACAACTTCCTTTGACTGGCGGGAGTGGTCGACAAAGCATTTATGAGAGTAGAGACTCATCCCAACACTGGAAAGGTGGAGCTTCCAAATGAACATGACAAAATCACTGCTGAAATGAACACAGCGGAAATGCCACAAAGTGAATGTTATCGTTTACGCGAATATTTGACACAACAATAATGAGGATGTGTGCGTATGTAAATGCCAAAAATTATGATTTCATTGTTGTTAACGTGACTAGTCTGGCATGAGTTTGACATGATTGTTGTATTCGAAAATTCGGAAAAATTAATTAACAGCTTTCGTGTATGTATGGCCCTTTTTTTGTTTTACAAATTCCAAACATTGTTCTCATGTGGTGGTGGGCTCACAAACAAGCAACATGCTTATCTCTAGGGGTGGGCGCGGGTCGGTTCGGTTCGATTCGGTTTTTTTCGGTTCCAGAAATTTTCGGGTATTTAGTAAATGGAACCGTCGGTTCTAAATATAATTTTGGAACCGTTCGGTTTCGGTTCGGTTCGATTCCGTACTATAATTAAATTTTTTAACATTTAAAATAATATTACATAAATACACCTGAAAGTGGATACCAATATTAATAACAAAAAGTAGATACAAATACCAAGTTCAATCTTAAATTTTACAAATTAACGTAATCTAATTTAATAACATATAAATAATAAGTTGTCAAATACAAATACCAAAAAGTAAATATTACTAATAAAATTTCGATATTCATATCAATAATTCATTTGTTTCAAACCTTAAAATCTACATAAAAGTGAAATATAAATTAGAAGTCACAAAAATAAAATATTTTAAAGTATTGATAATACTTACCAACTATTTAATGTAATTATCAGTTGGTTGACTTTCCATACTAACTACTAAGAAACTATACAAGAAAAAATTGAAAAAAACACAACTAACAAACATAAATAAACTCTAAATTGTTCAACTAATAAGATTTAATAAGAAAAAAATATTAATTTGTTTAGAAAAAATAAAAGAAATTGATTTATCAAATATAAAAAAAAAAATCGGTTCTTATTCGGTTTTTCGGTTCTTGGTCGAGAACCGAGAACCGAACCAAACCATTCGGTTCTCGATTCGGATACCCGTTCAGGTATTTAATTTTAAAAAACCCGCTCGGTTCGGTTCGGTTCGAACATTTTGCCCAGCCCTACTTATCTCTTACAAAATGCAAAATTTCCATCACTATTCAATGGTCAAAGATAAGGCCCTATAATAGGACAAAACTAAAAAAATGCAAACCATATTCATAAGGGTGGGCGCGGGTCGGGTCGGGTCGGGTCGGTTCGGTTTTGTTCGATTCCAGAAATTTTCGGGTATTTAGTAAATGGAACCGTCGGTTCCAAATATAATTTTGGAACTGTTTGGATTCGGTTCGATTATGTTCTGTTCGATTTCGTACTATAATTAAATTTTTTAACATTTAGAACAATACTACATAAATACACCTGAAAGTAGATACTAATATTAATAATAAAAAGTAGATACAAATACCAAGTTCAATCTTAACTTTTACAAATTAACGTAATCTAATTTAATAATATATAAATAATAAGTTGTCAAATACAAATACCAAAAAGTAAATATTACTAGTAAAACTTCGATAATTCATATCAATAATTCATTTGCTTCAAACCTTCAAGTCTACATAAAATTGAAATATAAATTAGAAGTCATTAAGATAAAATATTTTAAAGTATTGATAAAACTTACCAACTATTTAATGTAATCATCAGTTGCTTGACTTCCCATACTAACTAATAAGAAACTATACAAGAAAAAATTGAAAAAAACACAATTAACAAACATAAATAAACTCTAAATTGTTCAACTCATAAGATTTAATAAGAAAAAAAATTATTAATTTGTTTAGAAAAAATAAAAGAAATTGATTTATCCAATATTAAAAAAAAATTCAGTTCTTATTCGGTTCTTGGTTCTAATTCTTGGTCTAGAACCAAGAACCGAACCGAACCATTCAGTTTTCGATTCGAATACCCGTTCAGGTATTTCATTTAAGAAAAAGCGCTAAGTTTGGTTCGGTTCCTGTTCGAGTTCGGGTTTGATTCGGACATTTTGCTCATCCCTACATATTCATGAGGATTAAAACAGTCAATGTGTAATGTTGAAATGAATTGAAAATAACACAAGCCTTCCATGTGGGCCCAGTTGATGTGACCAAAAAAATTAAATATGTCCGTATGTGAAATTGAGCCAAACGGTCCAAATTTTGGCGTTAATCACGCCCAAATAGGGGCTTAAATGGATTTAAACTTTAAAAAGGAGTTAACGTTCCAACAGTCACTAAAATTTATCCCGTGTTTAAGAGCAATTATTTGAAAACTCATTTTTCTATGTACTCATTTTCAACTACACATTCATACAATAAAATATTATATACGTAAACTCAAAAAAATTTCTACTTTTAAATCACACATTCATCTAAAAATCACTATTCAAAATATTGTTTTGACCAAATAATTGCCATGAAACAGGGTTTTAGATTGGCATCTTCGATTGTTCACTACACTTTAAGATGTTGAATTTTGATCACTAAACTTCTCGAAGTGTCTAACGTTTTCTTTCGTTTTGTGCCTCCAAGAGAATAGCTAACTTGGTAAGCGGATTTCACAGCTGGCACTCCATCATCACCATTAGACGCCCAATCACAAAATAGAGACAATCCATATAAGCAAGGTGTCTTTAATTACTCACTATATTTTGGTAGGCATTTTTTATTCCTCACTATACTTAACTGGACGAGTTTTGGTTGATAAACTTCTCAAAGTGACGCCGAGATGAAATGAAAACATGAATTTTGTTTATTTTCTGCATTTAATGTTGTATTATTATGTGCTTAGAAAGTTTTTTCGGACTGAACATTTTAGTAAATTATTTCGCTAATGAAATTAAAACATCACAATTGCTTTGGTTTCTTTTCTCATTTTATTGTAATTAAACCCTATGATGTGGTTAATTTCTCCTTTGTATTTTTTTACTCCTGCTTGAAATAGAATCAGTGAGTTTAAGACGAGAAAATCATAGAGGTGAGAAGAATTTGTTGATAACTATTTCAAGGTCAACAATTAATTAACGCCATCTATGAGAAACGGAACAAATTTTTTAAGTTCAAAAAAATTACACTTGTCTAAGATACCAAAAGTGGCTTTTGTTAGTATTATTGTGAATTTGATACTTAATTATTTATAATTTTGGATTATGTTAGGAGAAAACCCAAGATCAGAGCAAATATCAATCAAGAAGGATGAAATTGGATAAAATATGCATCTTTGGGATCAAATTCCACACTTCAGAAATCCAAGGATTGAATTGCATGCTTTCAAAAATTTGAAGCGGTGAATTCAATTATACCATAAGCTGATAGCAGGAAAGAAGTGTAATTAGAATCATATTGGACCTTGGACTAATTGGAATAGGAATGAAATTCGCTTTTTTGGAATGGAACAAGTTTATGGTAACAATGAGATAAAAAGCTCGCAAAATACGACACGAAACGACATGCGCAAAGAGAAAGCAAAAAAATCGGGAGATATAACTCCAGATTTTTGCTCATAAATCCATCGATAATTGTACAATAATTTTGGAATTAATCAAGTTCCTTCGTCTAATTGCAGGGAAATTTATAATACACAAGGAAGGTAATGAAGGACCATTATTGGTATTCGTGTAGCGAAAATCAACAGTTGCTCAGACTTGATTTTTATATCTTTTTTATTGTGATTAATAAGCCCGGTGATGTCTTTTAACTTTTATTTATTTTATTACGACATTATGAGTGGCTAAATATTTTTTATGTTATGATGACGATGTAGTTTAGGATTTTTAATATTTGTTTAATTTCAAGACTGCATGCTACTTTAATACGTGATAATTATTTATTGTGTCTGATGCTTCAATTGTTGGAGCAACAATTGATTATTTGGGGATAATATTGAGACTGAGGGGTGATCTATGATTCTAGCTCTTGCAATAACAAACTTTATTTTTCTAGACATAGAAGAAGGGATATTTCAATAATCCTAGGTCGACCATTCTTAACAATTGATCAAAACCTTGATTAAAATCGAAAAAAGGAATGCTAATCTTGAGGATGGAGGATGAGCAAGAAAATTTCAATTTATACACCCCATCCAAGTAACATTCAGAATGCGAGGAGTACAACTGTGTTGATGAGGATGATCAATCTATTCAACAAAGCTATTAGAAGAGAAAAACTAAATTTAAGGGAATTCTTGGTACAGATGAGAACGAAAAATTCCAAGTTTGGAGAGCAAAAAGATGAGTGCAAGATCGAAACATTTCTACCTGAACCACCATGATTAATGCTTGGCCAAAGTCTAGCTTGGGACCATAAACCAAGAACTTAATGGCAAATAACCCATTTTTCTAACCCTTAACTCTTGAATTTTAGTTAGTGCATGACATATAATAATACGATTTCATTTAGTATATAGGCACATTTAATTATTGTTTAGCAATAAACCTTTTTATTTTAAATTTTATTATTTTTAGGATCGTCTTCCTATCACAACATCAAAAAAGATTAAGATTGACTGTGATCAACCGTGGTTTGCAAACCGTTGTGACCTGCAATTATGATATAGTTGTTGTTTGCCATTGTCAACCACCAAAAAAAAATTCCGAACAACATTAAAACAGAAAAAAAATGATTGCAAGTTTTTTTTTCCTTCACTTTTTATTAGGTTGTAACTTCTAAGCGTTAGAACTCTCCTTCTTTTTCAAATATTAGACATCCAAATTCAGACAATCACAACTTGTTTAATCGAGTTAAAGTAGATGTAATATGTAGTTGACGTATTTTAATTATTCTTTTGGGATATTGATTATTATTATTTATTAGTTGTTGATAATGTTGCTTATAATTTTAATTGTAGAAAAAATTGGCATAAAGAGCAAAAATCCCTTTTGAAGGAGGATAAAGAAAAGGAAATATTGTACAAGTTTCATGGCCAGTTTCTATATCCAACACTTACCCAGCAGTCCAAAATTCCTCTATTTTATTTAGTTTCTATATTTTGGACTTTATAGAGTTAGATTGAGGACAATGTAGGAATTAAGTTTGGGGTAAAAAAAATTAGATTTTCTTTTAATTTAATCTGCATAAATAACTTCTGTTTGATCAATTTAGTTTTAATTTTGAGTCTAAAAATAAAAAAAGGAAAACTTGATGAAAAAAAGAATTGGAAAAAATTTACAGTTTTATCTTAGATGCTTGTGTATGATACGACTCGAACAAAGTAATTCATACCTAATGATGATATTATGCATATCTATGAGCAAAATTTGAATCGGTTCGTGTTGACACTTGAATTTTTAATTATTTTTGAATTCCATTATTTTATACTTAGCTTTTAAACAATTCAAGTACGCATTCATTTTTTTTTTTTTTTTTTTTGTTGACGTAGGAACCCATAGTCGCTACCCGCCAGTGGAGCCCCGACCACCTCGAAGGGGCGGAGGCCCGACCACTTTGAGTGCACACTATTTCTTGATTGCACTTATGGTTGACTGTGAGTTGAGTTGTGTAAGTCAGCTACCTCATTATCTCTTAAGACCATAGAACATGTTTATTACACTAATCATCCCATTAGGAACCATTTTGATAACCATTTTTGAATAAGTTTGGGAGTGATTAGATCCATCCGAAACCAAGAACATCACCACTTAATTGTTTCTCAGTTCCTATCATTGGCCTAAAAAAGTGGAAGCCATCACCACTATAATTTGTTGATCCAATGTTTTCAAAAGTCAGTTCACCAAGCCAAGAATTGAGTAAAGGCTTAGGCTCGCCTATTAATATAAAGCCTATACCAACAAAAATTCAGAAAAATTCACACCTTTAGGCCCGCTTAGTAAAGTACCTTAAACTAAGTCCTAAGCCTAACGTAAATGATTAGATTCTAACTTCGCGGACTATTTATTAATAATAAAAAATTAAAAAGGATCACAGGCGAGCCCTTGTTAGTGAACATTCTAAAGAACCAAATCATATGCGAACTCAAGACCGGCTAGTAAGCACTAACAACACAAAGTGAACATAAACGGCAAACCAACATACTTTAATTGTCACGACACGTCCCAAGTCACCCTATAGACCTGACACGTGTCGTGCGCCGATGATAGATACCAGCTACGTACCGGACCCACCACCAAGGCGACTATGACCTGTTCTAACCGTGACACACTTTTATATAAATTTTGACAGAATTTCCCTTGTAATATGGACTAAAACCACCTGAACAACAATCAATATTCTCAAACAAGTACATATAATTTAAAACAGGGTACACCAGTCCCTCAAAACTCAAACTATACAAAATACAATTCTGGAAAGTCGACATTTACAAATATTTTACATCAAAAGTTTCCAAATATACTCAAGATACCCAATATGCAGTGAGCCTATGATATGGATACATGAATTACAACTTTAACTTTCTGATAACAAAAGCATGTACCCCAAAAGAAATATGTTCTATATAAATTGACAAAATGAGTCATACAAATATAGACAAAATGTGGCTCTACACGATGGATCACTAGGCCCCAATGCTGCTCAACTCAGCTACTATCTGATAAGAAAGAAGTTGACAAAATATATGAGTTTGCAACTCAGTGAGTGGATAATTATGAATAAGTATATACTTTTATTCCATTTATGCATATTTCTAAAAATCCTTACTCTTTTGAAACTTTGAGTAATTCTAAAATCTGTTAATACTTTCAAATTCTTAAACATAATAGCATCATAAAATCCTGTGAAACATCTTGTTATTCATTACTATAAACTGAAAACTTTATACTGAAAACTGAGAAATCTGAATTCTATAACTGGAAATCAAATAAACTGTAGAAATACTGAAATATCACACCATAAAGGTACCCTGAATAACCTTACTCATGTATCGATTAGTACCGATATACGTGGCAAAGCTATTCGATTCTGAAATTCTGAAATTCTGAGATTCTGGTCATACGCGCGCAAAGATATAATCTGGTCATACACTATGGAAACACATTCACAATAGTGCAGAGCTGGTAAAATCACCCTAATTGACCATACACTGTGGAAACACATTCACATCAGTGCAGATCGGGTAAAATAACCATCTGAAATCATACACTGTAGAAACACATTCACATCACTGCAGACAAGGGTAAAATCACCTGGATACTTTCTAGTGGTTTTAAAATAACTTTAGATATACTGAAATATGACATATGAATACAACATGCTAGAGAAATGATTAAATAAACTTAATTTAACTTTAAAAGAACTGACTATAAAATTCTTTTAATTCTGGAAATCATACTGTCAAATCAAGTATATGAAATAATCAACTTTCTGGAATGATATAATTTTACTAAATAATTATTCTTGAAAAGTAAGCTTTTCCACTCACTCAAAACAAGCTACAAGCTAGACTGGCTGATAAACGTTTCCAATCTCCTTGTTACCACCTGAAATACAATATGAATAATCAATTAAACAACTATCAAAATAAGAAACCTTTATTGTCCATTTCTATAATTCTTAAACTACATATCTCGATACTAGAATAACTCTCCCAAATTATTCCTTTAGTCAAATGGAACTAATTACACTTTCTAGTCCAAATACTAATAACTAATTCATCAACATAACCTTCATTCCAACATAATTGCAATCCCTTCTTCAAACCTAGTGAAACTAGTAACCATAATTAAATCCACTTAACTTTTATATTCTAACAAATAATTCATTCTTCCAAACGAGTATTTCATCAACATAAATATTCCACAAAACATACTTCATTCAAGAATCCAAATATAAATTCTAGGGTTTACCCAAAATAAAATTTCCTTACCTTGATGTAAATGGAAGGCAATCACTTAAAAACTTGAACTAATAAGGGTATATCTTCAACTTAATCTGAAAAATTAAACCACTCAATTACAACCCTAGAAATTTAACATAATATACTTCATATCTCATGAAGAAATGGATAATTTAGACCTAAAATTAAGGAAAATAACACTTACCCATCATCACTTCCTTCCCCTTCCTTTCTTTTTTTTTCCCCTTTTTCCTTCTCTTCTTCTCTCAATTTCTCTCGAATTCTCTCGATCTCTCACTCTCTGCCCGTCTCTGTTGTATGTGTAGGTGTGGAAAAATGGGAATTGGGTTTTAAAATGGTAAAGTAGTGGGCTTTTTGCATAAGAAGTCCTTTAACTTCCAAAGATAGTCAAGTAAGTCCTCATCTTCAAATCCAATCCATCCTGAACCCTCATATATTTTCAATTATAAAATAAACCCCAATCAAATGATTTATTCCAATTGAATCCTTATTTGACCTTGACTTAGACAATTCAATCTTAGACTTTGACCTAAAATAAATATGGGTTGTAACATTAATTATCAAAAATCATTATCAAAGCACACGTGAATAAGAATGTAAAATTTGACTTCGTCACTGATAAATGAAGAACACATTTACTAGTGAATAAAACACGATAAGCTAACAAATTCAGTTAGAAATGAACAAATTAAACCACAAAGAGTTTTCATTTCACACATTTTTCAAATATTTTTTAATAAACGAAAGTAGACACTAATAAACTGACATAAATAGCCACTTAATTCTTCATCTTGGATTCCTATGTACACCACAGTCTTCTTTGCACTAAACTTCTTTTTCGTCGCTCTTTTTTATTCCTTTTTATTTTGAGTTACATCAAAAATTGATGCAGACGCCATATTACGATTGGTTTCTCCATAGTTCTGCATTTTTGATAACTACATTCCAAAAATAACGTTTTACACGTAATGCATCAAAATCCATAGGAACTTTTTTCTTTCTTAAGTGAATCATCAATCATGAACAATTTGTCAATGACTCGTGTTGGGGAATGAAGTTCATACCAATTCGTAATTTAATCACCGAAAAAGTAAATGAAAATTACTCAAAGTTCTAAACAGTTTTAAATATAAAAAGGTGCGCATATTTTTTAACTGGGATAGTGTTATCATAAAGTCAATGTGGGCAGAAAATGATGATAGATCAGTGAAGAGAAGAGAAGAGTGGAATTGGATAGGAAGCAAATGAGTTGCGTGAAAAATAAGTGTTGCAGGATTTTGCCGGAAAGTGTGATTTCTTTGATGCAGTGCCAAATGATATTATGGAGGAAGAGAGACAGCCGTTGGG
Organism: Fraxinus americana; assembly: GCA_035079005.1. Lineage (NCBI taxonomy): Eukaryota > Viridiplantae > Streptophyta > Magnoliopsida > Lamiales > Oleaceae > Fraxinus > Fraxinus americana. The sequence continues at coordinate 310,544 of JAVHZT010000062.1, read as the reverse complement.
GAGTGAGGGGTGAAATGAAATGGGTAATATTAGGAAAGGCATGTATGTGGTGTACTTATTGTTGGAAAATATTGAATGAAAAGTAATGGAAAGGCCATCAGTTGGAAAGTTACACAGGCAGCTTCATCCATTCAAATCCCAATCAGTTTCATCAGTTTTATCTTTAATGCTATAACTCCTATATTCACTGTATTAATGAGCATGCTCCTGTTCTATGGGTATAAATAGATGATATATCTCGATTGAAAACACAAGAAAAATACGAGCTTTCCTTCTAAGCTTCTAGCATCAAATTTCTTCTTTCCGGTTTTGTTCATTTCCTTCATTTGCTAAAGTTCTTTTAGAGATAAACACAGCTAGTTCGTAGGCGATTAACGTAGTGCAGCGTCAATCGACAACCGATTGTATCTTGAGAATCGAACATCGATCAAAACCTCTTGCACTCCGGTGAGGCGGCGAATTCGATTTAAGGAAATCGTGTAAACACGTGCCTTCGGTTTAATTTGATTCTCCATTATTATCCCACAAGCTTAAATCGAATTGGTGAATCAAATTCTGTTTGTTTTGTTCATTAAGTTCTGTAGATTTTTTTTTCTTCTTCTGTAGGTATTTTTTTCCTTCCCAGATCGTGTAGTTCTGTAAATTTCTTTTTCCAGTTATGTGTGTTATTTTTTTTTTCATCAGTCACATAAAGGTAGATTTCGAGTTGATCAAGATTGGAAGGAAAAGGGAAAAAAAATTGTGAAGTTCGGTCACTGCATATTTTCAAAATAGGTGGTTTGCATGGTAGAATATATGGTTTTGCATGTTTTCATCAACAAAAATGGTTTTTAAATCATTTGGTAATGATTCCTTCATTATTTGATTGTTTATGATTGCCTCATTATTTGATTGCTTATGATTGTCTCATTATTTGATTGCATACTTTTCTTTTTAATATTTAAATTTTATTACTAGTTAAATGATTTCTAATTCAATTTTAAATGATTGTTAAGTTATTAATAATTTGACAAATAATATGTTCTAAATTTTATTTTTTCGAACAGATAATTTAGATCACGAATTTATAAGTATTCTAAATTATTTGTTGTTTGTTCTCTAGTTAAATGGCGTCACATGGAAATGACGATGTAAACAACAGAAACAATACTGTTAGTTCTGGTATACCAAATCCCGCAATGATCACTGTCAACAACCCTATGGAAACCTCGACTGGAATTCCTTCCGTTGATGGGACAATTGGTGGCGGGATTCTTCATGTTGGAGTGAACCCCACTTTTCCTATGGATGCGGCCTCGGCAATCCAGTTTGGCACAATACATTTGTCAGTACCTAGGGCTGTGGCCTCGGTACCTTTGACATCGTTTCCGACTCCATTTTCGGTGAATCATGCAATTTGACCGGATAAGTTTGCTGGTACTGATTTTAAGACATGGCTGAATAAGATGATTTTTTATCTTACTACGTTGCCCTGTCGTAGCTGAAATTGACACTGATATGCATAGGCGTGCGGCTTGGGATGCATGGAAAAGTGCTGATTTTTTGTGTCGCAACTATGTCTTGGATGGCCTACAGAATTCTCTGTATCACGTGTATGTGGTAAAGAAGTCTGCTAAGTAGCTTTAGGAGTCCTTAGAAAAGAAGTACAAGTTCGAGGATGTTGGGTCTAAGAAATTCTTGGCTAGTCGGTGCATGGACTTCGAAATGGTTGATTCACGTTCAGTGGTGAGCCAAGTGCAGGAGTATCAAGTACTCTTGCAAGAAATGCATGCTGAGGGTCTGACTATGTCAGAATCTCTACAGGTGGCTACTGCTATTCACAAGCTACCTCCTCAGTGGAAGGCTTTCAAAAGCTATTTGCAGCATAAGAGGAAAGAGATGTCTTTCGAAGATTTAATTATTAAGCTACGCATTGAGGAGGATAAGAAAAAAGATGAACGTAAGTCGGGGAATTCTTACTCTGAGAAGGCTAATGTATTGGAGCACGGCCAGAGTTCTAGTACCAAGAAAGGTCATTCCTTTAAAGCCAAGCAGGATAACGGAAATTGGAAAGATAAAAAGTAGACCACGAAAGGGTCTCAGTTGAAGCCTACCAGTGGGGTAGGAAAGAAACCTAAGATCCAGTTCAATGGAAAGTGCTTCAATTGTGACAAAGTTGGGCATCGATCAGCAGACTGCTGTCAGCCGCGAAGGGATAACAAGCAGCGCCCTCGGGCTAATGTGGTTGGAAATGAGAGAGATCATCTCTCAGATGACATGTCTGACCTAAACCTTACGGTGGTGGTTAGTGAGGTTAACCTGGTGGGGTTGAACCCTAAGGAGTGGTGGCTGGACACTGGGGCCACTTGCCATGTCTGCTCCAACAGGAGCATGTTCACTACTTTCACACCAATAACAAACGGTGAAAAGTTGTTTATGGGAAACTCTACAACTTCTAAAGTGCTTGGTAAAGGCAAGGTAATTCTAAAGATGACCTCTGGCAGAGAGCTTACTCTGGCTAATGTGCTGTACGTGCCAGAGATTCGCAAGAATCTGGTTTCTGGGTCTCTTCTGAGCAAAAATGGTTTCCATATAGTCTTTAAGGCAGATAAGTTGGTGATTACCAAAATAGGAGTTTATGTTGGGAAATGCTATATGACTGATGGCCTGTTTAAACTGAATGTAATTGCTGTAACCCCAACTTTTATGAATAACGAGAAAACTCCTTCTGTTTACTTGCTTGAGTCTCCTAATCTGTGGTATGGTAGATTAGGTCACATAAATTACAATGCATTACGTAGGCTAAGCAAACTAAACTACTTGCCTAGGTTTCAAATTGATTCAAATCATAAATGTGAAACCTGCGTTGAGGCTAAACTAACTAGGTCTTCATTTCATAGTATTGAAAGAAGTACCGAGCTATTGGGACTAGTCCACAGTGATGTGTGTGACTTAAAATTAGTCTAAACAAAAGGTGGCAATAAGTACTTTATTACTTTTGTCGACGATAGCACAAGATATTATTATGTGTACTTACTTAAAAGCAAAGACGAAGCTATCGAAAAATTCATTCTTTATAAGAATGAAATTGAAAATCAACTTAATAAGAAAATAAAGGTGTTACGAAGTGATCATGGTGGTGAATATGAATCACCATTTGGTGAATTTTGTGCTAAACATGAAATAATTCACCAAACTACTGCACCTTTTCACCTCAGCAGAAAGGAATTGCTGAGCGTAAGAATCGAACATTAAAAGAAATGATGAATAATATGTTGATTAGTTCTGGATTACCACAGAACATGTGGGGAGAAGCTATTCTTTCTGCGAATTACATTTTGAATAAAGTGTTAAGAAAGAATATGGATAAGACTCCGTATGAACTTTAGACAGGTCGTACACCTTAAAACAAAATCCTTCAAAACGAAAGCCTACAACAAAAGTAAAAGCCCAATTGTTGCCCATAAGGATCTGCAACCTTAATAAAGAAAACCCACTACATAAAAAGCCCAACTCATAAAGAACAGCAAAGTACCAAAGCCATCAAATTGAAGAGCATTGTGTGACTAGCCTACACTCCTAGAAAAGAGATCGTACACCTCGACCACCAGATACACCCAGGATCACCCATGACAACATGCACCCTTCAATCTCTCAATGTCGCACAAAAGATGTCTTCCAATACCAATCTATGAAACCGTCGATCATAATTCGATCAACTTTGCATCTTAAAACGAGTGGAAACTAGAAAGCTAGAACACCCTCAAGTAATGAGATGAGTCAAAGCAATGAAATCCGACTACACAAAGCGAAAAGCTGAACCAGAAAAAACAGAAAACTCAACAATGGATTCTAAAGGTAAGCTCTGATACCATAACAATATTTAGGTAAATGACCTCTTCATGAGGATTCTTTATTTAAAAAAATTACAATATAAATCATGGCTAGATTCTAGCTATTATAGTTATTGTAATAGTCTATCTGAGGGAAAAAATAATTACACCGTATATAGGAAATTTATTTTAACATATATACACTAAATATAGCATGTGTTTGATTCCATTTACTTTACTTTATTTTTCATATTCATTTTTCAAGCACGTATTCACATAATAAAATATTCTTTGGGTAAACCAAAATTTTTTCTTACTTTTTATCCACATATTCTTTAAAAAAATACTATTCAAAACATAGTTTTGTTTTTAAATAAAGACCACCAAATAGGGGCATATTAATATAATCTCCTAAAAAATTGTGTATTCTCTCTTTAGTGTAGGTACTTTCGACGCTGTACGATTTCAAGATAAAATCCTATAGCTTGCAGTCGATTCTCCCTTTATAGACATGACCATAGGGAGGTAATGGACAAGCCATATCAAGTTATCAAAAACATAGGAATATAGTATAGAATATATAGAAAATAATCTTTCAAGTTCTATCAAACAATGAAATATCCCCTTCCTTTAATAGTTTAAAAATTCAACCACACAATAATGATATTTAATCCATTAAAAATTTGTTATATCAAAAATTATGATTTTTAAAAAAAAATTGTATTAAAACTGTAAATGAAAACAAAAAATTGATCGACACAGCACCATGGACAACATACGGAAGCAAAAACTAAAAGAATTATCAAACTAATAGGTAAAAAAACTTCCAATTTATAGCTAAAACAAGAAATTCGATAGGGTTGATGATGAAAGGGAAAAAAATAATTTTATGCTGCTATCATCACATCATCATTTGTTGAAATGAAACATATAAGCAGCGGAAAATATTATGAACAAAACCTCAATTTTCACAAATTAAATATTGTTGTAGAAAACTCAACAAGGGTGACGACTAGAAAAGTCTAGAAAGTAAGTGATGTGATCCGAGGTAGCAATGCAACGAACACAAGTCCGGGAAAAGATCCGTTGATTATCAAAGGAGGTCCAACGACTAGGTCGCGAGAGAAGCGGGTCAAAAAAGCAATGGGGCTACTTGCTCAAGGCATGGTGGACGAAACATTGACCACGACGAGTAAAGGGACAAGTTTCATGTTGGGCAGGACGGAGAAACCAAATGCGTCAACATGATTCAAGCAACGAACGAAGAGGTGGCGAAGTTTGACAATATGACCGCGTAGTTGAACCAGGCATGCGGTCACATGCCTTGCATCCGAGAATAACAGAGGCCAAGTTAAAGCTACTATGCGACCGCATTGCAACCACATTGAGTATAAATATGCGGCTGCATAGTTAAATTTGACGGCGAGATTTTTGCACTTTTGGAAAGAATCTTGTTTTGTTTCAAACACTATATTTTGGTATCTTTTCTCATCTTTAGGATATATTTTCGTGGTAAACTAGGGTTTTAGGAGTTGTTATAAATAGTTACATTATTTTTCATTGAAAAAAATATACATTATTGAGAATTAATCAAGAGAAAACTTGCTTTCAAAGTCATTGTTCTTCGTTGGATAAACTTGTGAACTTATCAAGATTATTTCTTGTTTCAAATCAACGGGGTGAGATTCTCGAATATTGCAATCAAAAGGGCCGACAAGTCATTTGTGAATTGTTGGTTGTTTTGGTTCGTGTTTTCGAATTAAATCCAAAACTTTGATTTATCTTTTGCTTTTTTGGGTTCGGGTTTCAATCGAATTGTGTGTTTCGTAGCTACATGGCTACGTGGGTTCACATCAGTTGGTATCAGAGCTTAGGCTCCAACAAATCAAGGTTATTTCCCTTTTCCTTTTTGTTGAGTCTTGTGTTTCCTTTTTCTATGGCTCAATTTTTGAACGGTTTGAACAAAGACACAGCTAATGTGGTTGAATTGCAACATTATGCGAAATTAGAAGACATGATACACATGGCTATGAAGGTGGAAAGACAATTGAAGATGAAAGGGACAGCTAGAATTACATTGGGTTCTTCGGGTCCTAATTCATCTTGAAATACCGAGGAAAAAAAAAAAGAAATGCTAGCAAGAAAGCAGAATCCAAGCCATCAAAGAGTCAAGACATCAAATGCTTTAGGTGTTTAGGGTCGATGCACATAGCTTCTCAATGCCCGAACAAAAGGAAAATGATTTTGCGGGATAATGGAGAGGTGGTGAGCGAAAGTGATTATGAAAGCATACCGAAATTGGAGGAGGCTAGTGATGGAGAAAAGGTAGAGTATACTGTTGGCGAGCTGTTGGTCACGAGGCGAGCTCTCAATACTCAAATGAAGATGAATGATTTGGAACAACAAAGATAGAACATTTTCCATACATGGTGCCACATCAATAGTAAGGTATGTAGCATGATCATTGACGGTGGAAGTTGCACCAATGTAGCTAGCACTGTTGTTGTGGAGAAATTGGGACTAACTCTGTTAAAACGCCCTAAACCCTATAAACTACAATGGTTAAATGAATGTGAAGAAGTTAAGGTGAGTAGAAGGGTGCTAATAAATTTTTCAATTGGTAGTTATCATGACAAAGTACTGTGTGATGTAGTACCTATGCATGCAGGTCATATCTTGTTGGGGAGACCATGGTAACACGATAAGAAGGTGCTACATGATGGGTATAAAAATAGGTACAGCTTTGTCAAGTGTGGAAAGTCTATCACACTTGCATCGCTAACACCGGCACAAGTGTATGAAGACCAAATCAAATTGAAAAATAAGGAAGAAAAGAGACGGAAAGAGCTAGAGGAAAAAAGAGAAAACAGTAAGTTAGAGAGCAAGAGAGAAAGTAGTGAAGTGGCAAAAAGAGAGAAAAAGAGATAAGAGCCACATGAAATGAAAGAAGAGGAGTCTTCCGAGAGGTGAAAAAAGTTGAAAGCAAATTATTTACAAAAGAGAGTGAGTTGAAGAGAGCGATAGGTGAGAGGCAACAAATGATTTTGTTGGTATACAAGGAGTCACTCCTCACTTTTGAGGAATCTAACCCACCCTCCCTAGTTTGGCTATCTCTTTATTGCAGGAATTTGGAGATGTATTCCCAGAGGACGTGCTTAGTGGATTACCACCCATTCCAAACTGACCATCTTACCGAAGTAATCCCGAGGAAACAAAGGAACTTCAAAGATAAGTGGAGGAATTGATGAACAAGGGGTATGTAAGGGAAATCATGAGTCCATGCATCGTACCAGTGCTACTTGTGCCAAATAAAGATGGAAATATGCATGGATTGCAGGGCGATCAACAACATAATGGTAAAGTATCGTCATCCTATTCCTAGGTTAGATGATATGTTGGACGAATTATTTAGTGCTTGCATATTTAGAAAAATTGACCTTAAGGGTGGTTACCATCAAATTTGAATGAGGGAAGGTGATGAATGGAAAACCCCTTTTAAAACTAAATATGGCTTGTATGAATGGTTGGTTATGCCGTTTGGACTCACTAATGCACCAAGCACTTTCATGCATTTAATGAATCATGTTTTGCGTGCATTTATAGGCAAGTTTGTTGTGGTTTGACATTTTAATCTATAGTAAGACCTTAATGAACATATGGAGCATCTAAGATGTGTGCTTGTGGTTTTAAGAAAAGAACAACTTTATGCTAATTATAAGAAGTGTACATTTTGCATGGAGAAAGTTGTCTTTCTAGGATATGTGGTCAGTGTTAAAGGGATAGAAGTAGATGAAGAGAACATAAAAGTTATTAAAAAATTGCCAACACCTAAAAGTATAACCAATGTAAGAAGTTTTCATGGTTTGGCTAGTTTTTGTAGGCGATTTGTAAAGAATTTTAGCACACTTGACACACCACTCGCTGAAATTGTTAAGAAGAGTTTAGAATTTAAATGGGGAGATGAACAAGAGCATGCATTCAACATTATTAAGGATAGGATGTGTAAAGCACCGATTTTAGCACTGTCTAACTATGACAAAACTTTCAAGATTGAGTGTGATGTATCAGGTATAGGTATTGGAGCAGTTTTGATGTATGATAAAAGGTCGATAGCTTATTTCAGTGAAAAACTATGTGGAACAGCGGTCAACTATCCTACATATGACAAGGAGTTATATTCACTTGTTCGAGCCTTGGAGACATGGCAACATTACCTATGGCCAAAGAAATTCGTGATTCACACTGACCATGAGCCATTGAAGCATTTGCGAGGTCAAGGTAAGTTCAACAAAAGACATGCAAGATGGATGGAATTTATCGATACATTTCCTTATGTCATCCGATACAAACAAGGTAAGGAAAATGTGGTGGCATATGCGTTGTCTCGAAGGTATGTGCTTCTAACTTCTTTAAGTGTGAAATTGCTTGGTTTTGAATATATTAAGGGCATGATCTAGATTTTTCCGGTATATACGAATCATGCAATAAAGGGGCAGTATATAAATTCTTTAGGAATGAAGGGTATTTGTTTCGGGAAAATAAACTGTGTTCTTAATTGTTGTATGCGAGAATTGTTGGTAAGAGAAGCACACAATGGGGGTCTAATGGGTCAATTTGGGGTTACAAAGACCTTAGAGATGTTCCGGAAACATTTTTATTGGCCTAAAATGAAAATTGACGTAGAACAAATTTGTGATCGATGCATAACGTGTAAACATGCTAAATCTAAGGTTCTACCCCAAGAATTGTATACACCTTTACCCGTTTCTAGTGAACCTTGGGTTGATATTTCCATCAACTTTGTTTTGTGTTTTTCTAGGACTATAAGGGGACGAGGTCCCATATTTGTAGTGGTCGATAGGTTTAGCAAGATGACACATTTCATTCCATGTCATAAAATCGACTATGCCACTAACATTGCTGACTTATTCTTTAAGGAAACAATGTGTTTACATGGGGTCCCAAAGAGTATAGTGTCGGATAGAGATGTTAAATTTCTTAATCATTTTTGGCAGGTTTTGTAGGGAAAGTTAGGCATAGAATTGTTGTTTTCTACTACATATCACCCACAAACCGATGGACAAATCGAAGTAGTCAACAAGACCAAGATTCAATTGTGCGCTCTGTGGTTAATAAAAATTTGAAAGGTTGGGAAGAATGCTTGCCTTTAATTGAGTTTGCATACAATAGGGCTACACACTCTACGACTTAATGTACACCATTTGAAATTGTTTCTGATTTTAATTCGCTAACACCAATAGATTTAATCCCTTTACTTGTGAATGAACGTGGTAGTTTAGATGGGAAGAAGAAGAACGAGCAGGTGAAGTCACTCCATGAGAAGATACGGTTGCAAATTGAAAGCAAAAACAAATACTATGCGTTGCAGGCGAACAAGGGCCAGAAGAGTGTCACTTTGAACCCGGTGATTGGATTTGGGTACACTTGAGAAAGGAATGCTTTCCAGAGCACAGGAAATCCAAGCTACAACCACTGGGAGATGGACCATTCCAAGTTCTTGAAAAGATTAATGATAATGCTTATAAATTGGATCTTCCTAGTAAGTACAATGTTTCAGTAACTTTTAATGTATCTGATCTCTCTCTTTGATGCAGGTACAGATTCGATGATGAATCTTTTTGAAGAGGGAGGGGATGATGTGATCCAAGGTAGTAATGCAACGAACACAAGCCCGGAAAAAGATCCGTTGATTATCGAAGGAGGCCTAATGACTAGGTCGCGAGCGAACCAGGTCAAAGAAGCAATGGGGGTACTTGCTCAGGCATGATGGACGAAATATTGAATGCAACGAGCAAAGGGACAAGTTTCATGTTGGGCATGGATGGAGAAACGAAATGGATCAACATGATTCAAGCAACGAACGAGGAGGTGGCGAAGTTCAACTATGCGACCGCATAGTTGAACCAGGCATGCGGTCGCATGCCTTGCATCTGAGAATAACAGAGGCCAAGTTGAAGATACTATGCGATTGCATTGCGACCACATTGAGTATAACTATGCGGCCGCATAGTTAAATCCGACAGCGAGATTTTTGCACTTTTGGAAAGAATCCTGTTTTGTTTCAAACTCTATATTTTTGTATCTTTTATCATCTTTAGGATATATTTCCGTGGTAAACTAGGGTTTTAGGAGTTGGTATAAATAGTTTCATTATTTTTCATTGAAAACAATATGCATTATTGAGAACTAATCGAGAGGCAATTTGCTTTCAAAGTCATTGTTCTTCGTTGGACAAACTTGTGAACTTATCAATATTATTTCTTGTGGTGTTCAAATCAACCAGGTGAGATTCTCGAATATTGCAATCAAAAGGGTCGACAAGTCGTTTGTGAATTGTTGGTTGTTTTGGTTCGTGTTTTCGAATCAAATCCAAAACTTTGATTTATCTTTGACTTTCTTGGGTTCGGGTTTCAATCGAATTGTGGGTTTCATAGCTACATAGCTATGTGGGTTTACATCAGTAAGGAAATGTCATTTAGAGAAAACCTATTTTAGATTGAAGCTTTCTTTCAAAATTCGTGACTTGCACATGGAATTTGTCATAGTAATTCGAACAGAGCCCACTAGATTCTAACCTTTTACTTGGCAGCAAATGAAGTTTCTTGGGGACCCTTTTTGTGTTTCCGCGCAAAGTTTTGAATCCCTGCCTCCCTCTCCCAAGCTTATAAATTCTACCTTAGCCCAATTTTTTTTTTTTTTTTAATAGATTTTGTAAATAATGGTTTTTTCAGAATATACGATTAAAAAGTAGGGGCAAATTTTAAATTTACGTCCAAAATTATTTCATTGAAAGAGTGTGGCTGAAAATAAATCGGGGAAAAATGAATTTTGAAGAATATGGCTAACCATACCAATAAAAAAAATTTCTTCCAAAGATTGATATTATAAATGTAATTTAAATTGAACCAAAGCATTTAATAATTTAAAAATAAAAACATATGAATAAAATGTGTATTCGAAAAGTTGATAAAAGTTATAGTCCTTATCAAATGTCTAATTAAAATTAATGATTTTGACATCCATTTTTTATGTTTTGCCAAACAAGATTGTAGCTCAAACTGCTAAAAAGGTATTAGCCAAATATGCACCATTAGTCTTGAGCTTGCTCTAAGTGTTGGATACTTGGATTCATTTAGCATTGAGTGCAAAGATAGTTGAAGCATTTATATGCAAAAATAATTGGTAGCGAAACATAAACCGCAAAAAATTGGTTTTTCATCAATAAAGTAAGATTAGAGTGTGTTTGGGACACATTCTTTTGAAAGAATGTATTATTGAATAGTAGATTGATGGAGAATGTGTGGTTAAAAATGAAGGAAAAGTTATTGATGTGGTGGAAAATATTATTTTACTGAAGAATGTGTGGTTGAAAATGAGTAGAAGAATGAGAATGAAAAAAATAATGTGTACCAAACAGGGCCTAATGGTTTAGATTTAAGATTTTTTTCAAAACTTTGTTCAAATCATATTGCTTTATGCATAGTTATCAAGCCAACTCGATCGTCGAACTGAAAAAATATCGGGTCACTAGGTAAATTGTTCAGTTGGTAGGTCAGTGCTAGATCGTACTTTGAATTTTTTTTAAAACAATATATTTTATTTTATGTCACTTTGCAAACAGAAAATATATATTTGTAAACATTCTATAGGTACCATTGCGGTCACGGTTCTAATGCTCCTTACATAGAATTGTGGGTTCAGATCTCTCTCCATGCAAAATTGATATAATAATTTTGCTCTGGAGTCTGGAGACCAATTTGAAAGTAATTATTTGAAATAGTCATTTCTTTTCTTGCTCCCTATTGGGCAACACAATAACAAATTTAGGAGGGAAAAACCCTGACTATGTAAGAAAAATTGTTGATCATCATTTAGAAATCAACAAATTGGCACCGTCCATGAGAAAGTAAGACAGAGATAACTTTGGTCTTGTTGTTTTGAGCTATAAATCATCAAAACCTGCATAGATATAAGTCAAATCGAGTCAGGTCTTGCTAAAATAGAAGCATTATAATTTAACGAGAAATTTCCTAGCAATGATCCTAACGGTAGCAACAATGTGAAAAGATGTTATGAGAAATCTAAGAAGGAAATAAAAAAACGCTCGAGGGAAGCAAGGTTGTTGCTATTCGATCTCGAATAAGGAAGAAGATGTCAAAATCACGGAGAAAGAGTAAGCTAGTCAGCAACAATTCAGCCTTAGAAAGCTGTAAAAATCAAGGTAATTCAAAATCTATAATTACTTTGATTGAATTTATCAAATATAAAGCTGGAATCACGTTCTAAAGATGAAGCAGTAGTTATATGAACAACGATAGTCAGAGAAAACTTTGATCAAGTGCTCTTAGAAAATAAAAATGCAATAAATGGTTTATTTGGAAATACATTCGACCAGATGCAAATTTATTATCCATGGATTCATGTGTCGGAGCTTCACGTACGGTTTCATCGGAGGAGGTCAAGTCTCCCGTGGATAGACCACTCTGTTAGTGAAATTAGGTGAGGAGCCCCAAGTATCTCAAGAATATATGAATTTCTATATTTTCAATTAAAATTCTTCTTATGATGGAATCCTTGGATATCAAAAGTTAGGGAGTTGTACGAGAAAGTTATCTTAGTAATCCAAGACAGAAAGCCTCACAAGCTATAACCTCGGGAAAAAAATTGGAAGTCAACGATTTGATTGATCCTAGCATTATTGATTGAATTTTCGAAGCTGCATCTGACACGACCCCATCTCGAGTCACCATAGTGGACCCAGACGTAACGTGCGCCGATGATGAGTTCCAGATAGATGCTGGACCCACCACCAAGGCCACTTAGACTGTTCTACGACTGTTTAACTATTTAGTGAATACAATATTTTTGTAAAAATTTTGGCAGAGTTTCCCCTGAAAATAGAACAAAACCAACCTGAAAATTTACAAAAGACCCCATACAATAATCAATATCAAATATTTGGGGATCACCAAATCCATCAATGCCACCACAACTAAATCAATATGGAATTAAACTTGAACGAACACTTCTACTTCAAAACACCATGTTTGCATGCATGCATTACAACAATGAAGCAACCCATCGACAAAGTGAACATTACACAAAATATTAGACCAAGTGTTTTATGACATAAGTTCCCAATTAAACATTTACATGCTAGATATGGTTAAAATCATGCAACCTAATGATGGGTAGTCAGGCTCTTGACTTCAGCAGGCTTTCCAGGTATCTCAAATTCAGCGACCTCCTAATAGGAAAAACATGACAAAATATATGAGTTTGTAACTCAGTGAGTGGATAGTTCTCAAATACATATACTTTTTCCATTTATACATTTTTACTGAAAATCTGATTTATTTTTTCTTCTTACAATTTGTAGAAATTCTGATAATTTCTTTTATAACTGAAACATGCTAAAATCATAAAATTCATACTATTTATTCTAAATAACCAACTGTAAAAATATGCCAAGTATAGACAATCTGGTATCAACATAAATATGTGTAAAGCTGTCGTTTCTATAAGTTAAAATTGTATTTATATAACTGAAATAGCTGAATTCTATATTCTGAAATGAACTATTATCTGATATTTGAAAATCTGTGAATCTAAAACTGAATGAATATAAATGATACACTAAATAATCACACCAAGAAGTACCCAATGAATAGCCTTACTCATGTACAGAGTAATCTCGATGTACAAGGCAAAACCATTCAAATCTGATAATCTGATAAACTGGTCATACGTACGCAGAGCTGCCCCAAAAGCTAATCACCCTAATACACGGCCCAAAGCCTATGTGTGTACGAGAGTGGGTCCCAAAGACCTCTGATAATCTGGTCATACACTGTGGAAACACATTCACATCAGTGTAGAGCGGGTAAAATCACCTGGTACTTTCCGATAGTTTTAAAATAACTATAAATATGCTGAAATATATAATATGAATATAACATGCTAGAGAAATAATTTCAATAAACTTGATTTAACTTTTAAAAGTAAAGTGACTACAAAAATCCATTTAATTTTGGAAATCATGCCGTCAAATCAAATATAGGTAATAATTAACTTTCGGATATAGTATATATTTAATAAATATTTATTTCTGAAAAATAAGGTTTTCCACTCACAAAATACGAGCTACAAGCTAGACTGGCTGATAGACGTTTCCAATCTTCTCGTCACCACCTGAAATACGATATGAATAATCAATTTAAAAACCACCATAATAAGTAATTTTACAATTAAAATACAAGCTCTTAGCACTTAATTCCTCCATACTTGAATAAATTCCCCATATTATTCCTTTAATCCATTGGAGCTAATATCACTTTCTAGTCCATTTACTAATGACCGACTCATCAACATAACCTTCAATCCGAGCATATATGCAAATACTCACTTCAATCTAGTGACAACTAGTAATGATAATTCATTCCATTAAATTTTCCTCTTCTTCCATAAATATATACTTCCAAGTAAATATTTCATCATCACAATCATTTCCCACAATTATCCTTACTCAAGAATCAAATTAGCAATTCTAGGGTTTGCCCAAAAATAAGGTTCCTTACCTTAAATGTAAATGGAAGCTAACCACCAAGAAACTTGAACTAAAAATCATAATCTTTTACCTACATTTGAAATTTTCGAGCCAAGTAAAAACCCTAGAAAATAGACAATATATACTCCTTATCTCATAAAAAATAGGATAAATCGAATCTAAAATGGAGAAATCAACACTTACCCTTTTTTCCTTCCTTTTCTTTTTCTTTTTCCTCCTTTTCTTCCTCCTTTTTCCCCTTTCTTTCCTCTCTTTCTCGGTCAGTTGGTCTCTGCGTGTGGGGGTGTAGTGTGAATGAGAAAAGTGGTTTTGAATTGGTAAAGTTATGGGCTATTTGCATAGGAAGTCCCTCAACTATCATATGATGTATAAGTAAGTCCCCCACTTCAATTTTAATCCATCTTAACCCTCAATTTCTTAAATATAACATAAGCCCCAAAAAAAATATTCCAATTAAGTCCATATTGACTTTGACCTTGACAATTCAACCATTGACTTTGACTAATTAAAATAGGTTGTAACAATCTTACCTCCTTAAAAGAATTTCTTCCTCGAAATTCGATAAACAGTTGGCTAATCAGTAAATAGATGAGGATATTGAGCACGCATCTGGTCCTCATCTTCCCATGTAGCCTCCTCTACCGTCTGATTTTCCCATAGGACTTTTACCAACGAAATTGCTTTACCTCGTTGAACCTGCTCCTTTCTGTCTAAAATTCCCACTGGCTCTACTTCATAAGTCAAATTTTCTTTCAACTGAACTGGTTGAGACTCTAGAACATGAGACGGATCAATGATATACTTACGAAGCATAGAAACATGAAAAACATCATGGATCCTGGATAATTCATCTGGCAAATCTAATCGATATGCAACTGGACCAATCCGCTCCGTAATCTGATAAGGTCCAATAAATCGTGGACTCAACTTTCCCCGTTTGCCAAATCTCAACACTCCTTTCCAAGGTGACAATTTCAAAAATACTTCATCACCAACTGCAAATTCAAGATCTTTCTTGCGCCTATCTGCATAGCTTTTCTGTCTGTCTTGTGCTATCTTCAAATTTTCTCTAATCCTTTTCACATTTTCTGAAGTCATTTGAACCAATTCAGGACCTACTAACTTTCTTTCACCAACTTCATCCCAACATACTGGCGTTCTGCATTTTCTACCATACAAAGCTTCAAAAGGAGCCATTGCTATACTGGAGTGGTAATTGTTATTGTAAGCAAACTCCATTAAAGACAAGTGAGTATCCCAGCTACCTTTGAACTCTAAAACACAGGCTCTCAACATATCCTCAAGAGTCTGTATGGTCCTCTCTGACTGGCCATCTGTCTGAGGATGAATAGCTGTACTAAAATGTAGTTTAGTACCCATGGCTCCCTGCAAACTAGGCCAAAATTTAGATGTAAATCGAGGATCTCTATCCGATACAATAGACATTGGTGCACCATATAAGCTAACAATCTCATCAACATACAATTTTGCCAACTTACTCAAGGAATAAGTGGCTTTGATTGGCAAAAATCTGGCAGTTTTGGTCAAACGATCCACAATCACCCAAACACCATCATCACCATTCTGAGTACGAGGAAGACCAAACAAGAAATCCATGGTAATATGTTCCCACTTCCATTCTGGAATAGGCAAAGGTTGTAGAAATCCAGCTGTTTTCTGACGATCCGGTTTCACCCGTTGACAGACCAGGCATTTAGATACAAATTCTGCTATATCTCTTTTCATGCCATTCCACCAATAATGCTCTTTCAATGTATGATACATTTTAGTACTGCCTGGGTGCATCGCATAAGCAGCACTGTGCGCCTCTTCTAAAATCTCTTTCTTCAATTCTGCAACATTTGGAACACATAACCTGTTTCTCATAACCAACATACCATCACTCCTAATTGCATAATATGTTCTTAATCCAGCGCTAACTTCAGCTTTCAATGTTCTCAGGGTCAGATCTTGAGATTGGGCTAATCCAATCCTGTCCACCAGAGTGGGCCTCACCTGAAAATGAGCTAATACCGCCCCTGAATTAGTAGCTGACAATCGAGCATGTAACTTCCTGAACTCACACAACAAACCAGCATATACTACGTTGGATTGAGGGGAAAACCAGTCTTTCTGCTAAGAGCGTCTGCAACTACATTAGCTTTCCCTGGATGGTAGTCAATCTTGCAATCATAGTCTTTTATCAACTCCAACCATCTTCATTGTCTCAGGTTCAATTCTTTCTGATCAAAGATATACTTCAAACTTTTATGATCAGTAAATATTTGACATTTCTCACCGTACAAATAATGCCTCCAAATTTTTAATGCCAACACAATTGCAGCCAACTCTAGGTCATGTGTTGGGTAGTTTAACTCATGCTTCTTCAATTGTCTTGAAGCATAAGCTATGACCTTTCCATTTTGCATCAAAACACAACCCAAACCTTGGCGTGAAGCATCGCTATACATTGTAAACTCTTCACCTGGTAAAGGAAGAGTAAGTACAGGTGCAGAAACCAATCTATTCTTCAATCCTTGAAAACTCTTCTCGCATTGCTCAGACCACACAAATTTAGAGTTCTTCCGAGTCAAACTAGTCAAGGGAAGGGCAATTTTGGAGAATCCATCTATAAATCGACGGTAATAACCTGCTAGCCCAAGGAAACTCCGTACTTCTGTCACGTTAGTAGGGCGTTCCCATTTCATCACTGCCTCTGTTGTTACAGGATCTACATAGATGCCTTCTGCTGAGATAACATGACCCAGAAACACAACTTTATCCAACCAAAATTCACATTTGCTGAACTTAGCATACAACTGCTTATCTCGCAAAGTCTGCAAAATAATCCTCAAGTACTCAGCATGCTCATCATAACTGCGAGAATATACCAATATATCATCAATGAAAACAATAACAAATTTATCTAAATATGGATGAAAAACTGTATTCATCAAGCCCATAAATGCAGCCGGGGTATTAGTTAATCCAAACGGCATCACCAAAAATTCATAATGGCCATATCGAGACCTGAAAGCAGTCTTTGGTACATCAACATCCCTAATTCTAAGTTGATGATACCCCGAACGCAAATCAATCTTTGAAAATACCGAGGCACCTCGAAGTTGATCAAACAGATCGTCAATGCGGGGTAGAGGGTACTTATTGCGAATAGTCACCTTATTCAACTGTCTATAGTCGATACACAATCTCATAGTACCATCCTTCTTCTTCACAAATAAAACAGGTGCTCCCCAAGGGGATACACTAGGTCTAATGAAACCCTTATCAACCAAATCTTGTAATTGTACCTTTAATTCCATCAACTCTTTCGGTGCCATCCGATAAGGTGCCTGAGAAAGAGGTGCTGTCATGGGGATCAAATCAATAGAAAACTCAATCTCCCTGTCTGGGGGTAATCCGGTCTTCTGGAAAGACATCGGGAAAATCTCGCACAACTGATATATCGTCTATTTTCAGTTTAGTGATCTGAGTATCAATCACATGAGCCAAATAAGCATGACAACCCTTTTTGAGCATTCTTCAGGCATCTATGATAGATACCATGCAAGATGGCAAAATTTTGTGCACTCCAATGAGGACAATTTCAAGCTCTCCTGGACTTCTAAATACCACTTCCTTGCGAAAACAATCAACTGAAGCATGATGTTTTGATAGAAAGTCCATCCCCAAAATAATATCAAAATCATGAATATCGAGTAGAATTAGATCTGCTTTCAATTCATGATTTTTCACTCTAATCCCACAATTTTTGAATACCCGATCTGCTAAAAGTGAATCCCTTACAGGAGTCGCTACTACCAATTCACTATCTAAAGACTCTGACATCTGATCAGCATAGCTAGCAAGTGCATGAGAAATAAAGGAATGGGTAGTACCCGAATCAATAAAACAACGAGCATTTCTACCAAAAATAGATAACATACCCACTACCATATCTGGTGACTCCTCTGCCTCCTACTGCGTCATAGCAAAAACTTTGCCCTGGGTCTTGGATCGACTCGCTTGAGCTCCTTGTCTAGAAGCACTGCCCCTAGCAACATTAGGTTGCGCGCCTCCTGTCGACCCTGTGGATGCAGCTCTCTGATCTCGGTTCTGTCTAGCTGTACTGACCCATGGCTGAGGAAAAACCGTCTGAGATACTCCAATCTGCTGAGATCGAGCTAGACAATCTTTCCTCATGTGTCCCATCTGACCACACTGGTAACAAACTCCAGCTCCTCTAAGGCACTTGCCTGGATGAAACTTTCCACAAGACTGGCACTGTGGAAAGCTACGGTGATCAGAACCCTCATTCTGCCTCACACTCTGATTTCTCTGTGTAGAACCCTGAAAACGAGAATGACTCCCGACTGGCTGCTGTACCGAACTCTGACTATGGCCTGATCCCTGGCTAGACCCAGAACTACGAGACTTAGATTTAAAACCGCTAGAGTTAGCAACACCAGGCCAAAAACCTTTTCTGTTCTTTTTAGACCTTTCTCCTGAAGTTCCTGTTTGACTGTTACCACTTCGGAAGGTCATCTGCGCTCCTTGACTATGTCCCTCTCGAATGGCTGTCTCAACCCTTAACGCTGCATCTACCAACAAGCCGAAATTGTGATGCCCATGAGCAGTAACCATACGCCGGATATCTGCTCTCAATCCTTGTTCGAACCGTCTACACCTATCTCTCTCCTCCGCAACCAATGCTTTGGCATACTTTGACAGTTCTACAAACCTTACATGGTATTCTGCAACCGACATGGATCCCTAAACCAATCTCAAAAATTCATTCTGTTTTGCATCCTGATAAAATGGAGGATAGTACGTTTCATAGAAAGTTTCCCTGAAATTAGTCCAAGTGATAACACTAGGATCTGGATATCGACATCGAAACGAAATCCACCAATCAGCAGCTCCTCCCTTCAATAAGAATATAGCTAGGCGTAATTTTTTATCATCTGAACATTCTATCACATCAAATATACTTTCCAAAGTCTTCATCCAGAGTTCAGCATCAGCTGGATTAGATGTACCCATAAAAAATTTTGCCCCAAGTTTCATAGCCCTCGCAATAGAGTTATCTCTGTCAGCATTGGGTAGAAGGGAAAAAATAGCTGCAACTAATCTATCGGTGACAGGGTCAGGTTGCACCTGAGACTGATGAACAGATTCTGCGGCCCCACTGGCCCCTCCAACATGTCCTCCCTCAGGAGCATCGTGAGCTTGAGATACTGGATTTTGACGCCTGCGAGTTCTGCCACCACCACGCATGACTCACCTACAATAATGTATGATATATGAACATCAATTACATGCAGTGTTACCTATAGACTCTAAAACCATGCTCTGATACCAATTGACAAGACCCCGTCTCGAGTCACCTTAGTGGACCCAAACGTGACGTGCGCCGATGATGAGTTCCAGCTAGATGCTGGACCCACCACCAAGGCCACTTAGACTGTTCTACGACTGTTTAACTATTTAGTGAATACAATATTTTTGTAAAAATTTTGGCAGAGTTTCCCCTGAAAATAGAACAAAACCAACCTGAAAATTTACAAAAGACCCCATACAATAATCAATATCAAATATTTGGGGATCACCAAATCCATCAATGCCACCACAACTAAATCAATATGGAATTAAACTTGAACGAACACTTCTACTTCAAAACACCATGTTTGCATGCATGCATTACAACAATGAAGCAACCCATCGACAAAGTGAACATTACACAAAATATTAGACCAAGTGTTTTATGACATAAGTTCCCAATTAAACATTTACATGCTAGATATGGTTAAAATCATGCAACCTAATGATGGGTAGTCAGGCTCTTGACTTCAGCAGGCTTTCCAGGTATCTCAAATTCAGCGACCTCCTAATAGGAAAAACATGACAAAATATATGAGTTTGTAACTCAGTGAGTGGATAGTTCTCAAATACATATACTTTTTCCATTTATACATTTTCTTGAAAATCTGATTTATTTTTCTTCTTACAATTTGTAGAAATTCTGATAATTTCTTTTATAACTGAAACATGCTAAAATCATAAAATTCATACTATTTATTCTAAATAACCAACTGTAAAAATATGCCAAGTATAGACAATCTGGTATCAACATAAATATGTGTAAAGCTGTCGTTTCTATAAGTTAAAATTGTATTTCTGTAACTGAAATAGCTGAATTCTATATTCTGAAATGAACTATTATCTGATATTTGAAAATCTGTGAATCTAAAACTGAATGAATATAAATGATACACTAAATAATCACACCAAGAAGTACCCAATGAATAGCCTTACTCATGTACAGAGTAATCTCGATGTACAAGGCAAAACCATTCAAATCTGATAATCTGATAAACTGGTCATACGTACGCAGAGCTGCCCCAAAGGCTAATCACCCTAATACACGGCCCAAAGCCTATGTGTGTACGAGAGTGGGTCCCAAAGACCTCTGATAATCTGGTCATACACTGTGGAAACACATTCACATCAGTGTAGAGCGGGTAAAATCACCTGGTACTTTCCGATAGTTTTAAAATAACTATAAATATGCTGAAATATATAATATGAATATAACATGCTAGAGAAATAATTTCAATAAACTTGATTTAACTTTTAAAAGTAAAGTGACTACAAAAATCCATTTAATTTTGGAAATCATGCCGTCAAATCAAATATAGGTAATAATTAACTTTCGGATATAGTATATATTTAATAAATATTTATTTCTGAAAAATAAGGTTTTCCACTCACAAAATACGAGCTACAAGCTAGACTGATAGACGTTTCCAATCTTCTCGTCACCACCTGAAATACGATATGAATAATCAATTTAAAAACCACCATAATAAGTAATTTTACAATTAAAATACAAGCTCTTAGCACTTAATTCCTCCATACTTGAATAAATTCCCCATATTATTCCTTTAATCCATTGGAGCTAATATCACTTTCTAGTCCATTTACTAATGACCGACTCATCAACATAACCTTCAATCCGAGCATATATGCAAATACTCACTTCAATCTAGTGACAACTAGTAATGATAATTCATTCCATTAAATTTTCCTCTTCTTCCATAAATATATACTTCCAAGTAAATATTTCATCATCACAATCATTTCCCACAATTATCCTTACTCAAGAATCAAATTAGCAATTCTAGGGTTTGCCCAAAAATAAGGTTCCTTACCTTAAATGTAAATGGAAGCTAACCACCAAGAAACTTGAACTAAAAATCATAATCTTTTACCTACATTTGAAATTTTCGAGCCAAGTAAAAACCCTAGAAAATAGACAATATATACTCCTTATCTCATGAAAAAATAGGATAAATCGAATCTAAAATGGAGAAATCAACACTTACCCTTTTTTCCTTCCTTTTCTTTTTCTTTTTCCTCCTTTTCTTCATCCTTTTTCCCCTTTCTTTCCTCTCTTTCTCGGTCAGTTGGTCTCTGCGTGTGGGGGTGTAGTGTGAATGAGAAAAGTGGTTTTGAATTGGTAAAGTTATGGGCTATTTGCATAGGAAGTCCTCAACTATCATATGATGTATAAGTAAGTCCCCCACTTCAATTTTAATCCATCTTAACCCTCAATTTCTTAAATATAACATAAGCCACAAAAAAAATATTCCAATTAAGTCCATATTGACTTTGACCTTGACAATTCAACCATTGACTTTGACTAATTAAAATGAGTTGTAACAACATCAATTGAGGAACTAGAAAATTTTCCTGCCAATCTAGAAGAGGTAACTAAAGTTCTGAAGATTGGCAAAGAGATGGCAGAACCTATGAAAAACCTATTGAAAAACTTCTTGAAAATGAACTTTGATGCTTCGCTTGGAAACATGCTGATTTTGTGGGTATAGATCCCAGGATGGCTTGCCATTCTTTAAAAATTGATCCTAAAGTAAATCTAAAATGCAAAAGAGGGGACCAATGAGCTCAGAGAAATACGAAGCATTGAAAAGTAAAGTTGATAAGTTGTTATAAAACACTTTTATCCATGAAGCTTAGTGTTCAATTTGGGTATGTAACTTAGTACTAGTTCCAAAAAGTAGTGAAAAATGGCGAGCTTATCACGATTTTACAGACTTGAATAGTTTTCCTCTCCCCAGAAATGATCAGCTGGTGATGCAACTCCAAAACATGAGTTGTCAAGTTTTATGGATGTGTATGCAGGATATAATCAAATTTCCATATATGGACCAGACGAGGAGCATACTAGCTTTGTAACAGATCGAGAAATGTATTGTTAAAAGGTAATGCAAATTAGATTGAAAAATGTTGGCTTGCTTATCAAAGGCTAGTAAATAAAATGTTCGCAGACTAGACATGCAAAACAATGGAGGTATATGTCAACGATATGATTGTCAAAAGCCTTCGAGCTAAAAAAACATTTAAAACGTCTTGAAGAAGCCTTAGCATACTCCGAAAATATCGGATGAGACTTGAACCGCTGAAATGTGCTTTTGGAGTCATGTCCAAAAAATCCTTAGAATTCATGGTAAATCAGAGAGGCATTGAGGTGAACCCTGATAGTATCCGAGCTCTTATAGAAATACCATCTCTAACAAAACTTAAATAAGTACAAAGTCTTATAGGGTCATAACCTTGAGCAATTTTGTTTCACGAGCTATAGATAAATGCTATTTTTCTTTCAAACATTAAAATGAGAAAAAATATTTAAATGAACTGAAGAATGCAAACAAGGCTTTTAGGCCTTAAAGGAACATATAGGAAAAGTCCCACTGTTAACCAAGCCACTAAATGAGAAAAAGTTATTTCCATATCTAGCAATTTCTAAAGTAGCAGTAAGTTTCGTTTTAGTAAGAGAAGAAGAGAAACAATAATTATCAGTATATTACATCAGTAAAGCTCTATAAGGTGCTAAGGCTTGGTATCGTGATAAGGAGAAGTTGGCCATATCTTAGTCACACTATCAAAGTAATGACCAGTTTTCCACTCAAGCAAAATTTACAAAAACCTATTGCTACAAGAAGGTTGATGAAATGGATAGTAGAATTGGTGCAGTTCGAAATAAGCTATAAAAGCCATCTACAATAAAGGCACAAGCATTAGTAAATTTCATTGCCAGCTGTCAGACGTTTCCACTCTTGAAGCTTGAATAAGAAACATGAAAACTATTTACAGAATGATCATCAGGAGTAAGAGGCACTGGAGTATGGACACTTCTGACAAGTTCAAAAAGACAAACTGAATTACGCATTGAGTTTCAGATTCAAAGCAACAAACAAATGTAGCCAAATATGAGGCCTTGCTGACTGGTTTACGATTACCAAAAGAGACGCATGCCCAAAAGATAGAAACAAAAGTGATTCACAATTGGTGGTAAATCAGGTCAATGGAAGGTTTACTGCCAAAGATAAAATGATGGCTGCATATTTGACCGAAGTCATGAACTCATCAAAATACTTCAGTAAATTAGAGCACTCATAGATCCCCAAAAAAAATGGATATGTTGATGCATTATCAAAATTTGCAAGTACGAAGCATGTGGAGCTATTTAAAATCATGCCGATGAAATTACTGACAAACCCATCAGTTAATCGAAAAATGGAGAAAGCCTATGGACACAAGGGACAACTTCGTGGATGAAAGAAATTATATCCTACTTAAAGGACGGAACACTCCCTGAAAATAAAAAAGAGGTGAGAAAACTACAAATGAGAGCAGCTAGATAAATATTGTAGAACAATATTTTATCCAAACAAGGATATACACTATCCTTACTTAGATGTGTAAATGATGATGAAGTCACACATGTAATGTGAGAAATACACGAAGGCATATGTGAAATCCAGACTATTGAAAATTATTTGGAATCAAAAGCCTTGAAACAAGGATATACTAGCCAACTATGAGAAAAGATGCCATAAATTTTACCACAAGATGCGAAAGGCGTCAAAAGTTCGCAACGATACCTCAATAACCCACACAAAAATTGACTACTAATAATAGCCATTGGACCATGGGAAAATGGGGTATCAATTTCGAACCGTTGCCTAGATGAAGATCTAAAATGAGATTCATGGTTGTAGCAGAACCGTTACAAGCATCACCAAGACCAATACTGGTAAGTTCATTTGGAAGAATATCATATGTCGATTCAAAGTACCAAACTCTATTATTAAGATAATGGTACACATTCTCAAGGGAAGAAATTGAGAGCCATGTGCGAAGAAATGGGAATTCCTAGATATTTTTCCACTCCATATTACCACCAAGCTCACATATCTATATAAATTAATGAAGAACATCCTAAAAAAAGTTTGACTCTGTGAAGGGATTATGGGCTGATGAATTATTGTTCACGAAAATATGTTGAATTAAAATCACCGCAAGTGTACGGTTCGTTAACAAGTAGTAAAATGGATTTTGAGTCCAAGTATCGTTCCCACGAAGATTGATTAGTTCTAATTCTAATTACCGTAACCTTAACCGAAAATATAAAAAGATGAGAATGTTTATTTTGATAAATTTATAACTAATTTAATACTAAATATGTAAATATGAATGAATTAATTAACTAAATGCAATTTGGTAATGAATGTAAATTTGAGTTTTTCGAATATGTGATGAATGTACTAGGATCACGAATCTCTATGCAATAATCTTTTTAAACCTAGTCTCACACCTTGACACACGGTTGGAATAAAGAAGAATCAATGCTCATAAATTATATAACAATCTCTCTCGAGTAGAGTTAAACCCATTCAAATATGTGACCCGACTATATCTCTATGACTGATGCAAACATACAAGAATGCATGAGTTTTTATGAACATTTAAAGATTCACATAAGGCATAGCGGTATATTTATATCCCCTATCGGACCCTATGATAATTTATATATGTCGAACATATTCCCCTTCTTTCGAATGCATGAAATAAGCCACCAAACTCACACAATCATTGCACATATAATTGTGGAGAAAAATAAATTCATATAAATCATTCAAATATCCCAAAACGTGTTTTTGGTTGTCAAGAATGTAAAACTAAGAAATAAAAATCATATTACATAGTTCATCTAGTCCTAGCACATAATTATCCTAGCCTAACATGGTGGGAAGAAGAAAATTGAAAAAATAAATAAAGAACGACATCACCAAATCGATTATTGAACTAGATCTTCGTGTTCGTGGAGTTGATCTTTACGTTTTTGCCTCTTTTCTGCTCTCCAAAGTCTTCTCCAATCTCCTTCCTCACTTTTGGACGGACCTAAGGTTTTAAAATACCCCCCAAGATTGTTTCCATAAGAGTTGTAGTCGAATTAGGAAATTAGAATTTTTTTCCTGAAATGGCCTGGGCAAGCACCCAGTACAAAATGGGGCGGCCGCCCGGCTATTTATTTTTGTTTTGTTAATGATCTTGAAGGTTGGGCGACCGCCCATGCTAAATAAATGGGCAGTTGCCATTTTCTTCATTCTTTCTTCCATCTTGGTCCTTCTCATCAAATTACTTCAATTGTAGTGCTTCAACTTTTACCCAAATGCATGTTAGTCCCCAAAATTCCATCAATTGGCCAATTTATCATTCTTTCTTTTTCCAATTGCTTCGAAACAGGTCCAAAACTAAAATAAAATAAAAATAACCTAAGTTAAATAAAATGCAATAATAAAACTACACAAAAGCTTAGTAAAATGGCCCCAAACAAGTGCACAAAAATAAACTTATCAAACACCCCTAAACTAAAACCTTTGTTTGTCCTCGAGCAAAACTAAAACTCAATTCAACATAAAACATGGTTTAACGACCCGCCGTGTCTCAGAATTGGAGTTTAGTAATAAACAAACTGAAGGATTTAAACAATGCACAAATCAAATCAATCTCCACATGTTTATATGCATAACTCAATGTGTGTGTAAACTCATGTAGACATATCAAGCTCATGATTGACTCAGCACTTTACCCATAATAGTCAAATATTTTCTTACTTTGCTCGAGAGATGCACACACCCCCAAACTTATTCTTTTCACTCAATCATCCCAGGGTGTGTTCTAAGGTTGAACTCATTTATATCTTTTCATTTCCCTCTCTTAGTTCGAATGAATCATACTATCACAAGTTTATACTTTAACAAGCAGAGGTTCTCCTATTTTTGATTTCTTCAACCCTTGAGATTAAACTAAGCTATTTGCCTCGTATTAGAGATATAGTCTTATCAACCGAATGTCTGGGGCTAGTCTATGCATTTCATACATAAGAGTATGTGTAATAGATAAATACCCATTTTTTTGTTATATATATATATACATATTATATATATGTATATATATATATATATATACATACATATAATATCTTTCTTTTGCTTTGTATATAACCCCTGTAGCGAGTTTTAGGCCGATGACTCCCAAGTCAGATGACCATAAGGTACCAGGTTTTAAACCCTTGCAGACTTAATCGCTCGAGTTATACAGGCTCGAACATATGTCTTTATTTATTCAATGATTAGTGCAATACCCATTTTCTTTTAGACTCCCAGTTTCTAAAACTAAACCATAACTTGAAACTTTCACTTTGTTTTCATCTCATTGGTTTTAGATAATCTACATATAATATCATGCCAAGAACCCCTTCTCATCTCAGTGCTCCCTTGCAACAGTTCAATCACATCTAAACTATTATAAAAATTGGTCATGTTTTAACACAAAAGAGGTTTTTTCTAGGTATATTCTCTATGTTCAACTATTTCTAAGTAATGAGTCAAATCATTAGCCCAATATGCAAGCATGAGTGTCGTTCGCACAGTAAATCAAGTTTTACATAAATATGTATCGATCAATCTAATAATGCACAGTTTTCACCATTCACGGTCCATACATAGTCCAATATTAAATATCATGGTCGGCAGAATTGTCAAACCTACACAAGCACACAAAATTCTAAATTAATGCTAGAAAATAAACAACTAAATTAAAAGTAACTAATGAAAAATAATTTTTTTTTCATTTTTTTTAATCACACAAAACAATCACACAAAAACTGCAGTAACATGATGAATGAAATATTCTCACCCCCAAACTTATACAGAAAATTGTCCTCAATGTTCAAAGAATAACGAAATGCCAACTTAACAACACATAAAACTAAGGACAATTTCACAAAAGATAAAGAATAGGGGCTAGGGATACTTCCCTGATCACTGTAGATGTGAATTTGAAGATGATGGAGTAAAAGAAGTATGGACCATGCATAGACTCCTTATGTTCTGTAAAGGCGATGAATAACCAATATTATTAAAAATTATATAAAAAACTCAAAAAAAAATTCATAATCTAATGCATAATGCAAAATAAATAAAAAGGAAGAATTGTTGGGTTGCCTCCCAACCAGCGATAAGTTTATAGTCTATAGCCCAACTTTATTTCGGTAAGTTCATGGTGGTTCAAGTCGAAGGATCTCACCATTGTACGCTTTGCAATTTCCAGCTTTGCATCCATTTTAGCTCTCCAAACTTTGAATTCTCCGTTCTCGTCTCTACCAAGCAATCCTCCAAATTTCGGTTTTCTCTTCTGCCAATTTTGTTGAAGGGATAGTTCGTCCTCATTGAAACACTGACACTCGTCGAAGGCTGATGGTTGTTTGGATGGATTAGGTAATGTAAAAACTTCTTGCTCTTCATCTACCCTTAATATTAGCTCACACTTTTCTACATCAATCAAAGCTCGACATGTTGTTAAGAATGGTCTCCCCAAGATTATCGGAATATTTATGTCTTCTTATATGTCGAGAATGAGAAAATCTACTAGGAAGATGAATTTTCCTACTTTAATCAACACATCTTCTATAAGTCCACTTGGGTGAGTAAGTGATCTATCAGCCAGTTGCAGATTCACTGTTGTTACTTTAGCCTCTCCCAAACCAAGTTTCCTGAAAATAGACAATGGCATCAAGTTAATACTCGCACCAGTATCACATAGAACATTAAAAGTAGTAGTTTGTCCAATTGAAAGTGGTAAGGTAAAACTCCCTAGATCCTTGAGCTTCGAAGGTAATTTCTTTTGTAATCTTGCATTGCTTTCCTCTGTCAGTGCCACAGTTTCAATTGCTTTCGTATTCTGGAAGCTTTGTCTTCTTCGATATCATGTCCTTCAAAAATTTTCCATAGCTTGGAATTCGTCTTATTGCATCAATTAATGGAATATTGATGTGGAGTTTCCGTAGCACATCCAAAAACTTCTCAAACTGGTGGTCTCGCTGTTGTTTCTTCAGCCTTTGTGGGAATAGAATAGGAGGCTCGTAAGAATTGGTAGGAATGGTTGCCTTAACCCGTGGTGTATCTGAACTCTGTTTAGTATATGCCTCTATCTTCTGTTCAGTCTGTTCTACTTGCTCCTCATCCGAAGAAGGTATTGTTTCCTTATTCACAACAAATCTCTTGACATGAATTTCTGGCAGCTGCTCTCCACTCCTGGTGGTGATTGCGTTCACAGATAGGTCCTCAATTCTTTCATTCCCCAAAATACGTATGCCATTACCAGCTTCTTTGGATTAGTCTCAGTATTGCTTGGCAGGGCACCTGATAATCTGCTTGTCATAGCATGTGCAATCTGCCCAACTTGAGTCTCAAATTTTTTAATAGCATCACCCTGAATTTGGAAATTTGTTTTCAGTCTTTCTCATGCACTGGTTAGTTGTTTCCATGTATTTATCCATCTTTCCCATGAGTTTTGCAAACATCTCCTCCAACTGGGGTTTCTTCTCCTGTTTGGTTGTGATTTTGATTGTTGTTCTGATATTGATTTCCACCCCAAGAGAAATTAGGATGATTTCTCCACCTTGGATTGTAAGTTTCTGAATGTGGAATATTCTGTTGATGTTGTCCCCATTGTGCAATCTCTACTTGTTCCATACCTTGTGTCAGAACTGGACAATTTGATGTGTTATGATCTGCTCCACACTCCTCACAACTTGGCTTTTTGACTTGTGCTGAATTTGTTGTTTGTGATATGCTCTCCACCTTGTGAAATAAGGAATTTTTGCAGATAAGGTCGAGTAGGTGTCTACCTCGTAGACTCCAACTGATTTCTTTGGAACCACTCGATCTGAAGACCACATGGCAAAGTACTAGCTATTCTCTCAAACAACTCCCAAGCTCCATCAATCGTTCTTGTGGTTATGGAGCCATTTGATGATGAGTCCACCATGCTCCTGAAAGCTGGAAGTAATCCTGTATAGAAGAATCTGATTTGTGACGGTTTGTCGAACCCATGTTGAGGACATTTCCTTAGCATGCTCTTAAATTTGTTACATGCCTCATCAAATGACTTAGATTTATTCAGGCTGAATATTGATATTTCGTGCCTCAATCTCGTCACTTTGGCTGGTGAGAAGAATTCCGTGCAGAATTTGTAGGCCACATAGTTCCAAGTAGTTATATTCGCCACAAGAAGTGAATCTAGCAACTCAAGTGCTTTATCCCATAAAGTATGTGGGAAAAGCCTCAGCCTGATAGCATCTTTTGATATTCCTTAGTACCCGATAACACTCGTAAACTTCTTGTTTACGAAAATATGTTGAATTAAAATCACCGCAAGTGTACGGTTCATTAACAAGTAGTAAAATGGATTTTGAGTCCAAGTATCGTTCCCACGAAGATTGATTAGTTCTAATTCTAATTACCGTGACATTAACCGAAACTATAAAAAGATGAGAATGTTTATTTTGATAAATTTATAACTAATTTAATACTAAATATGCAAATATGAATGAATTAATTAACTAAATACAATTTGGCAATGAATGTAAATTTGAGTTTTTCTAATATGTGATGAATGTACTAAGATCACGAATCCCTACGCAATAATCTTTTTAAACCTAGTCTCTCACACCTTGACACACGGTTGGAATAAAGAAGAATCAATGCTCCTAAATTATCTAACAATCTTTCTTGAGAATTAAACATATTCAAATATGCGATCCGACTATATCTCTATGACAGATGCAAACATACAAGAATGCATGAGTTTTTATGAACATTTAAAGATTCACATAAGGCGTAGTGGTATATTTATATCCCCTATTGGACCCTATGATAATTTATATATGTCGAACTTATTCTCCTTCTTTCGAATACATGAAATAAGCCACCAAACTCACACAATCATTACACGTTTGTGGAGAAAAATAAATTCATATAAATCATTCAAATATCCCAAAACGTATTTTTAGTTGTCAACAATGTAAAACTAAGAAATAAAAATCATATTACATAGTTTATCTAGTCCTAGCACAGAATTAATCTAGCCTAGCATGGTGGGAAGAAGAAAATCAGAAAAATAAATAAAGAACGACATCACAAATTCGATTCTTGAATTGGATTTTCGTATTCTTAGAGTTGATCTTCGCGTTCTTGCCACTTTTTAGCTCTCCAAATTCTTCTCCAATCTCCTCCCTCACTTTTGGACGGCCATAGGGCTTTAAAATACCGCCCCAAGATTCGTTTCCATAGAAGTTGTAGTCGAATTAAGAAACTAGAATTTTTTTCCCGAAATGGCTTGGGCGAGCGCCCAGTACAAAATGGGGCGGCTGCCCAGGCTATTTATTTTTGTTGTGTTAATGATCTTGAAGGTTGGGCGGCCGCCCAGGCTAAATAAATGGGCAGTTGCCCAAGCTAAATTTTTGCCACTTTTCTTTTTCGCCATTTTCTTCATTCTTTCTTCCATCTTGGTCCTCCTTATCAAATTACTTCAATTGTAGTGCTTCAAATTTTACCCAAATGCATGTTAGTTCCCAAAATTCTATCAATTGGCCAATTTATCCTTCTCATTTTTCCAATTGCTTAGAAACAGGTCCAAAACTGAAATAAAATAAAAATAACCTAAATTAAGTAAAATACAATAATAAAACGACACAAAAGCTTAGTAAAATAGCCCCGAATAAGTGCACAAAAATGCATTTATCAATTACCACAAATTTTATGGTCATACTGCAACACTACCAAAACTGCCATGAGAGAGACTCCTTTCTCTTTTAGCCTATGGTATCGAAGTTATGGTGCTGAAAGAAATAAGCTTAAGTTCGGCAAGGGAACTAAACTATATCAAGGAACAGAGTGAAGAAGCTATGTATGCGAGTTAGACCTCTTGAAAGAAAAAAGAAATGATTCCCAAATAAA
Source organism: Fraxinus americana (assembly GCA_035079005.1). Taxonomy (NCBI): domain Eukaryota; kingdom Viridiplantae; phylum Streptophyta; class Magnoliopsida; order Lamiales; family Oleaceae; genus Fraxinus; species Fraxinus americana. The sequence goes on along the minus strand of JAVHZT010000062.1, from coordinate 278,976 downwards.
GCTCCCTATATATCAAAGAAAATTGGAAAAACACTTCAATTTCAAGGTTCTCATAAAAAATTTTAAAGTGGGAGATTTAGTTTTAAAAGAAAGTTTTCACTGCGGACAAAGAAATGGGTTCTAGATCGCTAAGTTCGAAATGGGAAGGGTCATACACAGTAATCGATGCAATTGGGCTAGAAACATACAAGCTCGTAGATGAAAGTGTTGAACCCCTTAAACACCCTCAAAATGACATGTACTTAAAAAATATTATCAATATAAATAAGCAGTTGGCAAATTTAACCTCTTTTAAACCAACTATATGACGATATCTTTTAGCTAGAAGAAACTGAAAAAATTTCACTATCATGAAGAAAGGTTACAAACATAAAACTCAAGGATTACAGTCGTTTATGAACTGATCTAACAAATGCAAATAATACATCTTAAGTTACTACTAGATTTTGAGGTCGCTTAAACCGCGATGTAAGTGAAAAGGCAAATCAGTAGCGTTTTGATGGAATCACATTTGATGAAATAAAATACGTCTATCGATAGCTCTGGTGCAGTAACGACAAGCCAAATCCAACGCTTATCCACCCTAGGTAATTTCTCCCATGCATATATGTGGGAAATGCAAAAATATCTCAAATTTGCTAGCTTCTGAATCATAATTATTGTCGATAACGTTGCAAAGGGAAAGTTATACCAATCATGAAGGCTCTTTCAATCGTATGTCTCTTAGACGAAGTAACTGGGAAAAACATATCAAGAAAACATAGTAGAATCAACAAGGATGATAAAATATCATCAATATTACTCTGAGTATCATTGTGAAGAAATGTAAGGTGTGTTGATTTCTTCAGAAGATCAATATTCGCAAAAAAAGGAAGGAGCATTTTTATGTTTTGGAAAGAAAATAAATGTGAAATAACACAAAATATATAGGTTTAAGAAATATATCTGAATCCCAACAGACTCAATCTCAATCATCAAAAAATAGAGTGATCATAACCTTTGAATATGAATGGATACATTCAAACAAACGATTCAGGGTGAACGTACGCATCACACGGATTGAAGTACACATATCTTCTATATATTAAAAGTGGCTATGTAACGGAATTTCTTGTTTTTAACGGAAAAACTAACGGAATTTGTTGTTTTAACGGACTATGTAACAGAATTTCTTGTTTTAAACAGGCAGCTGCACCTTCTTTCAGTGTTTTTATCATAACTTTGTATTCCGATGTCCGATTGAGGCGATTCAAAATGTGTTGGGAAGCTAACTCATCTGGCTACAACTTTGATTCAGACATCATTCTCCAATTATATCACTTTCTATGCCAAAAATAGGTCTCAATATGAGACTACAACATCGAAGCATAACTTTTCGGTTAGAAAATTGATTTGTGATCATCTTTTGACTAAATTTGATTTCATTGACGTCTTCCTTTATCCAATTGACTCCGAGCACTCTCAAACCTTCATCGTGAGGTCCGGCACAACTTTTAAGTATTTACATTTTAGTCCCCGAACTTTGGATCCTTTACAATTTAGCAATTTCTCCAAATTTGTCAACTTTTGCTTATTTTCTTCGATCTCACCAACTTACATCACAACATCAAAATCACACATATAATTATTTAACAATTAAATAAACATTACATCATTAATTATTTAATTAACCAAAAAAATTACATCTTTATTAATAACAAATTAATTATTAAACAAAATTATTAAATATAAATTAAGCAAACGTGCATTGCACGTTGCTTGCACCTAGTGTTGGAAAATGCATTAAAAATGGCCATTATTAATGAATTATTTCATCTAATTACACATCAATTGTCATTAATGCATGCAATGATCTTGGAAGTTACAATACATATTTCTTATCTCAAGTCCACAAATTTGTCACTTAACATAAAAAGTCAAGCTCAAATTTTGGGGACTAATATGGACTAATTATCCAATCTCACCTTTTAACCAAAATAAATTGAATAAAAATTTGAGTTCACATATTATAAGAGATCGTAATATATATATGAAATATTCATCTGAGAGAGCACTTTGAAGAGACCAAAAATACAGGCCACTCATAAGGGAAAAAACTCATAAGCGACCTTAAATACACGATGTGATTCAATATACTTGAGCAAAAACGAAAAGATTAAGTTGATGATCAAAATGTGAATATATAACAGAATTATTAAAAGTCATTCAATCAAAGGCTGTCACATGTCACCCATCTACCCCAAATGCATGATAAAAATCTATAAATAGGCAAATCTGAGATGAAGACATGCTGAATTTGAAATAGTTTCGTTCCAAATAGCCATTTCTCTTCTTGCTCCGTATTTAACAACAAAATAGCGAGTTTAAGAGAGAACCCTAGTTAGGTGAAGGGATTTTTTTTATGATCGTTAAGAGGTCAACACAGAGTATGCATACAAGTGACACCTCGAAACATCCCCAAGAATATCTGACTTGTAGTAAAAATAAATTAGAATCAATGAACAGAACTTGAATGTTGGAAGGAAATCTTTATTCAAAAAAAAAAAAAATTGTAAAAACTCTATACAATCTTGGCGATATTGTGAATATCAATCAATTAGTTCCACTTGTATAGTTGTGTTTAAACAAAAAAGGCGAAATGTTTACCATCGTCATCTTAAAAGGTGGTTAAATAGCAGAGATGTAATCCGAGGTGGCATCAATCTTATGAATGACGAAATGGGGAAAATTATGCTTGAAGGAAAAATTGTCTCAGTCGAGGAGGTAAAGAGGTGACGAATTGTTTAATGTCTGTATAATTCTTGAATTTTTGAACCGGTGTCGAGAATAAAATTTGAGATGATTTGAAGAAAATTGACATCCGGGTAAAGGAACATGATCAAGGAAACACCGAGGCATGACAAAGTAACACCTGCTGTGATGCCAAAGAGTACTTGAAAGGTTCTCAATGTAACGCTGCTTGGGTTGATGGCAGTATCAGGTGCTGCACATGCTGTTTTAACGGACTTCAGGTGGTCAATATCTAAAATATTACCATTTTCGGTCAATTGAACTATTGCACGAGAGATATCGGCAACTAATGGCGAGCTTTTAGGAAAAACCTATTGATTTTAAGAAAATATGAGATAATCAGTAACATGAACCAAAATGGTCTGGGAGTTTACTCGACCCACATAGGACAAGAACAGTATGATGAAAGAAAAATACTTACAAAACCAAATCCATCTGTTCGATAGGTAGGGCCAGCTACCGTGTATTTCCCGCAGTATTGAGATAAGAAAAGCTTTATGTGAGGCATAACGTCAAAATAGGCTGATATACCTCCATTGCTACTCCCCTTTGATAAAGCTTCATGGCAATCTTCCGTACACTTATATGTCCTGATTTTTGATCCTTCAAATCCTAAACCTTTCAAGAAATCAACAAGAAAGGATCCTTGTTGACAACCAACATAATCGCCACTCTTAATAAGTTCCTTCACATCTGCTACAGTTGGTTGAAGCCTTTGCACTGTTAATCTTGATGATAAGCTAGCAGTGTAAGTCGACATCAGCAAAAATGCAACAAATGCCCATCCCACCAAAATCAGGCAAATTAAAGTGCCTTGAATTCCTTGTCCTGCAGGTGCACACAAGGTCAAGAAAGTTCATTTTATGAGCAAGAGATTGAAATGATAAGCATAATCTGTTCGAAGAGAAGAGGACAAGATAGATCACCAGGAAATAAGGGAAAATAACAAATCATGCCAGCATGTTGACCGGCGGTACCCCTGGAACTGTTGTCAACCCTTATCCCGAGGATGCAAATTGAAAGACCAGTAAAGATATAAAATGCAGCGGACACTATCCACAGTTCTTTAGTCAGGGGGTCTAAAAATGTCCACTTATCATTTGGATCCTCATACTTAATTGGCACGACACTAGTAACTCCTCCTTCTGCATATGGCAAACTGAAATCCACGTAAGTTGATCGGTTGGCGGTAATTGTTATGTCTCCAAGAGCAGCATCGTAATTCTCCTATCATGAAAGAAAAGAGAAACTAAAATCACTTTAAAGACAGTTTTTGCAAATTAAAGAGAACTGTGTTGTTATAACTTGTAAGAACAAAAAATTAATGTATGATTAACCTGAAGAGAAACTTGATATGTGAGATCATCATAACTCCCGAAACTTGAACCATCAGATCTTTCAAAGGGATATATAACGTATTCATATGGCACATCATATGGTAATGCTGCCATGACCGCATCGAACACATCCTTAAAGTATCCACTAGCTTCGGTAGCATTAGTTTGAGGATCCTTCACCACTTTCAGAAACTCATTAAAACCAGATTTTTGTGGCACTCCGATCCTTAGCTTATTACCGCTAACTGGAAATTCCCAACCTTTGGGTACTATTTCCGAGCCCCCTGGCCAAGTGATATCCCCAAGATTTTTCTTTGAGATTGAGTAAGGACTAGAGACGGTCAGATTCACTTCCCTAGAAATTCCGTGGGTCGGTGTCCAAACTCCTACCTCTCTGTCACCGTTTCCAACAACATTAACTATTTGATATGGTGTCCGCTCTAGTTGTCCATTAGTAAGAGAAAACATTCCTGCAAGTCCATAGAAATTTATTTCTAACATTTCATTGAGAAGTTCACGACCCGTTTCAGATATTGGTAAATTAAATACAGATGAAGAATTGATATCGGCAGCATTCGGCAACCTATTACCAACTTTTTCTGCTGCCATTGCAAGAGCACACAGGGTATCATATGCCCAAAGGCTATAAATACTTGGATGTGTGGGTTTGATATCATCATCAACCTGAGAAAACATCATTTTCCATCTAGTAGCAAATTCATCGAGCTCTTTAGATTTTCGGATTAAAGGCATTACACCCAAAACACCTTGCATGGCTTCAACAACATTCAAGGTCATCAAACTGTATAGATCTGTCAGGCCACTGGTAACAATCCAGGCATAGCCGTTGCTCATCATTCCAATCTCTTTTGCTTTTAGAAAGAGCCTGGCACCAAGACGCTCTGACATGTGCACCACAAACACTCTTGTCTGCTTAGTCATCATTTTTTGTAGTTCTTTGCATATGCAATCATCAGTGGCTGATTTTGGAAACAGACTTCTATATGAAATTCTGGCATTGACATCTTGTAATGCATTAGCTAAGTAAGGAATAACGCCAGTACCATATTCAGTGTCTTCAGAAATAATGACAACCTGACTCCACTGGAAAGCTTTAACTATGGAAGCAATTGCCTCAACCTGATAGGCATCACTTTGTGCTGTCCGAACAAAATAACGGGTTCGAGGAATGAGAGAAGGGCTTGTGGCAGAGAAAGAATTAATTGATACATGAGCTCTATCGCCAATATCCATCACAAAGTTGACCTGTGTAGATTTTTGAGGACCAATGATAGCATCCACTTCAACATCTCGCAGCAAATCAATAGCTGCATCGATCATTTCAAAGTAGGAACAAGTTAGTGACAGCAGTCAAAATATCTTGATTATCTTTTTAAGGAGAGAAATTTTGGTATGGCCTAGTGATTTTTTATGTGCTCATTCAAATGACTTTGTAATTGTAGATACAGGGCGCATGACAGGAATCATTATATTTCTTCTTATACTTGGAAAGACTATACCTTGATCCTTCCTCTTCTCCTCTTCATGCACGGGATTGGAAGAGATAACATGAAAGTAGTAAGTAGTAACTATGATTTTGAAAGATAGGTAACTCTATATTTATTTTAAAATATGGGCGTTCATTTGGAAACATGGATACATCTATTATGAAGGAAAAGTAGAAACATACCAGCATCAGCAGCGTCAATAACACTTTCTTTCGAATCCCTGATATGGAGAGCCAACCTTGTTTTATAGTTGCTATGAAATGAATAAAAATCAGAAAGAGCCATGGACATGCCCATCAGTCCTATACGCCCTACCGTTGAATTCAAATCAAGAATCACACCAATTTGAAAATCAATTGTGCCGTTTGTAGAACTTCGTGTAGTGCTCAAGGTGGGAAGCAAGAGGAGGGCAATTAAGAATTGATGTAACATAAAGCTCATTTTTCCAGAGCAGTTGATGTACAATTCTTGAAATCTAATATAGGTACATATATTTGAATAGATGATGTGCAACTAACGATGCAAAGAACAAAGAAGGTCCAAAGTTCTGTTCAGGCTTTATAACCCCCTAGAAAGTGGTAAGGCATGGTCCAGAGTTCAAAGAACAAAGGTCCAAAGTTCATCGAACATGGAAGTTTCTCCGCAACTTCCATTAGTTTAGGACCTCGCTGGCCAAAGAAACAGTAGGCTTACTTCTTTTCGAATAGATGATCTACAATTTATTAAGCATTGGTATATCTCCGAATCTTTAGGGAATTTTAACAAGAAAGAGCTTACACATCTCAGATTAGGACTTGTCCGCTATGCAGACCATATTTGGCTTCATTTGATGTTTGCTGGAATCTACTACATCAATATTGTCTGTGATTACGTCAATTTGTCATCACCTATCTAATACCAATGATAGATTGATAGTATCTTCACATGAGTATACAGTTCCTATGATCACAATCAAACATCTTCTAAATCAAGACTTACTCAGATGAACGGCGGTAAACTCAAAAAGACAAATAAAAATCAACAAATTGATAGGGGAAGAAATTACCCGGTAAATGCATTTGACAGCAACAAGGAGCAGTCACCAAGGAGATCGAACAAAAAATTGTCAGCACCAGACAGAACTATAAAACCAGGACAAAATTCTACTTAAATGTTGTCAAATTCAAGATTGAATGGTTCAAAAAAATCCAAAGAGAAAATGATAAAGCATCGAAAAAGTTAAGAAATCTCAATTTTAATCTTCGAAATCTGTGACTGGCAGTAACAAAAACAATTTGGGCATAGTCCCTTTCCGCATTTGTACCAACACTACATCCGAAATTTGACGTTGTAATCTGTAAATTGTGGGCTGGTGACTAGAATCAAGAAAAACTGATGATGAAAAATAAAATCTATCATTGTATCCATCGATCTTACTTTCTAGGAATCCGGTTTTTCTATTTTGTAATACAAATTCCTAAGGATATATGAGCTTGTGTGTGAGGGATTAAAATTAGATTAAAATTGAAAATATAGTCGTTATTGTTGACTTTTATTAGACGAGTGGGGTCCAATAACGGTCATATTTTCAATTTTAATTGGCTTTTAATCCCTCCCGAACGAGGCCATATGAAAATAACCTTTACAGTGTAGTGTATTTCCAAAGTGACCTTTGACTAGGAAATAGAATTAAAAAAAAAAAAAGTCAAAATATAGGTTAACTTCGAAAAAGCCAAAAATACCCTCACTTTGTCAAAAGGAAAATTCCTCACAGGCGACTCTCCTTCCACCGACCCATCTCACCAGCGACTTGAAATTCCACCGACCCTCTCACCGGCGACTTGAAAGGTTGGTTGTTGTCATTAAAAGTGAGGGTTTTCATAGATTTAGTTCGAATTTATATACTTTTATTTTCTTTATTTAGTTTTGTGTGATTGTGGAGTTGATTTTAGGGTTTAGGAAGTGAGATTTTTGAGTTGGAGGAGCTTGAAGTAGTCGGAAATGGCAAAAAATGGCCATTTCCGACGATTCAACACAGTCGGCTTCGCTGCCGGCTGTGTTGAAAATCCGGCTGTTAACAGTCGGCTTTATGAAACCGGCTGTCAATTGGGTTTCTGGGCCAGCTGTTAAGTCGGCTCATATATATATATATATATATATATATATATATATATATATATATATATATATATATATATATATATTTTTTAATTTTTTTATAATTTAATATAATAAATGGTATAATAATTAAATACTTAATTTAAGAAATAGAATATGAAATAAATAATTATAGAATTAAATATTTTACGTAATCGAAAAAAATTTATATAATTAATTTTAATTTGATAATTACTAATATCGTTAAATAAATCATTTTAATTATTAAATATTATATTTTAAAATATTAGTAACTTTGGGTTCAAAATATTTTACGTAATCGAAAAAAATTTAAATAATTAATTTTTATTTGATAATTACTAATATCGTTAAATAAATCATTTTAATTATTAAACATTATATTTTAAAATATTAGTAACTTCTTATTTTAATTACTAATATCGTTAAATAAATCAATTTAATTATTAAATATTATATTTTAACATATCAGCTACTTCTTATTTAATTGAAAAAATTTACGTAATCGAAAAAAATTTATATAATTAATTTTAATTTGATAATTACTAATATCGTTAAATAAATCATTTTAATTATTAAAACTTATATTTTAAATATTAGTAACTTCTTATTTGGGTTCAAAATATTTTACGTAATCGAAAAAAATTTAAATAAATAATTTTAATTTGATAATTACTAATATCGTTAAATAAATCAATTTAATTATTAAATATTATATTTTAACATATTAGCTACTTCTTATTTTGGTTGAAAATATATTACGTAATCGAAAAAAATTTATATAATTAATTTTAATTTGATAATTACTAATATCGTTAAATAAATCATTTTAATTATGAAATATTATATTTTAAAATATGAGTAACTTCTTATTTGGGTTCAAAATATTTTACGTAATCGAAAAAAATTTATATAATTAATTTTAATTTGATAATTACTAATATCGTTAAATAAATCATTTTAATTATTAAATATTATATTTCAACATATTAGCAACTTCTTATTTTTTCGGCTAAATTTTACTAATAATTGAATAAATCGAATATGAAATAAAATTTATATAATTAATTTTAATTTTACGTAATCGAAGAAAATTTATATAGTTAATTTTAATTTGATAATTACTAATAGAATTAGCAAATTCTTGTTTCCATAAATTTTTTAGTTTAATTATTTGTTTTGTATAGTTGTTACAATTCGATTCACTTAATTTTCTGAGATTATGCTGTATTTCATTATCTTATGTTCAAAGTGCAGATATTTAATCTTTTTTTATTTTTTTGCAGCATGGACTATCACTTAGAGCTGACATTGAGACAGATGCCTGGCAAGGCTACCTGGAACAGTAACATTGGCAGTTACACAGCTGTGTTGGAGTTGTTAGATGAGCAGCATACAGATATGTTTCGACGTTCGTTTCTTTGGCCCCTGTACGAGTTGAGAGATGTATAGTTCTCGGGGCAGATCCTCGATGCCCTACTGTGTCGGTTGTGTAGTCCAGTCGACGACGATGCACTCTACTTCGACCTCGGGGGTAAGGTCGCCAGTTTTTCCACGTTCGATTTTGCTCTCATCACTGGACTGGAGATTACGGGTGATGATGCAGCTCGTGCCGATACTCAGAGAGGCAGACTGCACGATACTTACCTTGGGGGACAGGGGACAGTGCTGCTATCATATATGATGGACGTGATTACGAGGTGTGACCATATGTTGGACAGACTGAAGCTAGGCTTGGTCTACATCCTTGAGAGCATGTTGCGATGTCACCATCGGAGGACTGGAATCGACCTATTCCATCTGCAGATCGTCAACGATCTTGATGTCAACAACATATATCTGTGGGGCCGAAGATGTTTTGAAGACACGGTGCACGTCTTCACCATATCACACTCGAGGCCGAAGGGGACCATGCGTAAATACAATGCGTACGGATTGCCCCTTGCCGTGCAGGTAAATGTTTAACATAATTTATTATAAACATATTGTTTACAATAAATATGAATATAATAATTGTATGTGTTGCAGATTTGGGCGTACGAGACAGTCCCCCTCCTAGGTACCCAGTTTGCGAAACGAGGGGAGACACGCTGCCCTCGGATGCATCATTGGCGAGTATCTCGAGCAGAGGGATGTCCGACTAGCAAGAAGCTATCAACTCTCCTCGACGACCCTCAGGTTAGATAATATGATGACGTGATCATTAACTGGCTAGATACATCGTTTCAAAATATGATGACGTGATCATTAACTAGTCGAAATGTCGGTATGCCAGCTTCAAGTCATAACGGAGTTGATACCGTCGATGGAGGAGGAGGGTCGTGGATATGTGCGTGAATTGGCCTCTCCGCACGATGAAGCAAACTGGGATGAGGTACGTGAATTGAATATAATTTTTTGATTACAGTTTTGTATCCGTTAGCCGATTTTTATTAAATATAACTATTTTTCATGTTCCAATTTGTGTAGGAGCGCGGTCCAATACATCGACGATCACCTCCGCCGAGGGTATCTCCGCCTCGGAGGGCATCACCGTCGCCTCCTAGGGCATCGCCGTCTCCTCCGAGGGCCTCACCTCCACCGAGGGCATCACCGCCGTCGAGGTCCTCACCGCCACCATGGGCATCACCGCCGCCGAGGGCCTCACCGCCTCCGATCAGGTCACCGTCTCCACCATCCACTGATCTGTATGATCGCCTGACGGTATTTATAGCCCGCCAAATGGACGAGATGCGCCGAGAGTTGGCGGAGCAGATGGGAGAGATAGCACGTGAATTTAGGGGACGGGTCAATGATTTATCTGATGACGTTGGAGTTCTCCGTCGTCAGGTGGGAGATCTTCAGGATGAGATTGCAGCCCTTCGAGGCGATATAATAGGTATGGGACGGGGTGACGGAGGGGACGAAGAGGGTGATGGGGGGACGGAGGGGGTAATTTCTGGGTGAATGATGCTACGTTGGCTTCATTTATTTTGTCCCCGGAGGAGGGTAGGACAGAGGCAGTGGCCCCGGAGGTGGTGGTGGTGGGGAGCCCGGAGGGGGGTAGGACGGAGTGGGTGGCCCCGGAGGTGGACGTGGTGGAGGTGGGGAGCCCGGAGGGGGTGGCCTTGGAGGGTGGTAGGACAGAGGGGGTGGCCCCGGAGGAGGAGGAGGAGGAGGAGGTGGTAGAGGACGAGCATACACCTGACGTGGCAAAGGGGAAAAGGCGTGCCGTTGACGCCCCGGAGCTGGTGGTCGGCAAGAGGGTCAGGTTGTCTTCGCAGTACGTTGTTTCTCCCTTCACAGCTGAGGCAAAGAGGAAGACGTTCGTCGACGGGACGTACCCCAATCTGTTTCGGGAGGTAGACGCAGCCAAATGAAAAGCGTTCGAGACAGAGTGGAGAGCAATGAGGCCGGTGTAAGTATTTTAAAGTTTCAATAAAGAATGCTACGCTAACTCATCTATATCTTTTTTAACATTTGTCTTATTTTTTTCAGACATAGCCACATCGTTGGGGATAGGACGATCTCAGATACCTATACATGGTTTCACGACATCACCACTTTGGGGACGTGGCTCGCCGACGATGTAAGCGAAATAGTCATATTGTTGTTTATTATGTATACATTATTTTTTTGTTTTATGAAGTATATTTTTTTATTGGTGTTTCCTGATGCAGCACCTCGATCTGGCCATGGTGTTATTGCGAGATCGAGCTCGACGATATCCGCAACGACATGCCCGACCAACTCATACTGAGCACTGAGTTCTTTGTTGCTATTACCATTGAGCATCAGTCGCTGCAACGTATAGGTAGTGAGTACGTGCTGCCTGAATATATGGTCGAATGGGTCGTAGGGATGTTGCCGACGCTCGGGGGAAAGGCATGGGAGGCTTGCACACATATATATGTTCCAGCGATCGTGAATCATCATACCATTGTCGTGGAGATTGTTTTTGCTGACTCCACGATGTATGTGTATGACTCCGACCATTCATGTCTGATACAGGGCCAGCTCGAGCAGTAATTGGAGCCGATTGCAGTGATCGTTCCGTTGATGGCTGCCCGAGTGGGTATCATTGTTAATAACAGGCTAGCCATCGTGCAGGATCAGACGACGGCGAGACAGTCTCGATCGTAAGTATTTATATTTTGTTTTTAACTTGGAAACTTAGTTTTTTATCTAAGCCGTTTTTGAACTAACACGTTTATTATTCAATTGTAGTGGCGATTGCGGCATTTTTGCAATAAAGTAGATCGAATTTTTGAGTATAGGACATAAGGTTGATGGAATCAACCAGGCATGGATACAAATTTGGAGGAATAAATTAGCGGCTGATTTGTACGAATTCGAGTGTGACCCGTAAACATTATACATTTAATTGTTGATTCATTTATTTAATACTTGTAAATATTGTAAAAATTGTATAATTTATTTTGTAAGATTGTACATTTAATTTTGTTCAAAATATTTCTGTATGATTTATATGATTTATATAAAAATTGTATAATTTATCAAATTAGGAAACAAAGTTGCGCTAAAATGATTATTCAAATATTGTTCATTTAACAGCAATACCATTACATATTATACTAATCGTCATGCAGGGGAATCTGACTCGTACAATTTTGGCGAGTATGGCCGACTGCTTTACATCTGCAGCAACGCGATTCAACTACTGCTTTACATCTACAGCAACGCCGAGGAAACTCTTCAGTATAGGGTATTCTTGAAGTTCGTGGACGCCCAGGGCCACGCGGTTCAACTACTGGTGGTGACAAACTATTAAGCAGGAGAATACAGTCAGGAACTTCCCATTCAGATTCGTTCGGTAGGGAAAATATAGTCTCAGCATACGCAGCTCTCCAATATTCAGCCGTATAATAAGGAGAGCATAATGTTCTCACTGCAAAGCCTCTGTTTAAAGCTACCGCAACTGCATGCTCGCATGGAAAACTCTCCAGTTGAAATCGAGCACAGGTGCATGTGTTATCTGTCGGTCCACAATGTATGCCACGTGACGTCCACATTGTACAGAGAAGCGGGACTCGTCTAGCGGTTCCACAATCAACCTCCTCGCAACCTCTGCCGCCTTGAACAATTTATCGTCTTGAGCCGGGGCTAGCCAGCTCAAGCAGTTCTGCGATTCCTGACGTCGTTCGTGAAACTACTGCTGCAGCTTGGTACGGATGTTCTCAATCATTGCGAGAATTGGCAACTCTCGATCCTTCTTGAACAATGCATTCAGAAATTCCACATTGTTCGACGTCATCAAGTTGTACCGACGTCCTGGAAAACGTGATCTCGCCCAATGTTCTATCCCCATTTTTGTAAGATAATCCCATGCCGGGAACGACCTATTTCCTATCTCGACCATAAACTTATTACATTCCTCGACACTGTAAGCTTCGGCCGCCCTCCTGAACAATGAAACGATGCCTTGGCCCCGGTATCTAGTCTTCAGATTACCCTGTATATGGTACATGCAGTACCCATGATGTGCCTCTGGGAAAACTTCAGCGATAGCATTTATTAGAGACTGACCCCGATCAGTTACGAAGGCAAGATCCTCGACTTCCCTGATCACTTCCCTGAGCTTCGTAAAGAACCAACGCATTGACAGATCATTCTCGCTGTCGACTACGCCGAATGCAAGTGGGTAAATCTGGATGTTGGGATCTTGACATGTAGCAATAATCAGCTTTCCCCCGTATCTCGATTTCAGAGTTGTACCGTCGACTAAAATTACGGGTCGCATCGCATTTTGAAATCCTCTAGTGCATTGTCCAAGAGCCATGAAAAAATACTTAAAGCAATTCTCGCCCTCTGTCTCAATGGAAAAAGTGGAACCGTGATTAGTTGTCGCCAAATTATGGCAGTACCTGGCCAATTTAGCATAACTCTCTTCGGGCGAGCCCATTAAATCCTCCAACGCGCATTCTTTGGCCTTCCAGGCCTTCTGGTAGCTCATGACCACTCCGTACTCTCGTCGAACGTCGTTAATGATGTCCGAAGGTCTGTAGATCGTCCGTGGGTCCTGATACTTGTGCATTATCTGTCGACCAATAAACCATGACCGAGCTTGTCTGTGATTGTTTTGACGAATCCCCAATTCGCAAGTATGTTCCCGTGTATACTTGCGAACTACAAATGACTCGTTCGTATCCATCTTAGTCGATCGCAACCACCAACAGCAACTGTCGTCGATGAAGCAGGTGTCAACAAGGATTTGGTTGATTTCTTTACCTTGAACTCAAAATTGAATTTCAATGCTAGCTTGTGCAAAGCTGCCTGCAAATCTTTCTTCGTTGCAAACAGTTGCTCAACGTGCAAATCTTCATCATCGGGAACCACGCGTGAAGAATTAGATGAAGGTCCGCTCGTTCCGGCCCCTAAGCTCCCACCCAGCTCACGTCTCTGACGAGATGAAGCAATTAAATCCTCATTTGTAAATTCATTTACATTAACGCTGTCCTGAACTACCGATTGAATTATGTGCGTCGCGGTGATGTCACGATGAGGAACAATTGTCTCGGGAATATTAGCGTCATCCTCGCGAGCTATCTCCACTGTATCCCAAAAATCATTTGCATTATCATCGGCTCCATCCGAATGTTCATTTCTACCTTTCGCGTCGTCCTTCATCACTAAAGTCACGTAAATCGATGTCACTTGCGTTTTGTTCAACTCAAACAGATAATTCACTTCAATATCAGATGTAACCTTTAAAGGTGGAATTGAATATGGCAAATTCTCTCTGAATTGATATCTCAGTACCATATTGTATCGAGATGAATCGACGTTCAGCTTGTTCTGTATATCATGGTATAGTTCCTCGTACGATGTAGTCTCTGTTATATGTGTTGCCATACTGCCTTTTATATTATTCGTCCATTTCCATTCCCATCGATTATTTTCATCCAATTCAAAATCACCAAAATGACAAATCAGGAGTATAATCATATCTGTCAAGCATAGAAACAAAGAATTTATAAACGGAATTATTCAAAAATTCGACTTACAGTGGGGAACAAAAGTTATTAAAAATAAAACAGCCGAAAATCGACGTTAACAGCCGAATTCGGCTGTTAACAGCCTAATATTTCGGCAATTAACAATCGAATGTTCGGCTGTTAACGTCGATTTTCGGCTGTTTTATTTTTGGGCATTAAGAATTTGTAAATGTAATCGAAATTTGTAAATGTAATCAAAAAACTAATGCAGATGAATTTTTTTTTTATTTCATGCTTAAAAAAATTATACATCTGTTAAAATAGTTAGATCTGGCCTAACCTATATTTATCGAGTAAAAACATACCATTTAATGAAAACGAAGTTAAAGTATATGTAAATATACTTACCAAATCGAAGTAATTGATCGAAAACAATTTTTTTCTTCAGCTATCGATATTTTTTCAGATTTTTAGAGTGAAGAAGATGAGAGAGTTTTTATCTGTGTTTGAGCAGATTTTATAATTTTAAGTAGGGACAGTTTGATTTTTATTTGTTAACTAAAATGTTAGTATTGTCTTTTTAACACAAACATGTTTTGTAATTGTTTTAGTAACTTAAGGGCGTTTTTATCTTTTTACAACAAATGGGTCATTTTGGAAATATGGTTAAGTGTAAAAGTCAAAATGGAAATAGGTCAGTTTGACTGGGTCGTTTTTAAAAAAACCCCTTCCAAATTCCTTTTTCTTTATATTTGGCTTGATTTCTATTAGATAGGTGATGACAAACTGATGTAATCCTTGCCAATATTGATGTAGTAGATTCCAGCATACATCAAATGAAGCCAAATATGGCATGCATAGCGGACAATTCCTAATCTGAGATGTGTAAGCTCTTGTTAAAATACCTTAAAGATTCGTAGAGATACCAATGCTTAAACTTAATTGCACATCATCTATTCGAAAAAAAAGTAAGCCTATTGCATTTAGTATTACCAATTTATTTTTGATGATGAATACCACATCAAGAAGAATTCTGTTTGGAATGCTATTGGAGTCCTATATCAAGTTAAAGTTCTTGTCTTTTATTATTTGTTTGATCATATACTTCATTTTTATTTGTCATATGACTTCAACATCTCAATCCGATGATTTGTTTCACAACAATTGGTATCAGAGCGCCAGGTTCAGTGGTTCCGCAGTAGCGCAAGGTTTGATTTGTTTGAGGTTTTTATTCGTGATGACTTCCATCAAGTAAGACATTCCGCTTTTGGATTGGAGTGCTAGATTTTCACTATGGTCTGTTAAGATGCGTGCATTACTCGCACAACTGGATTTGGATGATGCGTTGCTGGGAATTGACAGGATGCCCGCAACTTTGACCATGGAGGAGAAATAATGGAAGGATAAGAAAACAGTTTCTCACATTCTTCATCTATCAAATACTATTCTTCAAGACGTTTTGAAGGAGAATTTAGAAGCTGCTTTATGGTTGAGGTTGGAGCAATTGTGCATGACTAAAAGTCCGACAAGCAAGTTGAACCTCAAGCAGCATTTATACTCCCATCCAATGGCAAAAGGAGGATTATTGGAAGATCACCTGGCTGTATATAAGAAGATCGTCGCTGATTTGGAAACTTTGGAAGTAGAGTATGATGAAGAAGATTTGGCCTTGATCATATTGTGTTCGTTGCCCGCTTCGTGTTCTTCATTTAGAGACATGATCTTGTATAGTCGTGATACTCTCACCATAGAGAAAGTGTATGATACTTTGTAGTCAAAAGAGAAGGTGAAGCATCTCGTTGCTGAGGCTAGAGATAGAAAAGGCGTGGTTGCTCATGGTGGTTCTAGAAGAGGGCAGTAATCAAATTTATAACTACTGCAAAAATAAAGGGCACTTAAAGAAGGATTGCTACAAATTGCAGAAGAAAGAAGTGATGGCTGCAAGTAGATATTCAGATACTCAGGAGAAGCAGACCTCACGGAATGTTGTAAGTGATGGAGATCTCTTAGCTATTTCTGACATTGAGTCTAAATCGGAAGATGATTGGATTCTTGATTCAGCATGCGTGTTTCATATGTGTCCTAATAAGGACTTGTTTGCAACATATGAAACTGTTTCCAAAGGTATCGTAATTATGGAAAACAACACATCTTATCGAGTTGCGGAATTGGTATAATTAGATTGAAGCTTTTGAATGAGACAATTAGAACACTTGGTCAAGTTCGACATGTTCCAAATTTGAAAAAGAATCTCATCTCGTTGTTTATCCCTGATTTAGAAGGTTATGAGTTCTTTGGTGGGGGTGGAGTTTTGAAGGTTTGTTAGGGTGCTCAAGTTGTATTGGAAGGACAGAAAATGTCTTAGCTATATATCTTGTAGGGTCGTGCAAAATTTAGAAGAGTCAATCATCACAAGTTCAGGACCGTGATGGACATTCAGTTTAGTACAATGCCTTTAGGAGCTCATAAAAGATCGGATTTGAAGAATACAGTTCAGTGGAGTTCAGAAAATATGGATAATGCCGGTTTGCCACCATCAACTGCGGTGACATTGCATTCAATTGCTAAGGACTGACCTAATAGAAAAGGGTATGTGGATGCTGATTTTGTTGAGCGTGCTTTAAGTGGAGTAGAAGGTGTACAATCTAGCATGAGGCCTTCTTTAAAAGCATTTGGGTTTGATTCTGCTTTGGGGTGTGTTACAGCCCATTTTCATTAATTTAAAATCATTATTATTTTTTTGAAATCTGAGGTAATTATGCAATGTAGTGCTTGGATTCATTGGAAGAGGTGGAGTATTGTGTTTTGTTGGAGAAATTAATTTTTTTGATTATTGTTATTTTTTTTTTTTTTGTATCCTATTTCATCAACAACTCTACTAAGAGGGTTTGGACATCCCCTACATGTTCCCTATAAATATTAGACTCTTCTATATAATTTTATGGTGTGAGAAAATAGATTACTAGAATTATAAGATTTATTGTAATTTTTCTCTCTTCTCCATTATTCTTAAATCAATAAAATCTCTTAAAATTTCAAAAAATTTTGATGTCATATTCCATATAAAATTTCCTAATTAAATGCTGAAAATTACATTGAGAAATTTGTATCGCGAAAATAATAAATGTTAATAAAATAATTTAATATAAAAAAATGTGAGTTAGACGTCTTTTTTTAAGACTCGTGTTTAACGTATTTTTAACTATTTTCGATATCTGTTTGGACTATTCGATATGCCCATAATGTAGTTCTCGAAATAACTTTTGAGATGACATAAGCAATTTGTAGATTCGATTAGCGTAATATCGTCGGAGAATTTTTAAAATTAGCATGTTATCGAAATTCAAATTTATTGTGATTTTGCCCCTGTTTGGTGGAGATTAAAATCAATTTTTTAGTAAATTTTGATAAAAGTTAAACAGTTAAGGATTCCATGAAATATGTTAATTAAAATTAATTATAAACTTTGATTTAGATTAAAATTTAGATTTCAATCGATACTAAACACGATTTTTAAAAGAAAAAATCTCAAAATTTGAGGGACACTTGCCCCCTAAGACCCCTCCTAGGTCCGCCCATGGGTGTTGTTCTTGATTTGAATTCACTTGTAGGGCATATAGGACAGACGAGCATGTCCATGGCTCTTTATGATTTTTATTCATTTCATAGCAACTACACAACAAGGTTGGCTCTCCAGTCTCCACGTCAGTAATTCAAAAGAAAGTGTTATCGACACTGCTGATGCTGGTATTTTTCTACTTTTCCTTCATCCTTGATGTATCCATGTTCCCAAATGAATGCCTGTATTTTGAAAAATAAAAAATAAATATAGAGTTGGCTATCTTTCAAAAATCATAGTTACTACTTTCATGTTATCTCTTCCAATCCAGTACATGAAGAGGAGAAGATGAAGGGATAAAGGTATATTCATCTTTCCAAGTATAAGAAGAATGAATACAATGATTTCTGTCATGCGCCCTGTATCTACAATCTCAAAGCAGAAAAATGGGTACATAAAAAATACTAGGGCACACCAAAATTTCTGTGTCCTTAAAAGGATAATCAAGATATTTTGACTACTGTCACTAACTCGTTCCTACTTTAAAACGACTGATGCAACTATTGATTTTCTGTGAGAAGCTGAAGTGGATGCTATCATTGGTCCTCAATAATCCACACAGGTCGAATTTGTGATGGATCTTGGTGATAGAGTCATATACCAATTATTTCTTTATCTGCCACAAGCCCTTCTATCATCCCTCGAACTCGTTATTTCTGAAGACAGGGGATATGGTAGTGGTATTATTCCTTACCTATCTAATGCATTACAAGATATCAATGCCAGAATTTCATATAGAAGCCTGTTTCCAAAATCAGCCACTAGGATTGTATATACAAAGAACTATATAAAATGATGACTATGCAGACAAGAGTTTTTGGGGTGCACATGTCAAAGCGTCTTGGTGCAGCGGTGCCATGCTCTTTCTACAAGCAAAAGAGATAGAGGTGTCAAGACGGACGGGCCAGCCGACCCGTGAAAACTGGCCCGGATCGACCCGGGACCGCGTGCCGACCCGTGACCCGAGCGGGCGGTTCACGGGTCAAGGAGGTGTGACCCGCTGGCCCGTGACAAAAAAAAATTTTAAAAATTTGAAAAAAAAGGGAAGGAGGTGCCAACCTAGTTGGGATGTATTTATGCTATAAATATTTGATAATAGTAATTAGAAATGCATTTAGTTGTTATTTGTTTAAGTTAAATTTAACTTTGCAAAGTTATAAATAATTCATATAACATTAAATTTGAATTTTATGTAAACATTTCTTGGTATAAATATGAATTTATCATTTTGTTCAATTCTTAGTTTACATTTAACAAAAAAAATATTTTTTGCTATAAATATGAAAAATTCTATATTTTTATAATTTTATTTATATAATAATACGGGCCAAATCGGAACAAATCGCAACCTGCGAGACCCGTGACCCGCATGGGCTTGATCCGGATGTGTCGGTGGGCGGGCCTGGGTTGTAATCCAAAATTTGTGGGCCGACCCGGAATCGGCCCGGAACCCGTAGCGGGGCGGACTTTTTTTTTCACGTGGGCCGTTACCGGGCTCATATGTTAGCGGGCCGACCCTACCCGGACCACCCGGATTGACATCTCTAAAAAGAGATAGGAATGATAAGTAATGGCTACGCCTGGATTGTTACCAGTAGCCTGACAGATCTATACAGTTTGATGAACTTGAACGTTGTTGAAGCCATGCAAGGTGTTTTGAGAGTAACCCTTTAATCCCAAAATCTGAAGAGCTCGAATCTTTAGCAACTCGATGGAAAATGATGTTTTCTCAAGTTTATGATGCTATCAAACCCGTGTAAATGTTATGCCATAAACCCAATCGACTTAGGTTGTAAACACTTTTAATATGTTTAATGCATTTTATTGGCAAGATCTATTATTTATTTAAATTACTTTTCTATTGAAATTATATTAAATAATAGAGTCTTGTAGATTTAAGTTTTTGCAATTTGTTAATCACAAGGAGTTGTGATTGTGAGATACAAATTACAATATGACTGAATATTAAATTATCTGTGGTCGAAATAATAACGAGATACGGATATTGCTATTATGGATAAACCATCATGTGTGGAATTTCTTACTTGCGAAGTAAGTAGTTAATCTCACAAGTTAAAATGTCGTGACACTTAAATGAACACGTGGATGTTTTGTTATATGACAAAATATTGGAGACACGATGGGGAGTCTTTCACATAGATAACTATCTGAGTGTCAATAGTTAATCTCTAAAGTTTGGTAGTGGAATTTGTCATTTGACTAGAGGTCATCGTAGTGCCTTATATGAGGAGAGTCATACTTCGGTCATGTTGGATGTTGCTCTGCCAATGGTCGCTAATATGGCATCGTTCGGGTATGTCAAGGATCATATGAAGGTTGTGAATGATTAATAGATAATTTGTCACTCTTAGATAGTAAGAGATTATGATCTATATTTTATCCAATTAAGTTGATATCAAAATAATAATTCACGTCGTTAGGTATCGTGATTGAGAACCTAATGGGTCACACACAAAATAGAACTAGAAGAATGAGATTCACCAATTAATTAATTAGGAAGTGTTGGACAATTAATTAATTGTGTTGCTTATTAATATGCCCGAATTAATTAATTAATTCAGGGACCATATTTAATTAATTTGATTAATTAAATATTGGAACGGTTAAGTTTAAGAGACGGGCCAAGCCCGCTTGGGTAGCTGCTAGGGTTTGAAAACTGTAAGGAAAAAATCCATTATTCTTGCTAGTACAATAAAAGAAAATCATATTCGTCATTCTTGTTCTCTGTGTGGAATTATCCAGAAATTAAATTTTTTTAATTCAATAAACAAGATCGTCTAGATGTTCACGTGTTTCTTATATCAAGAATAAAGGATTTGAGATTTTACGAACTTCTAGCATTTTGGATCACTAGCTTCCTGCTTTTAACTGTAAGAACTTAATGTTTCAAACTTCCAAGTCTTCTATAGTATTCTCCAAAGTCAAGACTACACCGGTGGGTGGACACCTTCTTTTAATTAAATCAAGAAACTAATTATTGAATTAAGCAATAAGAAAATATGAGTTTTCTCACTTTTTTCTCTCTCCAAATTTGAACACTATGGAATTATGTATTATGATTTTTGTAGGATTTTTATGTCCATCTAATCACTATTTATAGAGATAAAGATGTTCCAATCCATGCAGAATAATAACTACAATATCAAATAGGAGTCTTAATTAAAATCCATGTATGAGTTTTAATTACATTCCAAATTCAATTAGTTTACATTTAATTACATGTGTAGTCCTAGAACTTCAATTACATTATATTTAAGTTTACAACTTCTATAGTAATCACAAGTAAGTACAAAACTCTATTGTAATTACATGAAGTCCAAAACTATAATAATTATTGTAATTAAGTACAAATACTTTATAGAGCTACCACATGAACCTGATCTGACATATATTATCCAAGCTCCAATAATTAGATCTTGTCTAGTCGACCCTAGACCGCCCAATCTAATTATTAATCTTTGTTTTTTCCACTAAAGGCAAAAGACTGGACTCTCGAAATATATAAGATCACAGAAGACAATAAATCTGTACCACTTTCCTTTGACCTGTCGTATAAGTATTTTATCTTCATTCGAGATTCGATAATTAGGTACGAGCATAAATGATCATTTTGCCCCTCTAATTATTCTCACTAACTTAAGTACTATTTTCCTCAATAGTCCTGTGAACAAATCACAGATGTCGAAATTAAGCCATCGTTAAACACTGAGCTCAGATTTTAACCATTTAATAGAAAATATTTAAGTAGTCACTCTACCCATTTTTTAGGGCGACGGTTCCTTACACGAATTCATGTTCTCTACTTTGTTCATTCTCAAGTTCCAAACTCATCGAGATATTTGACCAATCAAATTGATCACACCCATTGATGAATCAAAGAACCATTAAAATCACGAAAATATAGGCATAATTCTGTCAAGGGATTTAGATGAAATATACAAGGTAAGTGGAATTTAATTCTCCGCATGGTCAAGCTGTAGAATTAAACTCGACACGTGGTCCGTTCAATACACTCCAAGTGTACTAGTGTCACATTTAACTATTTCTGTGAAGCTTGCTGACTTTGCTTTCATGACCACATTCTATGAATCCATCTGGCTGTATTATATAGATAAATTCCTCAAAATGGCCATTCAAAAATGCCCTCTTGACATCCATTTGTTACACCTCATAATTAAAATGAGCTGCAATGGATAAGATAATTCAGATAGAGTTAAGCATAGCCACAAGTGAGAAGGTCTCCTAGTAATCGATGCCTTCTTGTTGGGTAAAACTCTTAGCCACTAGTCTTGCTTTGAAAGTTTCCACTTCCCCTTCTGCTCCTCTCTTTCTCTTATAGACCTACTTGCATCCAATGAATTTTATCCCTTCTGGTGTATCTAAAAGTTCCCAAATATGATTGGAATGCATAGATTCCATTTTAGTATTCATAGCTTGTTGCCATAAATCTGCATCCACATCATTCATATTCTCCTTATATGAAGTCGGATCATCAACTTATTTTGTGGAGATCGACTGATTTGACTCTCCGACTAACAAGTATCTAGAAGGTGGTCTCGTGGCCCTATGCTTTATCTAAGGGGTGGAGTTTTCTTCAACTTTTAAAAAGTTGCCTCCCATGATTCACTTAGATATTATTGCATGCCTACATTCAACAAAAGATGGAGTTTTCTTCAAATTTTAAAAAGTTGCATGCGAAAGCAATACAAGCACACAAGGATGCTTCCCATCAATCAAATGTCTAACTATTTTGGTTTCTCTACTAAACTTCCATGCTCTCATTATTTGAGAGTTGAGAAGTTTAGAAGGGGGAATTTCTAAAAAAGGAGACAAATGTGTAGACTTTCTCCTTTATTCGCAACCATATTCTGCTTAAAAGTATAATTCTTCTTTCCAAGAAATTTATATTCAAGTCCCTTAGACATAATTTATATTGGAATACTGGTATGGAGATTTCAATTTCAACTATGTGTTGATGCCTCACTTTGATTCAGAAAATGAAGTTGGCGAAGAGGCATATCTAGAAGAGTTGCAGCAGGACATTTAGTGGCTTCGATAATGTTGAACCACCGAACTTACCATGAGGAATTACTATCGCAAATAGAGAAGTTGTATTAGTAGGTTTCTATTCACGAGAAACAGTCATACGTTCATGTTAGATGTTATGAAATGAAGTCATTAGCAGTACTATGCAAAATTCTGAATGCATTCAGCAATGTTGCGACGGTTTGCACATATTCTTGACGATGAGTGAGGGTTGCGTAGTGGGCAACACATAGATGTGTACGAGCAAGTGGCATGTTTCTTTGCATATTAGCTCATGGAAAAGGCTATAGACAAGTTTAAATGCTATTCAATTATTCGTTCGATATTATAGGACACTACTTCAAGCTTTTGTCGAATTCTTTACTCATCCAATTCGACCAGATCCGAGCTACAATCACGGTGCCAAGCATCATAGACCGAATCCAAACAAGCATAGATTGTTTTGAAATTGTATAGGTGCAACTGACTACACGCACATGAGAGCCATTTTACCATGGGATGAACGAGTGAATTTTATCGAACGCAATGAGATTTCAATGCAAAAAGTGCTAGAGGCATGTGATTTCAATTTGTGTTTCACATTTGTGCTGGCAGGTACAACAGAGAATACTCATGATGCCCGCATCTTGGCTCATGCTATACACAGCCCTGATATTGATTTTCTGAAACCTGTAGCAGGGAAATATTATCCGCTCGACTCAGGGTTCACCCATCAACCTGGATAATGGCTCCGTATAAGGGGCCCAATATATTTTACCATTTTTGGCAATTTGGGGAGATAGGCCGTAGGTGCAACTTTCACATGCGCATGAGAAATTTGACTTTAGGCATTCGTCATGTAGAAACATAATCAAACGTGCCTTTGGAGTGTGGAAAAGTCGATGGAAAATACTCGATCTTATGTCGAGTTACAATTTCAGAGTGCAAATTGTTATTGTTATAGCAACTATAGGTATTCACAACTTCTTTAGACGGGCGATAGTGGTTGACGAAGCATTTACGAGAGTGGAGACTAATCCCAACATTGCACAGGTGGAGCTTCCAAACGAACATGATGAAATTTCTACTGAAATAAATGCACCAGAAATGCCACGTAGTGAATGTGATCGTTTACGCGATTATTTGACACAACAATAATGAGAATGTGTGCGTATGTAAATGCCAAAAATTAGGATTTCATTGTTGTTAACGTGACTAGTCTGGCATGAATTTGACATGATTGTTGTATTCAAAAATTCGAAAAAAAATTAATTAACAGCTTCCATGCATATATGGCCCTTTTTTGTTTAACAAATTCCAAACATTGTTCTCATGTGTTGGTAGGTCCACAAACAAGCAACATGCTTATCTCTTAGAATACAAAATTTCCATCACTATTCAATGGTCAAAGATAAGGCCTTATATAGGACAAAAGTGAAAAAATTCAAACTATATTCATCAGGAGTAAAACGGTAAATGTACAATGTTGAAATGAATTGAAGATAACACACGCCTCCTATGTGGGCATGGTTGATGTGACCACAAAATTAAATATGTTTGTCTGTGAAATAGCACCCAAAGGTCCAAATTTTGGCGTTAATCACGCCCAAGTAGGGGCTTAAATGGATTTAAAACTTTAAAAATGGGTTAACGTTCCAGCAGTCACTAGACTTTAGCCCATGTTTGAGAACCATTATTTGAAAACTCTTTTTTCTACGTATTCATTTTCAACTACACATTCATATAATAAAGTATTCTATACGTAAACTCAAACATTTTTCTACTTTTAGACCACACATTCATCTAAAAATCAATATTCAAAATATTATTTTGACCAAATAATTGCCATCGAATAGGGTTTTAGATTGACATCTTCGATTGCTCACTACACTTTAAGATGTCGAATTTTGATCACTAAACTTCTCGAAGTGTCGTACGTTACTAACTAGAATTTCTTTCGTTTCGTGCCTCTAACAGAATAGCTAACTTGGTAAGCGGATTTCACAGCTGGCATTCCATAACCACTAGATGCACAATCACAAAAGAGAGACAATCCACGTAAGCAAGACGTCTTTAATTGCTCACTATACCTTGGCAGGCATTTTTGATTCCTCACTATACTTAAATGGTCGAGTTTTGGTCGATAAACTTCTCAAACTGATGCCGAGATGAAATGAAAACATGAATTTTGTTTATTTTCTGCATTTAATGTTTTATTATTATGTGTTTAGAAAGTTTTTTCAGACTGAACATTTTAGTGAATTATTTTGCTAATGGAATTGAAACTTTTCAATTGCTTTGGTTTCTTTCTCTTTTTATTATAATTAAACCCAATGATGTGGTTAATTTCTCCTTTGTAATTTTTTTGCTGATACTTGAACATAGAAACAGTGAGTTTAAGACAAGAAAATCATAGAGGTGAGAAGAATTTGTTAATAACTATTTCAACAAATTGACGCCATCTATGAGAAATGGAAAAAAAGTTGTAAGTTCAAAAAAATTACACTTGTCTAAGATACCAAAAGTGGCTTTTATTACTATTATTGTGAATTTAATACTTAATTATTTGTAATTTTGGATTATGTTCGGAGAAAATCCAAGATCAGAGCAAATATCAATCAAGAAGGATGAAATTGGATAAAATATGCAGCTTTGGGATCAAATTCCACACTTTAGAAATCCAATGATTGAATTGCATGCTTTCAAAAATTTGAAGCATTGAATGCAATTATAACATAAGTTGATGGCAGGAAAGAAGTGTAATTAGAATGAGATTGGACCTTGGACTAATTGGAACGGGAATGAAATTCACCAAGGAATAACTCTTTTTTTTGGAATGGAACAAGTTTATGGTAAAAAACTAAGATAAAAGGCTCACAAAATATGACACGAAACAACTAACGCGGAGAGAAAGCAAAAAAATCGGGAGAAATAACTCTAGATTTTTGCTCATAATTCCATCGATAATTGTACAAGAATTTTGAAATTAATCAAGCGTCTGATTGCAGGGAAATTTATAATACGTAAGGAAGAGAACGAAGAACCTTTATTGGTAGCGAAAATCAACGGTTGATCGGACTTGATTTTTAAATTTTTATTGTGATTAATAAGCCCGATGATGTCTTTTAACCTTAATTTGTTTTATTACGACATTATGAGTGGATAAATACTTTTTATGTTACGATGACGATGTAGTTTAGGATTTTTAAGATTTTTTTAATTTCAAGACTTCATGCTACTTTAATACGTGATAATTATTTATTGTGTGTCTGATGCTTCAATTTTTGGAGCAACAATTGATTAATTTGGGGATAATATTGAGATCGAGAGGTCATGTATGATTCTAACTCTTGCAATAAATAATATAGCTATTAAAAAATCGAAAGATAATTATAGACTATGCAATCTATATAGAGTTCTTGTAGATTAAGGCGTTCATATGTGTGTGAATTTATATAGAGATAGAGTAATTCGGTCATATGAATAAGATTAGTATTACTCGAGAGAGATCACTAGCTACAATAGTTTAATTCGACTATTGGCACGTATGCAAAGGGGCCGAATGAATTAGAATTAGATGAATGTTGTAATACCCCGAACTTCACATTACAGCTTGGGACAATATGATTCATACGTTCTATTTACAATTTCATTTGCATTAATTTTCCTAATTGCTTTCTTTTAAAATGGTACATTCGATTATTGAGAACTTAAAATTTTATACAAATGTGTTTAAATTTTGGTAAGGATTGAATGTGATTAAGGGTGCGAAAAGATGGATGAAATGGGATATAGCAGCGTCTAAAATGCAAAAAAACAGCTCCAGTCCAATTTGGTAGTTTGCATAGTTTCAACATTTACATGTCCATTAATTATCTCTTAGGCATGGAAAATACATTTTAAGGAGTGTTAGGTTGTTAAACAACAATTGGATATTGACATTCATAATTGGACTCGAGAAATAGTGATATTTGTGGGACTAGTTTGCAATGCAATCAGTAACTTGAAGTAATAATGTCATCTAAATTATTTTAGCATAAATGGACGTAGTACGGGATTTTGTGTGTGTGTGTGTGTGTGTGTGTGTTAAAGTTATCAAATTGAGGATTGTGTTTAATATCAAAGGTGATACAGGTGGTTTTTCGACTTCCAGTTAAAAAGGAAATTAATCTACACTTCGTAGGAACACGCACACACAAGGGTCAAAAGGTAAGTTAAAATCCATTTGCAACTACGATTCAAGAATATAGTGTTTGTGATATAGCCGTGTTTGATTGAATATTTACATAACTCTGATAAGGAACTCATTGTGTATCATATAATGGTTATGATCATTGAGTATGTTACTCACTAACATTTTTATGTGCATGTACAACATACGTCCATGGTTGAAAATCTAGCATGCACAACATGATTGTAAAATTGAGTTCCTCATAAAATATTTAATTGACCACTACTATGCACAGAGCTATGACGTCAGCAACATAACCTATACAATCTGGCATTCCCACTGTTGTGAGCTCCCCCACAAATACTATAAATCAAAAATTTTGTTTGCACTGCATTTGATGAATTTTTTTATGGACAAATAATCTATTACCTTCTTTTCCAAAGAAAATATTTGTGCAGATAGCTTGGAGATGGCATCTATTTCATGAATACCTTATGGAATTTTGTATGTGGCTCTTTCGGAAGGCCACAAGGCATTGTTGGATGGCATTGTCTTATATAATTCTTCAACTTCATTGAGTGACTTCAATGTGATAAATTAGGCTGGCGTTATAATCCTAACTTCTCCTGGAACAACATCCAAAATAATCATCAGCAGTCTCCCCCTAGTTTCCAACAACAAGAAAAGAGAGCTTCTCTGAAGGATATACGGGGTAAAATTATACAAAACATTGACCAGTACATGCCAAAAAGTGAAACAACTTTACGAAGTTATTTGACAGCCATTAAAGGGTTGGGAAGTCAAAATAGGTCAACTAGCCCATGCTATCTCTAAAAGACCACAATGAGTCTTATCTAACAACACAAAAACTAATCCAAATGAGCAAATAGACATCCCGCAATCGAATGAAGATTTGAAAGTGAATTCAGATAACCCACAGGCTAAGGCAGTCGCTCATGTCAGAGAATGTGTACCTATCATCCCCTTTCTACGAAGGTCAAAGAAACATAAGTTACACCATCAATTTAAGAAGTTCCTGGACGTGTTAAAAAAGCTTCACATCAACATACCGTTCATCGATGCAATGAGTCATATTCCAAGCTTTGCAAGGTTCTTGAAAGACATGATATCAAAGAAAACTTCCAAAGTTTGAAATTGAGGCATTGACATAAGAGAGCAATGAAAGACTGAAAAATAAATTACCTCCAAAACTCAAGGATCCAAGGAGTTTCATTTTACCGATTTCGTTTTGAGAAGTTTCTTATTTTAATGCGTTATGTGATCAAGTGCGAGTATTAATTTAATGCCTTCATCTGTATACCGAAAATTAAGACTTGGAGAAGTGAAAGAAACAACATTATCACTACAACTGGCTGATAGAAGCATCGAACATCCAAGAGGTAAGGTTAAGGATATGCTCATTAAAGCTAGAAAATTGATATTTTCGACAAACTTCAATTTTCTAGACATAGAAGAAGGGATAATTCAATAATCCTACTTGAAGCACCATGATAAATGCTTGGCCAAAGTCTAGCTTTGGATTATAAACCAAGAACTTAATGAGAAGTAACCCCTTTTTCAAACCCTTAACTCTTAAAATTTTAGTTATTGCATGACATATAATCATACGATTTCATTTATTATCTAGGCACATTTAATTATTGTTTAGCAAAAAACCTTTTTATTTTAAATATTATTATTTTTAGGATCGTCATCCTAACACAACAGCAAAAAAGATTACGAATGACCGCGATCAACCTTGGTTTGCAAATCGCTTTAACCCGCGGTTATGACATAGTTGCTGTTTGCCATTGTCAACCACGGTCAAACCAAAAAAACAAAATCCTAAAAAAAATTGATTGCAAGTTTTTTTTTTTTTTTCACTTTTTATTATGTTGTAACTTCTAATCGTTAGAACTCTCCTACTTTTTCAAATAATAGACATCTAATTTCGCACAATCACAACTTATTTAATCGAGTTAAAGTATATGCCATATGTAGTTGACGTATTTTAATTATTCTTTTGGGATATTGATTATTATTACTTATTAGTTGTTGCTAATGTTGCTTATAATTTTAATCGTAGGAAAAATTGGCATAAAGAGCAAAAATCCCTTTTGAAGGAGGATAAAGAAAAGGAAAATATTGTACAAGTTTCGAGGCCAGTTTCTATATCCAACACTTACCTGGCAGTCTAAAATTCCTCTCTTTTATTTAGTTTCTATATTTTGGACTTTATAGAGTTAGATTGAGGACAATGTAGGAATTAAGTTTGGGGTAAAAAGTTTAGGTTTTCTTTTAATTTAATCTGCATAAATAACTTCTGTTTGATTAATTTAGGTTTAATTTTGAATCTAAAAAAAGGAAAACTTGATTAATTTTTTTTTAAAACAATTTTATCTTACATGCCTGTGTATGACTGAACTCGAAGAAAGTAATTTATATGCAATGATGATATTGTGCATATCTATGGGCAAAATTTGAATCGGATCGTGTTGACACTCGAATTTTTAATTATTTGTGAATTCCATTGTTTTATACTTAGTTTTTAAACAATTCGAGTAGATACTCATTCTTTTTTTTTTTTTTTTTGATACCCAGGTTTCCCAACTTACACCAGATTATGTCCTGGACCACCCATCCACGGCCCCTCAGCGATGGGTGGAAGTTAATCGCGGTATATGTCCAAGTTGACCAGGGTCCGTGTACCCTTTATACTCCTGACTCCAAGGGAGCCTTCCTTCATGGATATTACATCACCAAGCTGCTCTAACAATGGTTGACTTGATTGCAATAATGGTTGACTATGAGTTGAACTGTGTAAGTGAGCTACCTCATAATCTCTTGAGACCATAGAACATGTTTATTACACTAATCATCCCATTAGGAACCATATTGATAACCAATTTTGAATAAGGTTGGGGGTGATTAGATCCATCCGAAACCGAGAACATCACCACTTAATTGTTTCTCAGTTCCTATCATTAGCCTAAAAAAGTGGAAGCCATCACCACTATAATTTGTTGATCCAATGTTTTCAAAAGTCAGTTCACCAAGCCAAGAATTGTGTAAAGGTTTAGGCTCGCCTATATGTTGAAAAAGGAAATTGCAGCAGAAGTCCCCAACCTATTTGGAAAGTGGGAATCTCGTCTGGATTGTGAAATTAATTGGTAGAGCCTTTTATCAAGAGGGAAATTGGAGTAACTTTAAATGTATTGAATTCTTTTTATCGAAAACAGAGAAAATTTTCGATTCACATGATTTTGATAGGATGGAAACTTTTGATATAATTATTAAAGGAAAAAGTTAATTATATTTATGTACTATTGAATTCATTTCTTGGACCTAATGGCTAATGTGGGCATAGTCACAAAATAAATCTATTAAAGGTAAATGAGTTTTTGGGCTCATTTACCTTAAAAAAAAAAAATTGTCCTCTAAATTTTCCATTGACTTGTTTTTAACAATTTGAAAATATTCTACTGTATCATTAAATAATTATAAAATTTATGATTGCAATTATTTGGTATTCGTTATTTTATTTATTAATTTAATGATATTACAATAATTAAAATGAAACTAAAATAAGAAAATGATTTTTTTGCGTCTCATTAGGCTCGAGATTTTATCTTGCCACAGCTTTTGAAATATTGTCAATTTTATCTTGCCACTTAATTCTTCGTCTTGGATTCCTATGTACACCACAGTCTTCTTTGCACTAAACTTCTTTTTCTTCGCTCTTTTTTATTCCTTTTTATTTTGAGTTACATAAAAAATTGATCCATAATTACGATTGGTTTCTCCATAGTTCTGCATTTTTGATAACTACATTCCAAAAATAACGTTTAACACGTAATGCATCAAAATCCATAGGAACTTTTTTCTTTCTATAGTGAATCATCAATCATGAACAATTTGTCAATGACTTGTGTTGGGGAATGAAGTTCATACCAATTCGTACTTTAATCACCGAAAAAGTATATGAAAATTACTCAAAGATCTAAACAGTTTTAAATATAAAAAGGTGCGCATATTTTTTAACTGGGATAATGTTATCACAAAGTCAATGTGGGTAGAAAATGATGATAGATCAGTGAAGAGAAGAGAAGAGTGGAATTGGATAGGGAGCAAATGAGTTGCCTGAAAAATAAGTGTTGCAGGATTTTGCCGGAAAGTATGATTTCTTTGATGCTGATATTATGGAGGAAGAAAGACAGCCGTTGGGGAGTGAGGGGTGAAATGAAAGGGGAAATATTAGGAAAGGCATGTATGTGGTGTACTTATTTTTTATTTTAATTAGGTTAGGTTATATTTGTAAATTGATTGTGGTGAATTTATAAAACATATATTTCAATTGTGGTATGTTTATAATGTGGTACAATAAATAAAAATCTTGGTGATAATATATTGGGTAGGGGTAATTATATTACCACTACAAATTTTATTAAGTGCACTACATTTTTCTTATTTAATTAAATAACCTTAAGTAAAATTACATAATTGGAGTTTTGGGTTAATGAACCATTATTATGTACTCAATTTATTATAATGATTTCGGGTTAATGAATCTCCAGTATTCAACTAAAAAGGTTGAACCCCCAACCTTGAGGGCCCCCACCGACCCTGCCCTGGACCATTGTGGAAGAGGTAAATCGCAGGATGTGCCTCCCAGGAGCCAGGGTGGAGAGCTTATGGATAGGCCTGGGCTATTAACCCTATGGTAACTCCCGCTTGCAACAAAGCCAATTCCACCTTGCGGGGAATCGAACTCTGCACACTACCGCGCTGAGCCCTAACCGCCCTCCCCTTTGCCACTGGGAGATATGCCCTGGGGGCATCTCCAGTATTCAACTATCCAAGTGGGTATACAGTGGAAAACATTACTTCTTTTGTGGTGTACCTATAGTGGAATGAAATTTCAAGTCAACATTATAGCCATAGTTGGAGGCGGAACAACCACGACGACATCGTCCAGAACCACTACTTCTCCACCATACAACACTACAGTTTCACCGACAACCCCTAACACTATAACGACACTGACTGCAGGCACTAATTCTCAGTAGAGTTTATCTTCCTCCCTCTCTACCCTCTCCCCTTCCCTTTTTCTTTATCTTCCTCTTCTTTGAAAAAAAAAATAAGAAAAAAATAGTTTCAAAAACTCTTTTCATCATAATGAAAATTTTCAGAATGAGTTGAAAGTATGAGAAAAACAAAGAGTAATACTAGGATAATGTACACTATAATACTTTATTATTTTTTATTGGATTAGGACTATATTTGTAAATTAGGTGTGATATATTTATTAAAAATATGTTTTAATTGTGATGTGATTATAATGTGGTGTAATAAGTTATAGGAATATAAAATACACATTTTGCATCTTTATTTAATGCGCTCATATGACTATTTTATGCCTAAATGTACTTAGTATTCTCATATTTTGGTTTAGGTGGAAATTCGATGGATATGGCATAAGTTGGAAGAAATGAGGGGAAAAAGACTAAAATGAAAGAAAGCGGAAGTTCAGGAACCAAAGTGCAAATATTCAAAAGTTATATCAAACCTCACGATGAAGACTTGAGAGTGCTAGAGGCCAATTGGATGAAGAAAGAAGTCAAATGGGTGAAATATAGTCAAGATATTATCACATATCAACTTTCAAGCTGAAAAGTTTTGCATCGATTTTCAGCCTCATATTGAGACCAGTTTTTGACATATCAAACGATCGAATTCAAAGATGTCATCTGAATAAAAGTTGTAGCCCTTTGAGTTATCTTTCCAATGCATCTTGAATCACCTCAATTGGACATCGGGAGAGAAAGTTACGACCAAAATACTGAAGGCTGTTCGGAGGAAGTTTTGTAAAGCCTTGCGATCGCATGGCTTTAATTCCTTGCGATCGCACAGACCATTACCGAGAGTCTGAATGTTGAATTTATTTGTTCCTTGCGACAGCATGACTTAATACCTTGCGATCTCATGGTTGTTTCCTGATGCCGAATCTCAAGTTTCCTAAATTGACTCAAACTCTTTTGGCAACATATCTTGCACGACTTTTCAACCCTAAAAACACCCCAAAACACACCAGAACGCCTCCAACCTATTTTCTCTCTATTTTTTTTAGATCTATCATGTGTAACTAACTCTTGGTGCTTGATTGAAGGATACCGAAGCCTTGGAACACATTATAACTGTGAGATCCACCTATTTTCATTGTTTAATTTATATTTTCAGTATTGAATATTCTTCTATGCATAATTTTATGATTGTCATGTTTGATTGCTAAGAGATCTATTAGTTTTTCATATATTGCAATCTATAGCTAAGTTAAATCTCAAATCCGTAATTGTTTGAATCATTTAACTTGTGAAGCACTAGGATTTGATAATTTTCTGCGATAGATGTTATTGAATCTTAAGAAGAATGTTTAAATAAATTGAATGCAACCGCTGGTGCTTGTATTATCTAGTTCATCGATTTTTCTATTATTTAAAGCTGTTATTAAATTGAATCTTTAGCGCTGGTCTGAGATTATTTGGTAATTAGAGTTCATTAGAACGCTGGTTTCTGGTTAACTAAAATTAAGGAGAAATATGAATTTATTCCAACGATGAATATTGTGAATGTGGATTGATTATTCTTTGTGGATTGATGAATGGTTATAAATCTCCAATGGTGGAAGTTGACTTTGATCAAGACTCGTTTATTGATTTAATACAACTAGTTAATTTATATTGTTATTTGTTATAAGATTGATTTCGTTATAAACAAAACCCCCCAATCGTTATACGAAGCATAAATTGTTGAATTACACACTCTTCATGGGATCGACCCTTACTTCCATTACTACATTAGTTTTAGAGGTTTAAGGACTATTTTTGGGTGCCTACGACAGCACACCAAATTTTGGCGCCGTTGCTGGGGAGTGGTGCTAATTTATTTTTGTGCTTCTTTAGTTATTTGTTTCGTTTTTTTTTTTAAAAAAAAAATCGTAATTTTTTAGGATTTTTAGGCTTTTATTGTTTTTAGGAACTTTAGCATAGAAATTTATTTTGTTTTCCTTAATCTAGCTTCCTTTTAATTTATTTTTCATTTGTTCTTTTTGTTTATGTCCACAACTCGTTCTTCTAATGAAAGTGATTTGCAGTACGATCCAGAAATTGAGAGAACTTTGCGCAGGTTAAGGAGTGACATACGACATAATTTTGAAGAAAGCAATCTCAATCCCAACATCCCATTTGCAAGTGATTTTGAGTTTGAAGGAGAATGAACCATGGCCGAAAATAGGACTTTGAAGGAGCTTGCAGCACCTACATTGAATCAACAACCTTTATGCATAACTTTTCCTATTTTAGATGCTACTACTACATTTGAGCTTAAATCGGGATTAATACACCTTTTGCCCACTTTTCATGGTCTTACAGGTGAAGATCCTCATAAACATTTGAAGGAGTTTCATGTGGTCGCACAAGTATGAAATCCACGGGAATTACTGAAGAACAGATTAAGTTGAGAGCCTTTCCATTTTCTCTGAAGGATTCGACTAAGGATTGCCTCTATTATCTACCATCGGGAAGTATTACCACATGGGATGGAATGAAGAGGTTATTCTTGGAAAAATACTTTCCAACTTCGAGGGCAGCAAATATTAGGAAAGAAATTTGTGGTGTCAGACAAGATCACAGGGAATCTCTACATGAGTATTGGGAGCGGTTCAAGAAATTGTGTGCAAGTTGTCCCCATCATCAAATCAGTGAGCAACTTCTCTTCCAATACTTCTATGAAGGTCTTCAACCCACAGAAAGGAGCATGATTGACGCCGCAAGTGGAGGAGCTTTGGTTGATAAAACTCCCGAAGGAGCGAGGAATTTAATTGCAAACATGGCAGCCAATTCTCAACAATTTGGCGCTAGATTTGACCCCCCTTCTAGACAAGTTAACGAGGTAAATGTCACATCCATTGAACAACAAATAGCGAATCTAACTACTCTTGTTCGTCAAATGGCCACAGGTAATGTGCAGACAGCGAAGGTTTGCGGAATTTGTTCAGTAATGGGACATCCAACTGATGCATGTCCAACTCTTCAAGAAGAACCCACAGAACAAGTTAATGCAGCGGGTGGCTTCCCTGGACAACCACAAAGGAATTATGATCCTTTTTCGAAGACATACAACCCAGGATGGAGGGATCATCCCAATCTTAGCTATGGAAGTTCACAATCAAATCAACATGTTGCTCAAAATCGTCCAAACTTTCAACAATATAGGCAGCCATACCCACCTAGACAACAACAGGGCCAAACTTCTAACTCTGAAATGTCATTAGAAGATATTGTTAAATCTCTTGCAACTAACACTTTACAATTTCAACAGGAGACCAAGGCTAGCATTCAATGTTTGGAGAATCAAATGGGTCAAATGGCTAGCGCGGTTAGTCGGCTGGAATCACAAAGTTCGGGAAAGCTACCCTCTCAAACAGTGGTAAATCCAAGGGAGAACGCAAGTGCAATTATATTGAGGAATGGCAAGGAAGTGGAAACCCCAATAAATGAAGTTCCTATATCATCAGAACAAGACAAGGAGAACGACATGGATATCACTGTGGAAAAGAGTAACCCAACTGAGGATGATGCACCAAAACGTAAGTTTCCTCCACTATCTGACTATAAACCAGTAGCCCCATTCCCTCAGGCTTTGGTAGAATCTAGGAAAAATGATCCAAATAGGGAGCTTTATGAAACTTTTCGAAAATGTGAGGTGAACATTCCCTTGTTGGATGCTATTAAACAAATACCCCGTTATGCTAAATTTTTAAAAGAATTGTGTACTGTTAAGAGAAAGCAAAAACTGAAGGGGTGTGAAAAGGTGAAAGTTGGAGAAAACGTATCTGCAGTCATTCAAAGGAAACTTCCTACAAAATGCAAAGACCCAGGTATGTTTACTATCCCTTGCATGATAGGTAACACTGGATTTGAGAAAGCCATGTTAGACTTAGGAGCCTCTATAAATGTCATGCCATATTCCATTTATACTTCTTTGAAACTTGCTCCCTTAACTAAAACTGGTGTGGTAATTCAATTAGCTGATAGATCAAATGCCTACCCAAAGGGTGTGATTGAGGATGTCCTTGTACAAGTTAATGACTTAGTTTTTCCTACTGACTTTTATGTGCTTGATATGGAAAACAGTGATCAAACTAGCCCTATCTTGTTAGGAAGACCATTCTTAAAAACATCCAAAGCTAAAATTGATGTTCATAGTGGTACATTGACCATGGAATTTGATGGTGATGTGATTACATTTAATATCTATGATACCATGAAATTTCCTGTTGATGATAATGCTGTGTATTCTATCGATGTAATTGATGATCTAGCACACGATGTTTTTGAACTTGATGGGAATGATGAATTGGAGGTTGCTATTTGTAAGAGTATAGAGAAAGAGAGTGATGAATTAACTTTGAATCCCAGCTTGCGAGAAGCTGTTGATATGTTGAACACTCCTCCAAAGTCACAACAAGCAGGTAGGGGTTTATATGTTGATTTGCCTGTTTCTAATGAAAAGACTCTACCTTACATTTGTGCGAGGCTCCGATTCCCGGATTTGAAACCTCTCCCTACTCACCTTAAATATGTATTCCTTGGAGATGACAAAACATTGCCAGTGATTATTTCCAACGAACTGACCACATTGCAAGAAGAAAAATTGGTGGAGGTCCTCAATGAGCATCGAACAGCCATTGGTTGGACAATTGCAGACATCAAGGGAATCAGTCCATCCACCTGCATGCATCACATTTTGCTTGAAGAAGGAGAAAAGCCTTCCTGTCAACCTCAACGAAGATTGAATCCACCCATGATGGATGTAGTGAAGAAAGAGGTCCTCAAACTTTTGGAAGTTGGCATGATTTATCCTATCTCTGATAGCAGTTGGGTCAGTCCAGTTCAAGTGGTTCCTAAGAAGATGGGGATAACTGTGGTGAAGAATCATAACGATGAATTGCTTACCACCCGTGTTCAAAATGGGTGGAGGGTTTGTATAGATTATAGGAAATTAAATGTCGTGACCCAAAAAGATCACTTTCCTTTACCATTTATTGATCAAATGCTTGAAAGGTTAGCAGGTCATGCTTACTATAATTTCCTTGATGGCTATTCAGGTTATTTCCAGATTGCAATTGCCCCAGAAGATCAAGAAAAGACAACCTTCACATGTCCATTTGGAACATTTGCATACCGTCGCATGCCCTTTGGTCTTTGTAATGCTCCAGCTACTTTTCAACGGTGTATGGTAAGCATATTTTCAGATTATGTTGAGCATATTATAGAGGTCTTTATGGATGATTTCATAGTGTATGGGGATTCATTTGATAACTGTTTACATAACCTTGAGTTAATCCTTAAAAGATGCATGGAAACTAATCTTGTTTTGAATTCTGAAAAGTGTCACTTTATGGTAGAACAAGGTATAGTTCTAGGGCACGTTATCTCATCTAAGGGCATTGAAGTAGATAAAACTAAAATTGACATTATTCAGTCTCTACATTACCCCGCTAGTGTACGGGAGGTTCGCTCCTTTCTTGGACATGCAGGTTTTTATCGCAGGTTTATCAAGGACTTCTCCAAAATTGCTTTACCCCTATGCAAATTGTTACAAAAGGACGTAGTTTTTGAATTTGACGAAGCATGCAAAATGGCATTTGATAAGTTGAAAGAATTGCTGACTTCTGCACCAATCATTCAACCCCCTGATTGGAACTTTCCATTTGAAATCATGTGTGATGCAAGCAACTTTGCAGTTGGAGCAGTGTTAGGTCAAAGAACTGGAAAAGCATCTCATGCCATCTATTATGCGTCCAGAACTCTAAATGATGCCCAGAGAAACTACACCACAACTGAAAAAGAACTCTTGGCTATTGTTTTCGCTTTAGAAAAATTCCGCCCTTATTTACTTGGTACTAAAGTGATTATTTATTCTGATCATGCAGCTCTGCGTTACTTGATGACAAAGAAAGAGGCGAAACCAAGACTAATACGATGGATACTTCTCCTGAGTGAATTCAACCTGGAAATCAAAGACAAAAAAGGAACAGAAAATAGTGTTGCAGATCATCTGAGCCGTTTAACTAACGTGGATACCGAACTCCAATTGCGGGAAACCTTTCCTGATGAGCAATTATTTTCTGCAAGCACAACACTACCATGGTATGCAGATATTGTAAACTTTTTGGTTGTTTACACTTTACCTTCTGATTTGTCTAGGACTCGAAGAGATAAGCTAAAGAGTGATGCAAAATATTATGTATGGGATGATCCATACTTGTGGAAGTATTGTGCAGATCAAGTGATTAGAAGGTGTGTTCCTGAAAATGAGATTACTTCCATCCTCACCTTCTGTCACTCTTATGCTTGTGGAGGACATTTTGGAGCAAAAAGGACAGCAAGAAAAGTTCTTGAATGTGGTTTCTATTGGCCATCATTATTTCGCGACGCCTACTCCTTTTGTAAGTCATGCGAGAACTGTCAAAAAACAGGTAATATATCTCAAAAGACTGAAATGCCACAAACTGCCATACTCGTTTGTGAAATCTTTGATGTTTGGGGCATTGATTTCATGGGACCATTTCCTGTATCTTTCGGTTTTACTTATATTTTGCTTACTGTGGATTATGTTTCGAAATGGGTGGAAGCCAAAGCTACCGGACTGATGATTCTAAAGTTGTTACAGATTTTATCAAGTCTAATATATTCTCCAGGTTTGGGATCCCGAGAGGCCTCATCAGCGATCGAGGCACTCATTTTTGTAATCGAACTGTGGAAGCTCTGTTGAGAAAATACCATGTCACCCACAAGGTGTCAACTGCATATCATCCACAAACTAATGGTCAGGCGGAGGTGTCAAATCGGGAAATCAAATCCATCATTGAGAAAACGGTCTGCCCAAATAGAAGAGATTGGAGCTTGCGCTTGGATGAGGCTTTATGGGCATACAGAACTGCGTACAAGACACCCATCGGTATGTCACCCTACCGGTTAGTGTTTGGGAAACCATGTCACCTTCCAGTGGAGTTAGAACACAAAGCTTATTGGGCCGTCAAGAGTTTCAACATGAAGATGGATGAGAGTGGAGAACACAGAAAGTTGCAACTTCAAGAGCTAGAGGAAATTCGCAATGATGCCTATGAGAGTGCAAGAATTTACAAGGAGAAGACGAAAGCTTTCCACGACAAGATGATTTCTAGGAAGGAATTTGAAGTAGGTCAAAAAGTCCTCCTATACCAATCGCGGCTTCGTCTGTTTCCAGGTAAATTGCGTTCCCGTTGGATTGGACCTTTTGTTATTACTAATGTCTTTCCTCATGGTGCGGTAGAAGTTCAGAGTCTGGAAACCTCAAAGGTATTCAAGGTGAATGGTCATAGGCTCAAACCTTTCTATGAAGGTCTTCAGGTGGAGGACGTGACACAATTGGATCTAGAAGACCCATTCTATGTCGGGTGAAGGAAAAAGCAATAAGTCGAGCCAAAGACAATAAACAAAGGCGCTGCTTGGGTGGCAACCCAAGGGGAGTTCGTTCCTTAATCTTTTTATTTTTATTTTTATTTTTCGCATTCATATTTTAGTTATCTTTGTCTTTTTCTTTACATTTCACCTTACATTGGGGACAATGTAAGTTTTAAGTGTGGGGGAGGGGATTTAGATATTTAGATTTATTGCATTTAAATTTTGAGCGAGTTTAATTTCACAAATTTTTGCATGATTTTTCATGAAAATGAATTGAGAGTTAAATGATTGTTTTGGGTTGTGTATGTTATTTGCTAGAAGTAATTAGGCTTTTAAAGAACTCATAACATGATTGAATGAATAATCCTCTAACTTAGAGTTGATTAGTCAGTTATTTTCTTTGAGGATGGTAGTAACTAAATTATGTGGACAAAAGCCGGTGAGATTTTTGAGCCTTTAGACTGATACATCCATAACAGTCTTATTATATTTTTTTCATGTGTGATATTCTTCCATGGTTTTGTCTCTCTAGAACTTGCCTTGATTCTCTTCAAGATCACATTGACACATGCATGCACGAACATGATTAAGGCCATCTTTGTTACATAAATTAGCCACCTTAGCCAAATAGTCGACCCTGTAATTGAATTTTCCATTGTTGATCCCCTTTGAGCTTTATTGTCTTTTCTTTGTATAAACTCACATTACAAGCTTTAAACTGAAAAAACAATGTCTTTACCCAAGCTTTAGAATTAGTGGAGTATTGTTGAATGTCATGTGAAGTGTGAATATGCAAGAAAATAAGTGTGGGGGTATCAAGATTTATGGTAGTGCTATTATTGGTGAATTAGAACAAATTTTCTATATCAATTCAGGGAGTTCCATTATTGGTGTATAAATTGGAGTTTACATTGTGTAAGAAAAATACAAGAAGAAGAAAAAAAAATGAATGATTGAAGAAAGAGAAAAGAAAGAAAGAAAAAGAAAATAAGTGATGAAGGAGAGTGATTTTAATGTGAAAAAGATCTATATTCATAACTCTTCCTACATCTCAAGAAAGAGTTCGATTTGTGTGGGATAGATGCAAAAAAATGATGAAGCTACTATGTGGAGTGGTTGGTTTACATGTCTTATATATATGTTTGAGCTAAGTCTATTTATCTTTACTCCACTAGTTTCGATGGCTCTCGAGTCACATACCCAAATATTTCTCGCCTTGACCATAAGCCACATTACAACCTTTGAAAAGTCCTTATGATTCTTGTAAAGCATGTGATCTAAGTGGTGGCGAATGAGAAGATATGCAAGCATATGGTAGAACATCTCTATTGGAATGAATTTGAGCGAAACACTTACCCTTTTAAACATATGAGAGTTGAGTGCTTACATCCGTGAGAGTTTACATGTTTAGTTTACTCCATCTTTATATAAAAATGCTTGCTAATTGATTATGAGTTGTGTGGAATGTTTATTCATGATATTTTATGTGTTTTGAAAAAGTTTGATGGTTCTATGTTCTTGGCATACGACTTGGTGTCTTTGGAGAATTAAATTTAAGTTTTGCCCGAGAACGAGCAAAAGCTAAGTGTGGGGGAATTTGATAGGAATATAAAATACACATTTTGCATCTTTATTTAATGCGCTCATATGACTATTTTATGCCTAAATGTACTTAGTATTCTCATATTTTGGTTTAGGTGGCAATTCGATGGATATGGCATAAGTTGGAAGAAATGAGGGGAAAAAGACTAAAATGAAAGAAAGCGAAAGTTCGAGAACCAAAGTGCAAATATTCAAAAGTTATATCAAACCTCACGATGAAGACTTGAGAGTGCTAGAGGCCAATTGGATGAAGAAAGAAGTCAAAGGGGTGAAATATAGCCAAGATATTATCACATATCAACTTTCAAGCTGAAAAGTTTTGCATCGGTTTCAGTCTCATATTGAGACCAGTTTTTGACGTATCAAACGACCGAATTCGAAGATGTCATCTGAATAAAGGTTGTAACCCTTTGAGTTATCTTTCCAATGCATCTTGAATCACCTCAATTGGACATCGGGATAGAAAGTTACGACCAAAATACTGAAGGCTGTCCGGAGTAAGTTTTGTAAAGCCTTGCGATCGCATGGCTTTAATTCCTTGCGATCGCACAGACCATTACCGAGAGTCTGAAGGTTGAATTTATTTGTTCCTTGCGACAGCATGACTTAATACCTTGCGATCGCATGGTTGTTTCCTGATGCCAAATCTCAAGTTCCCTAAATTGACTCAAACTCTTTTGGCAACATATCTTGCACGACTTTTCAACCCTAAAAACATCCCAAAACACACCAGAACGCCTCCAACCTATTCTCTCTCTATTTTTCTTAGATCTATCATGTGTAACTAACTCTTGGTGCTTGATTGAAGGATACCGAATCCTTGGAACACATTATAACTGTGAGATCCACCTATTTTCATTGTTTAATTTATATTTTCAGTATTGAATATTCTTCTATGCATAATTTTATGATTGTCATGTTTGATTGCTAAGAGATCTATTAGTTTTTCATATATTGCAATCTATAGCTAAGTTAAATCTCAAATCCGTAATTGTTTGAATCATTTAACTTGTGAAGCACTAGGATTTGATAATTTTCTGCGATAGATGTTATTGAATCTTAAGAAGAATGTTTAAATAGATTGAATGCAACCGCTGGTGCTTGTATTATCTAGTTCATCGATTTTTCTATTATTTAAAGCTGTTATTAAATTGAATCTTTAGCGCTGGTCTGAGATTATTTGGTAATTAGAGTTAATTAGAACGCTGATTTCTGGTTAACTAAAATTAAGGAGAAATAGGAATTTATTCCAACGATGAATATTGTGAATGTGGATTGATTATTCTTTGTGAATTGATGAATGGTTATAAATCTCCAATGGTGGAAGTTGACTTTGAT
Organism: Fraxinus americana; assembly: GCA_035079005.1. Lineage (NCBI taxonomy): Eukaryota > Viridiplantae > Streptophyta > Magnoliopsida > Lamiales > Oleaceae > Fraxinus > Fraxinus americana. The sequence continues at coordinate 236,009 of JAVHZT010000062.1, read as the reverse complement.
CAAGACTCGTTTCATTGATTTAATACAACTAGTTAATTTATATTGTTATTTGTTATAAGATTGATTTCGTTATAAACAAAACCCCCCAATCGTTATACGAAGCATAAATTGTTGAATTACACACTCTTCGTGGGATCGACCCTTACTTCCATTACTACATTAGTTTTAGAGGTTTAAGGACTATTTTTGGGTGCCTACGATAGCACACCAATAAGTAAAGTGGTAATTACACAAAATCATACTTTAAGTATTAAACCTTCCAAAATCAAATTGGAAGTTTAATATTTCCAAAATCTGATATTTTTATTAATTAATTATTATTACTAAATAAAATATATGATTAAATTAAATTAATTTATAAACCAAACCCTAATTCCCTCCACCCACCTCTCATTTCCCCAAACCCGTCTCTCTCTAACTCTCCTCTCGCCGGCCGAACTCTCCTCTCGCCGCCAAAACCCGTTTCTCTCTTAACACTCCTCTCGCCGCAGTCGCCACACCACGACCTTCGCCACCTCCACGCAACGCCCGCTACAGCCACTGGAAGAATCACAGTCGCTACGGAGCTCATCGCTACGAGAAGCGCCACCGGAAGACATCACTGTGATGCCGCTACCCGCGGCGCTCTTTCTCTCTGTCCTCTCCTTGTGAGTCGGCGTCGCTGCATTCTGTCGATGGAGCTCTTCGCTACTAGAAGGCTCCACCGAGCACTAGGATGCCACTGCCCATGGCGCTAGGAGCCCACTGCGCTACGAGAAGTACTGCAAAATTGGTGGCTAAGTACGTGCCCGAAATGCCAATATTGTCCATTGTGGTTCCTGAAATCAAAATCAAGACTGATTCCTTTTATTGGTCTTGTAGTGATGAGTCCCCTGCTAGGCACAATCTTATTTACAGGGGGTTGGTTCATGTTCTGTGTGCAGGATCTGCAAGGGCTTCTCATGAAGAATCAACTGAGGAAGCACTGGACTTCGACCTTGAACATGCTAAATCGAAAGGACTCTACAAGGTGGGGGATGTTGTCGTAGACTTGCACCAAATTGGAACTGCATCCATCATCAAGATTGTGACCGTGAAGTGATGATGGTTTTTGATGTCTATGTTTGGTTTTGCAAAGGGTGACGGCGATATTGTTGGTGCTGGAGATTGTCATGGTTTTTGGTTTGTCGTCGATTGGTGAGGCTGTGTTGGCGACGTTAGTGATGGTGGTTGTGGTGAGTTGTCGACGGTGGTGGCAGCAACGCAGTAGGGTTAGGGCATGTGAGACTGTGGTGGTGGTGAAGTGGTGCTATATAGTCTATGTGACCAATTCTGTGACCAGAGCCATGTGCTGTGACCTGTACTGTGACCTGAGCCATGTGCTGTGACCTATGCTGTGACTATCAACAAAAATCTGAACGTTTAAAAATAACATGTGACTATGAACAAAATCGTGAGCAATGTGCAATAAATTCCGTGACCTGTGCTGTGACCATTTGAAAATAATCCGTGACTATTAACAAAAATGTGAGACATGAGCCTTATCGTGTTATCAATCATTATAAACAAACAACCATGCGTTGTGACTTGTGACCTGGGTTGTGACTTATGACTTGTGACTTGTGACCTGAGCTGTGACTTGTGACATGGGCTGTGACTTGTGATTTGTGACCGTAAAAAAAAACATGTCAACCATACAAAAAAATATAGCGGAGTTGTTGCCGGAATATTCGCCGGAGTTGGAACAACTGTCGGAATCGGAGCAGTCGCCTAAAAAATCGATGCCGGAACGATAGTCGAAATAGTTGCCGGAACGCTCACCGGAATCGGAGTAGTCGTCGGAAAGTTCGCCGAAGTAGGGCGGTGATCGTAACGATCGCCGGAGCGGTAGGGGTGGTGAAGGTGAGATGAGTTAATTATATTATATTAGAATTAAATATTTAATAATAAATTAATTTAATAATTTATTATTTCATAAATAAAAATTTAAAATTTTTTAATAAAAATTTGATTTTGGAAATTTCAAACTTGTTTTCTTATTTTTGAAATAAGCTAAACTTAGTGTTTATTTGGTAGGAATTTTTGGGGGAAGAATTGATTTTTGAATAGCGATATGATGGGAAATGTGTGTTTGAAAAAGAAGAAAAAATTATTGATGTGATGGAAAATATTATTTTATTGAAAAATGTGTGGTTGAAAATGAGAATTGATTTGAGAATCAATTCTCCAATCAAAAACAAACACCCCCTTATTCTCTTGAATATGTAATCTTCTCATAAGTAAATTTTGTGGTGGTAATATAATCAAGGGCGGACCCATTAAGGGCCTAGTGGGGGCAGTTGCCCCCATTGGGCTGTGAAATTTTTTCTGAAAAAAAAAAAACCAACTGGGCCTGAATTTTTTTTTTCCTGGAAAAAAGCCCACCCATGACCCAAGCTACCCAAGCCCAATTCTCTGCCCACGACCCACACAGCCTGTGAACTCGTTCCCAGTTGGGAGAATTTCCAAAATAATCGGGTAAAATGATCCATTTGGGTTTTTTTATGTAAAAGTCAATTTTGTCCTTAATGAAATGATTTTTTATTGCAAACTAAGTTCTCAAACTTTATAGTTTTTAGAAACTAGTTTTATTCCTATTTTTATTCGTCATCACTAGATATTTCTTCTAAATCCGATTTTTCTTCAAAAATTTCTTCATTAACTTCTATATCTTCAATATTAACTTCTTCACATTCATCTCTAATTTGTTCAAAATCGGTAATTAATATCCCAACTTTCGTTTTTGGACATTCGATACTTATATGTCCTTCTTCATTACAATTCCAACATTTACATCGTTTTTTATCTAATGATTTTTTATTATAAGGTTTATATTTTCTTCTAAAATATTTTCCTTTTGGTTTAAAATATTTCTTTTTGAACTTATTATATTTTTTATATTTCTTGGGTTTTATTTTTCTTTTTCGTTTATATTCATAACATCCCCAATTTTCTGGTACTTCAGTATCTATACAACAAATCATATCTTGTATAAATCTTGATTGTTTATAAATCATTTGATTACTACACATAATACTTATTTCATCTTTTATAGTTCTTATTATAAATCCTAATGTATAACCTTCTTCATTTCTTCCAAATTGTTTTTCTTTTATTTTATTTTGAAAATAATTATTCCATGGTGGTGGTAATTTTCTAATAAAAACTTTCTTATAATAATTATTATCAGCTCCACTTCTAAACATCATATAATAGTATTTACTATATTCACAACAATATTCGTTAAGATAACACATATTACAAATTTGTAAATGTTCCATTCTGTTTTTAACATCTTCTATTTCTTCTAATCTAGTTTTAGTACTTTCATTTACCCAGTCTTTTCCAGCAAATTCTCTATAAATTCTTGTAGCGACTCTATTTATTCCTTCGATTATACTAATTCAAAATCCTGCTTCAATACTATCTTTCCAAACACCTTTTGTTGTTTCTTCTAATCCTCGGTACCAATTAGCTACATTTCCCCTAAAAGTTGCTAATAAATATTTAATTCTATTTTTATTATCGGTATTACTACGATTATAATTAAAGTGTGCTAACATCTTAGTGCTCCATTCATTTATAGCTTTTCTAACATCTAATTCACAATCTAAATTTAAGTATGATCCCGCAATTTTCATTGGGTTTGATTCTCTTAATACTGGTTTAAATTGATCTCTATACATTTTTTCTTTTTTAGTTTTAAAATCAACTTTTGTATTAACATATCTTCTAGGATCTATTTCTCCTTCATATCTAGCTGTGCTAGTTTCTCCATATTTTTCATGTTTAACTGCTCGTGGTCCTCCCGTTTTTTCGACCATATGATTTTTAGTTATTTCTTCACAAATTTTTAAGTCTTCTAAGTCAAATATTAAAATTTTCATATCTTCGTCCATTATTCTTCTATAACTAATTTTCCTTCTTCTTTTTCTATAAGATTTTCTTCTTGTTTTCTAAGATCAATTAATAATTTTTCTATATCTTCTTTTAATCCTCCATTAAGTTTTATTAATTCTTCATATTTTTCAATTTTCTTTCTAACTTCTTTAAGTTCTTTGGCATAATCTGGTTTAAATGGTTTTTCTTTATTTAGATTTTCTATTATTCTATTTAAAAGATTTTCTATTCTTAAAAAGTTATTTTGTAGTTTTTCTTCTTCATAGTTTATTTCGATTCTAATTATTTTTTCATCAATTGTTTTTATATTTTTTTCTATTAGATTGATTTTATCATTCATACTCATACTTTAAATTTTTTATAAGGTGGTTTGTCAATTTCAAATCCTAATTTATTTAATAGAATATCAATTTTATAATTAATAATATCTATCTTTTCTTCTAAGGTTGCTATTTTATTAATACTATTTTTCTGTGCAATTTTTGATATTTGATTTTGGATTTCTTCAAGTTTAGCTTCATCAAGCATTTCTAAATTATTAATTTGTTCCTTTATTTTATTAAATTGTTTAGACATATTTTTACTTAAAACTTCTAATCTTTCTTTAGCTATTTCATCTTTTGGATCAATATTATTTATTTCATCTATAGCTTTTATGTCTTTCGATTTTAATTGTCCTAATTGTTGCCATAAAAATGCATTAGTCCAATTTGTAGTCATATTTAACCATTCGTATGTATTTCCTCATGAGCTTACAGGTTGAAACAGAGTTGTATTCCATTTTTTAGTTTGATAACTTCCTATTGGTAATCTAATATTTTCTATTTCTTATTTATCAAATCTTATTTTTGTTGGTAAACTTATATTAGTCTGGTGAGTTTAAGAAATTAATTATTATATTATTTATTATTTGTCTTATTTCTCTTCTAAATTGTTCTTCTCTTCTTAATTCTCTTATAATTTCATTCCTTAATAATTCTCTTTTAATTTTATTCCAATTAGAAATTTCTTTTTCGATTTCTCTACGATTATTGTTAGTTATTATTTGTTCTTCTAAAAATTTTATTTTATTATCACAAAATTTTCTAGTTATTCCAAGCATATTCTTATTCTATATCGTCAAAACTAAGATCAAAATCATATAATTCAGAAATTTCATTATAACTTACATGTTTTTCTATAGTTTCAAAAGTTCTTTCACTATTTTCACTATCTAACCAGAAAAATATAATCATTTTTATTATTTCTTTAGGCAATCTTTCTTTTAATCCAAATGATACAATTGTAATACATTTTTCATAATATCTAATATCTCTTTTTATAAAATTTATTCCTCTAGTATAACTATCATAAGTTTCTGGAATTTCTATCATATGACTATAATCAATACTATTAGTATATCTAAAAGGTACAGTTCTATAATAAAACTCGTAACTTTCCATGATAAAAGTTCTTCAAAGTAAACAATCTTATAAAAATTTTTATATAATAATTTTCATGCAAATCTTCAGACAATAAATTTTCTTGTAGCTTAAAATAAGGGCCTTACCACGCTTCGCCAAATGGCAAGAATGTTATATGTTCCTGGTCACCTTCGTCACAAGAGTTGGCCAAAGTCCTACAGCATCACAGCAAGATGGACACAGGGGCACTCAAAACTCTCAAACACACTCACTGTGTAGAACAACACTCAAAGCGTAATAAAAGATTTATTTCAAATTCAAAGATTTTATTGATCTGATGATAGCTTGAAAGCTATTATACAAAGATTGATACTCCGAAGAGTGGTTTCTACTCTCTAATGAGAATGATTACAAAGATCATTTTTGGTAGTTGATAATTCAGAATGGGATTTCAGATGGCTGATTTTCGATGATCTTCTCCTTCAGTAGAGTCTCAATTTATAGAAGGCAATCACTTCACCGAGAAGCTGCTGGCCAATCAAATTTTTACAACACAAAAGTTAAAGTACAATTATTTCTTCAAAGTGGTTGAGATAATTAAAGCACTGTCGGTTGCTTTATTCCAGCTTTTGAGTTGTCCTCTACTGCTTTAATGCTCACATGGTGCTGTCTTGTGATGTCGCTTTCTTATCGTCCTTTACTTGTGGACGTGTCCCGTGAGTCGGCAAGCCTCTTTAATGCATTCTTCACTTCCAGAGAATTGATCGTTCATAATTTCACAGATTTTTTCTTCAAGAATTTTTGATTCTTTGTCTCCTCTATAGATAAGGATCCAATTATTGCTCATACCATAGACCATGTATCTTTCTCCATAAAAGAACTGCATTGTTGAGCAGACTGATTTTATTCCAAGAGCTCTTCTATAAATCATCCATTTCTTATTAATAGTGGGTAACTCTTTAAGAATCTGAATCTCTTTGAGTGGATTTCCATTATTTTTTCGAATAGTGACAAGATGATGTTCTCCATACCATTCTGGTTCTTTATATTCAGGACTAATTGTGTAAAACCTCAGTTCCACTGGTTGTTTATCACCGAATTTTTTAACACAGTTAACAAATTCTTTATCAAACTGTTCAATTTCTTTTAGATCTATCCCTGGGAAGAGTCGATCTAAAAATTCAAATGCTGCCAATTTTCGAACAATATTGGGATCTGCTCCTTGAATTGCACTGATCTTTGGATAAATCGCCGTTGGAAGGGCTGTTAAATATAGAGAACTTCCTTCTCTGAAATTATATACCCATTCTGAAAATTCATAATACTCCTTCTCCATAGGATGTAGATTAGTTCGAACATGATGAGTTGTGATTATTCCCTTTGGTGATTTGAGGTCACCAACCGGTACTTTTTTATTTTCTTGGAATTCACTGATAACAGTATGCTGTTCCAATGGGCCTTTTGATAAGGATGTTTGAGTACTGGACTCAGTGGCTCCTTTTCCACTTGTAAATTTTTCCAACAATTTGTCAATACTGACGGGTAATTGTTGTGGACCCTTTGTTATGACCTTTTCCTCTTGCAAGGTAAGAGGGTCATTTCTCTTAGATTTCGAATCTCCACTTGAAGTGGATGTATTAATCTCCCAAATGGGATATGACTCGCCTTTTGACTGTATTCACCTTTTTCTAAAGGAGGGTACTCCTGGCTGCAATTTACAAAAAAATCTAAACATTCTGTCAATTTTTCAGCTATTTTCTCTTTATTGTCATTTAGTTTATCAATCTTTTTTCCACTTTCAATAACTTTGTTTGATAAATCGCACAAAGTTTGTCTGATGTCAAGATGATCCTCTTGTATAGCAAGATAATTTGCATTAATATCTGTTAGAAGATTTTGAAATTCCTTGGTAAATGCTTCAATCTTGTCCAAAATTATGATTCCTGCTCAAGAAATCAGCAAATAAGTTATCTTTTCTTTTAATATATTCAAATTTAAAATTATAAAAAGATAATAATACTTGCCAGCTATGTAATCTTCTATGTTGAGGTGAATTTTGTAATTTATTATTTACTAATCCGTTAAGTTGAGTATTATCAGTTTGAACAATAAATTCTCTAGGTAGCAAGAACATTTTGAATTTGTTTATTCCTTTAACAACTGCCAATAATTCTTTTTCATTGGTTGAATAATTTAGTTCAGCATTATTAAATGTTCCACTAGTATATCTGCAAATTTCATTTAAATCAGTTTTAATAAAGCACTCCAATATAAATCTGATGCACCTGTTTGAACAATTAGCTTATCATTTTCATCTGGGAGTCTAAGTTTAGGTAAATTTTTACAATTTTTTTTAAAATTTTTAACACAAAGAGTATGTTTTTCATTCCATCCTAATTTATTTGATTTTCTTAATAATTTCTGAAGTTTATTTCTTTTTTCTGTAAGTTTTTCTATAAATCCTTCAATATAATTAAGGCATCCTAAAAAATTTTGAATTTGTTGCTTATTTTCAAGTTTATCAGGAAATAACATTATTTTTTCAGAAATATGAGGTTGTAATTTTATTCCTTCACTATTTATTATCATTCCTAAAAATTCAATTTCATTTTTTGCTATTTCTGCATTTTTCTGACTAAGTATTATACCTTCTTTTGAGCAAAGTGTAGCAAAACTTCCAAAATATTTAAGATGATCTTCATATGTTTCTGTACAAACAAGTATATCATCAACGTAAACAATAAGAAAATTATAAGTTCTAAAGACTTCATCAATTCTTCTTTGATAAATTTGTGGTGCATTTTTTAATCCAAATGGCATAACTAACCATTCATAATGTCCTTGAGGGGTACTAAATGCTGTTAATGGTATACTATTTTCTTCAAGCTTAATTTGCCAAAATCCAGACTTACAATCAAATTTTGAATAATATGTTTTGTTTTTAGCAATATTTATTAATACTTCTTTATTTGGTAAATAATATCCATCGAATTTAGTGTTTTTATTAAGGCCCCGTTCGGGAGTGATTAAAATCCAATTAAAATTGAAAATATGGCCGTTATTTGGTCCCACCCGTCTAATAAAAGTCAACAATAACGGCTATATTTTCAATTTTAATCCGATTTTAATCCCTCCCATACAAGGCCTAAGTTCTTTATAATTTACAACCATCCTAGGTTTTCCTCTTTTTATCTCTGAATGATTTCTAACCATAAAAGTTGGGCTACTATGAGGGCTATTACATCTTCTTATAAGTTTTTGATTAAGAAGTTTTTGAATTTGTACTTGAAATTCCTCTTTATCTTCTTGATTATAGAGCATAGGTTTGACTCTAATAATAATTGTTGGTTCTAATAGTTCTATTTTAGCTGTTGTTTTTTATTTTTCCCATTTTTCAAGTGGGTTTTCATTATAATTTTTAGCTAAAAGATCTTTTATTTGATCAAGAGTAATTGTTTTGATTGAATAATTGAGTAATTTTGGTATAAATTCTATTTTTTCACCACGTTGAGCTGACTGAACTCTGAATGGTTTAAATTCTCTAGCAATTTTTAGTAAATGTCCACATGGTGTCTTTAATTGAATAGTATAAATATTTTGACTATATTGACTAAACTGTTGAAAAAAGTCATTTCCTAGAATAATATCACAATCATTAATATTATATTGGTAAACATTTCTTATGGTTACTATTTTAGATCCTATGATAGCTTCTATATTTTCATTTTTATATTTTAAAGATTCTCTTACTCCAGTTATTCCTTATAGAGTTAATTGTTGTTTATTTTCAATCCATTTTGGTAATAAAAATTCTTTAAAGACAGTTATCTCAGCTCCTATATCAATTAGAGTACAAGTAGTTATTTTTTATTCAAATACAGTTATTTGTATATATACACTTATTGGAAATTTTATTTCTCTACTCATTTTTCTTTAGGGCAATATGTAGTTATTCCTTGATGTATAATAAGAATTCCTTCCTTGTCTATTTTGTAATTATCAAGACTATTTAAAAATGAATTTCCTAATAATATTGGATGTTCATCAAAATTCATATTATTATCAATATAGCATTCTATACTTAATAATAAATTTTTTAATTTGATTTGAACTTGTCCTATGATATCACAAGAGTTTATTTTTCCTTCAAAATCTATATAACTATAAGGTTCAACTTTTTTCTTTTTAATTCCTTCATCAATAAGAGAGCAAATATGATTTTGACTTGTTCCAGTGTCAATAAGTATTTTACTTTCATTTATCCATTTATTTCCATTAAAAAACTTTCCTTTGATTCCATAAAAACTATTATTTTTGAAATACTATGTCTTACTGTATTATCTCCAATAATTATCTTATTTTCTCTATATGTTATTTGTTTTGGTATTGTAGGTTGATCGATACTTATAGCATCATCATGTCCTATCTCAAAATTTTTTATTTCCTCTATATCTTGTTCTCTAGGTAAAATTGCTTCTACTATATCCCTAAATTCTTCGTCAATTTCTATAAAAAGCTTTTCTTTATATATATTTCCATAATTACTATTTGTATAATAATATAATCCCTGATATAATATAAGTAAAAACTTTATTATCATCTTTTAATATTTTATTAGTCATCTTAAAATGTAGACTAAGACAATTATCTAAATTTTTATCATTTATATGTACACAATATCTTGAATAACAAGTAAATTTTAATTTTTTATAGGCTAAATTTCCTTTAACTATTCCTAAATTTCCATTTTCTGCAGTTATACATTTTTCATCTTGTAAATTAAGTATTATACGATTATTAATTCATTTTTTAAAACATGATTTTATTATTATTTGTATTCCAGCGAGGTAAACATAAGATATTTTATTTCGTTTTTCTTGCTTTAGTTTTCCTAAAAATTCATTAATATTTCTTTGTGTATTTTTAATATTTCTTAGATTTAATTTTATTTTTCCTTGTGTATTTTTAATATCTATGGCTTTTTCTATTTCATGATATTAATTAATAACTAACTTTTTTTTTTTAAAGGCTGATCCTAAAATATTAAATAATTTATTTTCTCCAGGTGGTTTTAGACTTAATTCTGCTTTATTAATTTTTCTAAATTTTTCTCAATCAAAATTTCCTTTTAAAGCATATCCTGCTACTCCTTCATATATTTCGGTTTCTAAATCCTCTGAATTTTCAATTTCCATGATCTCTAGGACTCTGATTCTTCAATTATCCTAATTTCATTATTAAGAACTTTTTGAATTCTTTTTAAAGTTTCTATTTCAATGAGAATAGGTATTTTAACAAGATATCCTATGTTTTCATCTAAAACCTCATCAAAGTCTATTAAAAGAAAAGTAATTTTCTTTTCAAATTTTTTCTTTATTCTAAGACTGTCCGAGTCTTTTATTTTTCCAATTAAATTTCTTGATTTATTAACAAGATGTTGAATGTAACAATCAGTATCTAAATATTCAGTAGAATTGTCAACATACCATCCTACGTAAATTTCTTTATTATCTTCTATCTTCTAATGACTTTAAATCCCCAGAATATAGTGCTCTGATACCATTTTGTGAGTGGTTCTAAAAATGCAAAAATACAATTAATTCAAAAATAATCAATATCAAATTTTTCGGGCTAAAGATATGTGGAAAGAGTTGATGGTGAAGAAAAGTTAAATTTTTATTGCAATGGGCAAATAATTTGTTGAATCCAAAATTAGAATTAAAGTTTTAAAGACTAAAATGAAATTTATTTAATGTTAGAATGACTTGTTTTAAAACCTTTTATATTAAGGGTATTTTAGGAACTTTAAATTTTTAAAATGGTAAAAGGGTATTTTGAAAAGGATTGTGCTACATGTACACTCCATGGTTTACACAATCCTTTACACCACTCTCACATGGAGGAGGGCCCACGAATATTTTATTGTATGTGGGCCCCCCTCCATGTGAGAGGGGTGTAAAGGATTGTGTAAAGGATTATGTACATTCAGCATAATCCTTTTGAAAAGGGCATGGTTGAATTTGGGGTATTTTCAATAATTTCTCTTCCCAGTTCCCCCCAAATCGAATTCTCTTCTCCTCCGAGTGCGACTGTGTGAACCTCATTGCTTAATCCCTTCTCTTCAGTCCAGTTCCCCCCAAATATCTTCCCCTCCGAGTGCGAAATCGTTCCCTTCCCCCCAATTCTCAAACCCTATAAACTCCAATAGCCGAAGAAGAAGAAGAAGAAGAAGAACGGATTGAAAGATGAAGAAGAAGAACGGATTGAAGCTTTGAAGAACGTTTTGTAAGTTGAATCAATTTCGCACACTACCTGGCTTCTTAGTTCTTGGCGTCTGGCCTTTCAAGCTTCTTCTTCTTCTTCCTCTCACTATGATTTAAAGATGCTCACTAGGAGTTCGATTATTTGCTTGATTAATTGGATACACAGGAACGCATACTGCCCTCTCTGCACTGGTAGTCTGGTATAGATAAACTTAGGAACTGTACAGTTTGCACAATTGCACTGGTAGTCTGATATAGATGAATTTAGGAACCTCTCTGCCTGACTGCCTCTCAGGTCTCCCGCCTCAGACTCTGCCTTTTGCGGTGCTTTGCTTGCTCAATGGTTATGGTCTTATGGACTCCAAAAAGGGTTGAACTCATCAAATTTTAAACTACATAGTGTAATCTTACGTTACCAAGTTTTTTTGTAACTTGCCATTTCTTGAATATTACAATGTTTTTTTTCTATATGCTTGATGGGCCAATACTATTGCAAAGCAAGTATTCTTTGGTGGAGAACGATTCTTTCAACGATTCCTTGTATGTCTGTTTAAATCGAGGAGATGTTAATCCAAATGATTGGTGAAGGCTTCACGGGATTGTATGTCTGTTTAAATCGAGGAGATGTTAATCCAAATGATCAACAAGTATGAATTCATTGTCAATGTCAATTCTTTGAGCATATTTTTACTACTGACAGCTGAATTATAGTAACTTTTGACAGTATACCTACTCACTAAATCATTTCTACCAGTTAGCTGTATTATATATCAATTGGAATTGCCTTTTTCTTGCAGCATTCTAGAGAAGCAGCTGGACGTTCTTTAGTCTCTATAATTGTGGATCACATATTTCTCTGCATAAAGGATGCCGGTTAGTTTTTGAGTCTTGAATTGCATGTAGCCTATGTTCCTTTTCCTCCTTGATTTCTACTTTTTGTGCTATTGCCCTGCACTAGTTTTCAATTATTATTTTCATGAACTATTTGGTTAGATTTTTCACCATGCTTGATTTGGAATTGTTATCTTTATTGTCTAATTTGAAATTATTTTTTACGGAATTGTGTTTCGCCCCCCCGAACCATAATCCTTGGTCAATTGCACCCATGACCTTATTAGAAATGTATAAATACAGATAATTAAGAACAAGTAAAGACATGAAAATCTGTATCTCCTCCATACAAATAGCTATCTTTCTTCTTGCTACTATTTGAACATAGAATTAATGAATTTATGAGGAGAAAATCCTGAGTGGGTGAGAGAAATTTGTTAATCATAATTTCGAGGTCAACAGTTGTTAATCCTTTTTCCAAGGATCTAAAGTGACAGACCAGTAAAAATATAAAATGTAAAGAGCCAAATTTTTTAAATTCAAATTATTACTATTTAAATTTTAAACAGCATGGCATGCAATTTTATATAAAACTAAATTATGTAACATGAATTTACTCAAATTCATGTAGAAAAATTTTATATATTCATTTATAAAAAGGAAAGAATGAAGATTTTCCAACGCCATATCTTTATCGTATACATTTGGAAAGATCAAATAAAATCAATCTACAATTTAATAATTAGGGACATAATTTTTACACATCTATAATAATTACCATTTGATTTTATTAAACTCACGCATACATATGCAGTAAACAGTATCTTTTTATTTTATTTATAAAGCATAATTAGTGAAAATGGGTGATGAAACATTATTATCATTCGGCGCATAATTAAATAATTCAACAACACTGTACAAAGTTAAGTGCAAATTTACTTTTCCCTTTTTTCTCTCATCAACAAGTACAGAGACACAAGATTTGTGGCGGGTCCCCCAAAATCATATCTCCAATAATATCTAATTCCTTGGATTAGTTCACGCATATCTCATTTTATTATACAAGATACACAAAATATATTCAAACATATTGATTTCACTAATTTAACATAGCAACCAATGCAGTTCTTAAGCAAAACGTGATCTAAAATCAAATAAAAGAAAAGAGATCAAGAAATTAATAAAATTAAGGTTAATACTGAAATTTAATATCTTCAGTCACATTGCACAAAATTTGATTTATTAAGTCCAATGAATCCGACACAACGACAACTCTTCATCATCTGCCAACCAACGACCAATTCTAACATGTGAGAAGTAGGGAAAATTTGTGAGTATATGGAAATACTCAATAGGATACTAACAATTGTGCAAACCTGAATAAATTATCAATTCATTTATCAAAATAATCATATCGTCATATAGGGATATCAATGTGGCTCGTCGGCTCGGGTGGCTCGTGACGAGTCGAGCAGAGCCTAAAACACAATAAAAAAAAAGTAATTTACAAAACTTAAAAAAAAATATATAGAAAAAATAAAGCTCCTACGTAAAATTACAATTGCCTGTTGCAGGCAGCTATCTGTGGTTTTACTGTTTTTTGAAATTTGAATTTGAACACGAAATATTTTATTCGTGTACAATTTTAAATTCGCATACGTTGATTATAGCTGTCCCAAACCCCAAAAAAAGGTGGATGGTTGTAACTTTTATTTAATTTATAATACGTATAACTTGCACAAATTTTAAATTCTTTAAAAAAAAATTAGATTTGTCACTAATTAAAAAAAGAGCCGATTCGGCTCGAGCCCAAAGCTCTGGTTTAACCTAAAATTTCTTGCGAGCAAACTCGGGCCAAAAAAAGTCCGAACAATTTTTACTCGAACAAAACCCGAACTTCAAGTTTTGGCTCGCGGCTCGGCTCGGTGACACCCTTACCGTCGTCATATTATATCTTGAGTACCGGATGATCATATCATATCTTTCATTAGCATAACCTTTATCAATATAAAATAATAAAATAGACGGGACAAAATCACTTGCACTTCGTTAAATCAAATAAACTTTTGAAAGGCAAAATCAAAAATTGCGTTCCAAATCTTTTACTTTCTACTAATGCTGCCACAAACGTTCTCTCTCTCTCTCTCGGAAAGGATGGAGAATTGCTTTATACTTTGGTAAAATATAAGACTAAAATCTGACTTTTGCAGAGTATTTATGTAGTCTTAAAAAGAAAAAAGTCTTGGTGTAACTAGAAGTGGAGACATGCTATACAAGGAATTGGATAATAATGACTTTACAAAATTTGGATAAGAATTTGAGTTTGGAATAATATTAAATACATTATTTTCTAGTCAAACAGTAAAACAAATCACGTGTAGTTTGTCTGAAGGATTAAGTTACGATCACAATTAGCAGTTTAACATTTATCAAAATTGAATTTTAATTTATCTTTAACGTGAATAAGGCTGCCATAAAAATTGTATCATAAACCAAATATATTAATTACCAATTAAAGATAATATTCTTGAACTTCAATATCTTGTGCCTAATTTATCCGAGTTAAGATTTTTTCGAGTCCATAATACGTTATTTAATATGAACTATAAAACAAGTCCAATATTGATATACTTATCTTCGCTTGATCAAAATCTAATTATTTGGCTCAATTACAAATGAATTTAATACTATCTCACTTCGGTTCGACAACTTTCCAAAATTACAAAAATATAGCATATAGAACAAATAATTTTATTCTATAAAATCTTTCGGACATTACAATCTCCCGTCCTTAAAAAGAATTTTGTCCTCGAAATTTATTTTGGCTAATCGAGGAGTTCACGATACTTGGTCTCAAACTCTTCTTCCTTATGATAAAAATTAATATCATCTATGTCAATCTTCTATATATAATAGTACAATTTTATTATGGTCCCTATGTGGACTAGTCATTTGTCCACCGAAACATTAAGCCTAACATATCATGCTTGCATTATGATCATGGTGACATAATGAATATCATGCTCGTATATACAAGTAAAAGAATCATACTTGAGAAATAAATCATAAAATTTATCAAGGAAAAATATGCATGTCATGAAATTTATAAGTAGACAAGTAGAAAATGTAAAACTATAGACACTATTTGAATGATCATTTTTTTATCCATTACATATTTTAGAGCCGTCAGAGATTGGTCGATCGGTGGTCGATGAGTGCGCGATCTTTCATATTATTACATATTTAAGAACTATTTAAAATTTTTTTTTTTATCATTTTTAAAATTTATATCTCTTAAGAAAAATATTAATTATCAACCAATATCACGAAAATTCTAGGCTAAGCACGTAAACATTTATTACACGTAACAATTAAAATTAATATAATAATTTTTTTTATAATATTTTCACACAATGCACGTAACTTAACCTTATTTTCCATGTTAAGGATAAAATGGAAATTCACTTTTTTTTTTTTTTACCAGCCATTTGTCCACAAAAGTCAAATTGGAACAAATAAGGGCACTTACCAACATTGGATATGAATACGGCCCACCACAATTGGACAAGATTGAAACAAAATCCAATTGATATATAGAGAATAGATTGATGAACAAGAAAAAACCAGTTTGTGAACAGTAGAGAACCTGATTAGTGTGAAAACGGCTACAGAGAAAAAATGAATAGTGAACCTACATTCACTCTTTTACGTTAAAGCAATAATATATAAGTCTACAAAAAAGTTAAACTTAAGCTATGATACTATACTATAACGACCCAAATTTTTAAATTCAAATCGTTACCCGAAGTTTCATTTAAACTTTAAACAACGTGGTGTGCAATAATACATTATACCCCAAGTATCACAGGGACAAAATCCAAGTAAAATACTTAGCCAGATTTTCGATGGCACTGAGATTCCACCCAGTTAGCCCACCGAATTACACAATGCACACACACGAAATCTGAAGGAAGACAGTATTACGAGTAAACCCAACTTGTTTTATTATTCAACAATAATACAAGACACAGATGAATACTGAAGGAACACAACACATTTTTCTGTGTCTCATCAGCCAGACATTCCTCTATTTATAGGCCAAAACTCGCGTGCAGTTAACATCCTTAACTGTCAAAGGGATAAACCAACCCAGTTGGCTAGAACATGCCAGAAACTGTATCCCACAACTATTCCCAGCAACTATCCACACTTTCCACTAGAATGGACTTCGAAAACTGTCTAGCACATGTGTCAAACATGTGCCCCATTTGGACACCCGAATTTGTGGACTAAAGTCCACTAACAGCAAGCTGGATCAGCCCATATCTTGCCAGTCTGCAACACTTTGACACCAACCAAATTCCAGCCCACATTTTCCTCGCTCCGAAAATTCAAAGTGTGCACCATCAACACACTGATCTGCAAAATCCCGGCATGAGTGCAAGGCGTCTCATGTCATCGTGCATGTTAACCTTCAAGGGGATGACAAACCTGCCCCACCAGAAGAGTCCGACGTCCTCGTTGGAAGAGAATCAAGATACTCCTTCACATTGTCCTCAAATTGCCACAGATCAACGTCCCTTTCATAGGTTGCATCAACTCCAGTATCACCTTTCCACAGTACGAGATAGTATATCCGTCTGTTCTTCTTGCTTGCCCCCATTGTTCGATGTCCGATGATTTTTGCAACCTCCTTATCATCTTGTTTTCTAATCATAGGAGGAGTCCTCTTGGCCTACAAATGATCTTCTCCCACCAAACTTTCATTAAAGGGCTTTAGATAGCTTACATGGAAAGTAAGATCAACCTTCAAAAGATCAGGTAGCTTCAGTCGATATGCTACCTTCCCAACATGCTTGAATACTTCGAAGGGGCCATCATACTTTTGAACCAGCCCACGATGCACGATCTTGCTACTAATCTTCTTCCAAATATGGGGAGTCAATTTCAACAATACTTTGTCTCCAACCTGAAACTCCACATCCCTCTTGTTTTTATTAGCATAATTCTTCATCCGTCGGGATAGCCTTCGCAAGACTGTCATTTGCTTGCTCAATCATTTCTTGCTTGTCTTAAGCAAATTGAAAAGCAGTTGGACATACACTGCGTCCCCATTCTTTCACAATCTCGAGAGGAGTCTTGGGTATATGTCTCATGGTTAACTCGGCCAGACACATTCCCGTAGCAGATGATTGATGTAGATTGTAGCAAAACTGAGCTGTATCAAGCAAGGCAACCCAGTTCTTCTGACTGGCTGTAACATAATGTCCGAGATATTCCTCCAGTAATGCATTTATCCTTTCCATCTGACCATTAGTCTGCGGGTGATTTGCTGTGGAAAACTTCAATTCAGACCCTATCATGTTGAACAGCACTTTCAAGAATTTGCCTGTAAATCGAGAATCCCGATCACTCATGATGTCCTCTGGTATTCCAAAGTATTTCACCACATTTTTTAAAAACAATCCGGCAGCAATGTCCGCAGTGCACTCATGCGGAGCTGGAATGAAGATTGAATATTTCGAGAACTTGTCCACCACCACCATATTGGACTTGAACCCATCAACCTTCGGGAAACCAGAAATGAAATCCATAGAAATCGACTGCCAATGCCGTTCTGGAACCAGGAAAGGCTGGATCAAACCTGCATTTTTCCTCATTTCTATTTTATCCCGCTGGCACACCAAGCAAGACTTCACATACGCCTCTACCTCGTCACCCATCTTCGACCAATAATACGATTTCGAGAGCAAAGCCAACATCCTTTCGATGCCCGGATGGCCTGGCCATAGTGGATCATGAGTTTCCTTCAACAGAATCTGCCTTAGTCCCCCACCTGAAGGCACATACAATCTGCTGCCTTTGGCATAGATCAAACCGTCTTCAATCCAATACCGTCTCACCAAGCTGTCCCTGATTTCCTGCAACAACTTGGTATAGGCAACCTCCTTTTCAGCCCACTGCTTGATTTTGTCAAGAAAATCCGATTCGACTGTCATCAGATCTGACACATAAGCTTCCACGGACTTCCGATCGAGTGCATCAGCAACCTGATTCTGCTTGTCTGGCTTGTGAACCCACGCAAAATCAAATTTAGCCAGAAACTCCGCCATGTTGCCTGTTTTGTCCACAATTTCTTTTGGGACCGGAAATATGTGTTGGCTACATTATCTGTTAGAACAGTAAATTTTGTTCCTAACAAATAGTATCGCCAAGTCTCCAGACAATGAACAACCGCCGTCATCTTTTTCTCATGAGTTGAATATCGTTGTTCCGCCTCCTTCAATTTCCGACTTTCATAAGCAACCTGATGACCTTCTTGTACCAATACACCACCAATAGCACGATCAGATGCATCAGTGTGTACTTCAAATGGTTTTTCGAAGTCAAGCAATTGCAACACTGGTTCAGTTGAAACAACTTATTTTAACTTCTCGAAAGCTCGTTGGCACTCCTCGGTCCATTCCCACTTCCGATCCTTCTTCAGTAAGTTCGTCAAGGCGTTCACTTTCTTTGAATAGATTTGAATGAACTGCCGATAATAGTTTGCTAATCTAAGAAAGAAATGTAGTTCAGCAACATTGGATGTATTTGGCCACTCCATGATAGCCTTCACCTTCTTTCCATCCATTCTGATTCTGCCTTGACCCACCCAGTGTCCCAAAAACATCACCTCCGACCGACAGAATTCGCATTTCTCCTTCTTGACATACAATTGATGTTCTCTAAGCCGTGAGAACACCTTGGTCAAGTGGACAATATGATCACCCAATGATCTACTGTATATCATGATGTCATCCAAATAGACTACCACAAAATCATCCAGGAACTCGTACAACACATTGTTCATCAAGTTGCAAAAAGTGGCAGGTGCATTTGTAAGACCGAAGGGCATAACCAGAAAT
Organism: Fraxinus americana; assembly: GCA_035079005.1. Taxonomy (NCBI): domain Eukaryota; kingdom Viridiplantae; phylum Streptophyta; class Magnoliopsida; order Lamiales; family Oleaceae; genus Fraxinus; species Fraxinus americana. The sequence goes on along the minus strand of JAVHZT010000062.1, from coordinate 216,689 downwards.
TCGAATGAACCATACCTCGTCACACAGACAGTCTTTAATTCATCCCCTTCATCAATCCTTACTTGCCAATAGCCCGACCGCAAATCCAGCTTGGTAAAGAATGAAGCCTTCACCAATCGATCAAATAGATCAGCAACATTAGGTACCAGATACTTGTTCTTCACCGTTACCTTATTCAGTGCACGATAATCCATGTACATCCTCATGGAACTATCATGTTTCTTCTAAAATAGAACTGGGGCACCGTATGGAGCTTTCGAAGCTTGAATGAATCCTGTATCAAGTAAATCATCAAGATGCCTCCTCAACTCTGCCAATTCCGACGGAGCCATTCGATATGGTGCTTGTGCTGGAGCCCTTGCACCTGGTTCGAGTTCAATTTTGTGATTAATGGCACGACGGGGTGGGAGAGTTCTTGGAAGTTCTGGGAGCATCACATCGACAAACTCTTCCAAGGCATTTGCCACCTGATCAGGTACCTCCACAACGTGATCTTCTTTGATCTCAATCAAAGCCGCAACGTAAGTCATTTTTTATTTCTTCAGACCTGCCTTAAGTTGTTTTGCAGATTGCATCTCATCCTGAATCTGCTTCCCTTTGTTCTTGTCAAGGTATCTCGATGGTGCAAAATAGGGGATTCTTTCATCTGCAATGTATAACCCATGCAGATACGCTACTACAGATGCCTTTGCCTTGACAAAGAATTCAACACCAAGGATCGAATCGAAATCATCCAAAGGAACAGTCATCAAATTTCACTTTCCCTCCCATTTGCCCACACGAAGGCAACTTCAGTAGATCCTTTTACAGGCTGTGCAGCAAAATTCACAGCCTTAATTTTCGTGTTCACCTGAGTCATGCTTAAACCCAACTTTTCTATGATTCTGGAACTTACAAAGTTATTAGTAGCACCCGTGTCCATCATTGCCAAAACTTCCTTTCCATCAACAACAACTTGAACATACATCAAGCCACGCTGTAGTGTAGTGATGGCATTCAAGAGCTGTAATGAATTCATTCTTGATGGGACATCGTCTGAGCTGTCATCAATGCCTTCCAATCTTAAGGCATTTAGTTTCTCCCTCTTTGACAGTCCTTTCCATGATGGGGACCATTGCAAATGAAGCATCCACTGAAGCTCTTTGATTTGAGTTGGGATTGATCACCATCTTTCGATTTAGGGCCCTCGAACTTTTACTTCTTATCCCCTTTCTTTCAATCTTTCGACGTGCCAGCCTTCTTCTCATTGCTTTTCCTCTGAATAGAGGAATTACCACCCATCTTGTAGTCAACAGGACAATCCGCTGCAGCTATTGCTGAATGAAGGTCCTTCATTCCTTGCCTCTGCAATTCTGCCTGTGGTCAACCTTGTAATCCCGACATAAAGTTGAAAAGCTTATCCTCCTCGGACATATTTTGGATATCCAGCATGAGACTACTGAATTCCTTCACATATTCCCGCAAACTACCCGATTGCCTTAACTTTTTGAGAGATTCCCTTGCAATCCAAGCCGTATTGCAAGGTAGGAACTGATCCTTCAATTCCTTCTGCAACATTTTCCACGTAACAACAGGTAATCAACCTGTAGCTTCGTCATCCTTCACCCGAGTTCGCCACCATAACTTTGCATCCCCCGAGAGATACATAGAAGTGATATTTACCCGCTCCTTCTCTGGAATACGAGTAGCTTTGAAGTACTGCTCCATACCCCATAGGGAGTTCTCAAACTCCTTGGCATTACGAGCACCACTGAACTGCTTGGGTTTAGGGACACGAATTTTTGAAGCACCTACTGCCTCCGGCATAGTAGAACTGTTTAGGGCTAATTTCAGCAAAGGAAATTTCACCTTCAAGGGCATCAAATCGAGCCTTTAAATTATCAGTCAAATCCGCTAGCGAACTCTTCGAACTGAACCCTTAATTCTGCGTGTACATCATCATGTGCATGTACTTGTGCAGCCAACTGACTGCACTGTCGGTCATAGGAGCACTGACATAATCCTCCAACGCAGAAACTCGATCCTTAAGATTCTGACTTGCATCCATGTCTGTAAGCACAACCCAGCAACTGCAACAAGGCTCCAATACCAAATTATCACAGGGACAAAATCCAAGTAAAATACTTAGCCAAATTTTTGCCTATGATGGCACTAAGGTGCCACCCAGTCAGCCCACCAAATTACACAATGCGCACACAGGAAATGTAAAAGAAGACAGTATTACGAGTAAACCCAACATGTTATATTACTCAACAATAACACAAGACACAAAAAAATACTGAAAGAACACAACACATTTTATGTGTCTCATCAGCCAGACATTCCTCTATTTATAGGCCAAAACTCGTGTGCAGTTCAGACCCTTAACTACCAAAGGGATAAACCAACCCAGTTGGCTAGAACATGCTAGAAACCGTATCCCACAACTATTCCCAGCAACTGCCCACACTTTCCACTAGTATGGACTCCGAAAACTATCAAGCACATGTGTCAAACATGTGCCCCATTTGGACACTCGAATTTGTGGACTAAAGCCCACTAACAGCAAGCTGGATCAGCCCATGCCTTGCTAGTCTGCAAGACTTTGACACTAGCCAAATTGCAGTCCACATTTTCCTCACTCCGAAAATCCAAAGTGTGCACCATCAACACACTAATCCGCAAAATCCCGGCATGAGTGCAGGGCGTCTCATGCCATCGTACATGTCAACCTTCAAGGGGCTGACACCAAGAGAGGATTGGTCCGACTAGCAAAGATACGTTGATTAGATACGGACATATCATGTAGAAGCTGGGATGTAGATGTTGACATCAGGTAAATTCAGTCTTAGTGGATACTACAGTGACATGATGTAGAAACTGGGAAATGAAAATTATATAATCGGTCATCAGTTCAAGATACGATAAATTTAACTTCTACCAGGTTACCATGGTAAAATGTTACTCCAATGGAGTAAACATTGGTTCTGCGCTATGTGACATCGTCTTGTATCCTTTAATCTGATGTAAAGCACATGAGCATGCTATGTAATAATTGCGAATAAATCGACCTATTGTAAACCACATGTATATTGTGTCAAATAGGCATGTATTGTCCAGCACACATATCACATCTTTATGTAATGTAATACTTCTAATAACAAAACACACTTTGCTATACCTTTTGGACTTCATATTGAACACCAAAACTTGATAATTAGTGTGAAGGACATAATAAACATACCTAATATAAAAAAAAGAAAAAAAAACGATATGATGTAAATGGTAATAAAATCATATGGGTTCTAAAACCTGTAATTATGATATAGTGCACACACATGACATATGGCAACCCTTGTGAGTTAGTGCATGTATGGAAACGTAAATCATGGATAGAAAAAAAAACGATGCATTTGCATAACAAAATGATAATATACACATACACCAAATGTAGTAACATTATGTGGTAATGAAATGGGTGACAACAAATCTGATTTCAGCAAATAATGAACAAGTGCGTTGTGTGTGTGTTGCCATATGGGTTTCATAATATACAGAAATAAAAATTTTGGGTTCGACAGATCAGTCAACAACAAAAAAAAAACCAAATAAAAAATGCAACTCATTTTGAATCTGTGTAGGAATCACTAGGGGCAGAGCCCAATCAGGTCCAATGCAGGCACAGGCCCACACTGAACTTCTAGGCTCAACCCCATGGCCCATAATTTTTTTTTAATTAATATGCCAACTTCCAGCCCAAGTGTAAAGTCTGAAACCATTTACCAATACACACTACCCTAATGTAAACGGCCAAAGACCACTACCCAGCCCAATCCATTTAGTTCAAAACATCATACTCGTAGCCTCCATTTCAATTCATTCTCCTCTACCTTCTCTGCCCTTCGGCCACTGCTTCGCCACCTCCGTCCCTGTGTCCAGGTAATTGAAGTTTTCTCTTCTAGTTAAGCTCTCAATACACATCTCTATGTTTTATAAACATTTTTGGTGCTCGCCACTGGTATGTCTGCTGTGCAGCCTGTGCTGGTCACATGTCCTGTAGTGGGAGCAGGGGCGAAGCCAGGAAATTGGTTTGGTGTGGGCACAATTTTGAGTTTTTGGTCATGAATTTAATGATGATAAAAATATAAAACAACGCGTTAAGCCCAAATCTAATCTTATCCCCTGAGCAATTCACAACTTTCAATTACTGGAAGAAATTCAGAATGATAGAATCACAAGTACTGGAAGCAATAACAAAGTAATTCACAGCGCAATTCACACAGCAATACTGGAATCAATTCACAATGCAATTCACAGAATGCTTTCACAAATCACAGAGACAGCAATCCTGGAACTAGAAGCTAATGCAACTCAAGAGCAATTAAAAAAATACTTACATGCAATTGTCGCATCGTGTTGTCTGTATGTTGAATTCATCTCATAATAAAAATCGGGTTGAGGCAACTAAATTCCCAAAGCATAAGAAGACCTGAGATTTCATTTTTTCACGTGGGAAGACGAAATCAGCAAGCAAAGTATGTAAAAACAAAAACAAAAAGAGGATAGAAAGATGTTAGTCTACAGTACATACAATTTATAGAAACATCTGAAGAAACATAGGAAGTCTTTATTTGATAGTTAAAAAGTGGGTGTAAACTATGGTCCACGCAAAATTATTTCAAAGATTGTGAGCATATCCAGACTCATTCCCAATGTTTTCTCCAGATGGCTGATATTTTTATACAAGTTAGTAACGCAAGAATGAGCCTTTCAGTAAGCTTGGCTTCTTCTCTCTTGTTTGTTGCAAGGAAAAAATAACCCTGCATCATTCCAGAAAGGCTAGAACGGAACACCATTTGCAATCTGAACCTGGTAGCAAAAACAAAAACTAATTCTTTTGATTTTAAATCATATGATATAAATATTCGAGAGAGAAAAGAAAAAAGACCACAAACAGGGGCCAAATTAATATGAATTGTCCAACGCAAGTTTTTTTTGACAATTTATACCATGCTTTAATGAATTCAACATTTACAATTTCATAAAAAAGCTTCTATTGAAACCAAGCAACATTAGTTTAAACAATAATAATATCAATATAACTTGGTAGTAGTAGAAGAAAAACAATGACTACAAAAACAACAGTACCCCCAAAATCAATATGTTATTTATATCTGTGGCAAGGCAAAATTTGGGGCAACGGCTTTCTCCACACCTCCCACTGCAGGACATATGACCAGCACAGGCTGCACAACAGACATACTTGTGGCAAGCACCAAAAATGATAATAAAACCTAGAGATGTATATTGAGAAGAGAAAACTTCAATTACCCGGACACAGGGGCGGAAGTGGCGAAGTAGATGCTGAAGGGCAGAGGCGGAGGTGGAGGAGAATGAATTGAAATGGAGGCTATGAGTCTGATGATTTGAACTAAATGGATCGGGCTAGGTAGTGGTCTTGGGCCGTTTACATTAGGGTAGTGTTTATTGGTAAATGGTTTTGGACTTTACTCTTGGGATGGAAGTTGGCATATTAATTTTAAAAAAAAATCTAGGCCATGGGGTTGAGCCCCAGAAGTTTAGTGTGGGCTTGTGCCTGCATAGGACCTCATTGGGCTCTGCCCCTGAGTGGTAGGTATGGAGAAAGCCGTTGCCTTGCCACAGAGATAAGTAACAGATTGATTTTGGCGGTGACTGTTGTTTCGTAGTCATTGTTTTTCTTCTACTACTACCAAGTTACATTGATATTATTATTGTTTAAACTAATGTTGCTTGGTTTCAAGAGAAGCTTTTTTATGAAATGGTAAGTGTTGAATTCATTAAAGCATGGTATAAATTGTTAAAAAAAAACTTGCGTTGGATAGTTCATATTAATATGGCCTCTGTTTGTGGTCTTTCTTCTTTTCTCTCTAGAATATTTATATCATATGATTTAAAATCAAAGGAATTAGTTTTTTTTCGCGATCAGGTTCAGATTGCAAATGGTGTTCCATTCTAGCCTTTCTGGAATGATGTAGGGTTAATTTTTCCTTGCAACAAACAAGAGAGAAGAAGCCAAGCTTACTGAAAAGCCCATTCTTGCGTTACTAACTTGTATAAAAATATCAGCCATTTGGAGAAAACATTGGGAATGAGTCTGGATATGCTCACAATCTTCGAAATAATTTTGCATGGACCATAGTTTACACTTACGTTTTAACTATCAAATAAGGACTTTCTATGTTTCTTCAGACGTTTTTATAAATTGTATGTACTGTAGACTAACATCTTTCTATCCTCTTTTTGTTTTTGTTTATACATACTTTGCTTGCCGATTTCGTCTCCCCACGTGAAAAAATGAAATCTCAAGTCTTCTTGTGCTTTGGGAATTCAGTTGCCTCAACCCGATTTTTATTGCGAGATGAATTCAACATACAGACAACACGATGTGACAATTGCATGTAAGTATTTTTTTTTAATTGCTCTTGAGTTGCATTAGCTTCTAGTTCCAAGATTGTTGTCTCTGTGATTTGTGAAAGCATTCTGTGAATTGCATTGTGAATTGCGCTGTGAATTACTTTGCTATTGCTTCTAGTACTTGTGATTCTATCATTATGAATTGCTTCCAGTAATTGGAAGTTGTGAATTGCTCAGGGGATAAGATTAGATCATTAGAGCTTGGTGAACTTAATTGAGAATATTTGACTTGATACTTGATTTGGGCTTAACTTGTTGTTTTATATTTTTATCATCATTAAATTCATGACCAAAAACTCAAAGTTCGGGATCGAGTAAATTGTGTCCACACTGAACCAATTCCCTAGCTCCGCCCTTGGGAATCACCAGTGATGTATGATTTGAAGAATGAACTTACAAATTGCAGTCGGTATCTTAAGTGGAAAATAAGCGATCGTGGTGAAGCAAAAACAACATGATCTGCAAGCTTCGAATATTGGTACGGAATCACCGACGATCTCTTCATTTGAAGAAAAATCCTACAGATTGCGAAGGGTTTCTTGAATTCTATGCGTGAAATATGGACTCTTACTGGAAATAAGGACTTGAAGTCTGGAGAAATCAATGGTTTAAGATTGAACATGTCTGATGGAGTGAAGTGATTTATTTCTAATCAAAAATACTATAATTTTCCAATAATTTTAGAAATTTGATTTTTAATAAGTAAATTTTGAAAATGGTTTTTTAAAGGGTTGTGTGGTGTAATTTCCGCTTTTTTTAATTTTATTTTAATAAAGCATAATTAGTGAAAATGGGTTATGAAACATTATTATCATAAAATCCAATTCAATGCATAATTAAATAATTCAACAACACTGTATAAAGTTAAGTGCAAATTTAGTTTTCCCTTTTTCTTTCATCTACAAGTACAGAGACACAAGATATGTGGCGGGCCCCACAAAATTAGTTCAATTCTATACTAAATCATAACTCAGTAATATCCTTGGATGAATTCATGCATATCACATTTTAATATACAAGATAGACAATATATTTAACATATTGATTTCACCAATTTATAATATAGCAACCAATGTAGTTCTTAAGCAAAACGTGTTCTAAAATCAAATAAAAGAAGAGAGATCAAGAAATGAATAAAACTAAGGTTAATACTAAAATTTAATATTTTCAGTCACATTACACCAAATTTAATTTATTAAGTCCAATGAATCCGGCACAACAACAACACTTCATCATCCGCAAACTAGTGACCGGTTCTAACATGTGAGAGGTAGGGGAAAATGATGAGTATTTATATGACGAGTAAGTATGCAATCCCGAATAAATTATCAATTCATGAATCAAAATAATCACACCGTCATATCATATCTTTATAAACGGGTAATTGCTCATAATATACCATATATTTGGTATCTGATGACCATATCATATCATATATTTATTAGCATATGAAATAATAAAAATAAACGGGACAAAACCACTTGCACCTCGTTAGATCAAATAAACTTTTGAAAGGCAAAATCCAAATCTTTTACTTTCTACTACTGCTCCATAAGCATTTTCTTTTTCTTTTTCTCTTTTAAGGATAGAGAATTACTTTATGCTTTGGAAAAATTTACTAAAATCTGATTTTTACAGAGTATTTAAAAGAAAAGAGTCTTGGCGCAAATAGAAAGTGGACCCGTGCTATATAAGGAATTGGATATAAATGTCTTTACAAAATTTGGATAAGAATTTGAGTTTCAAATAATATCAAATACATTATTTTCTAGTCAAACAGTAAAACAAATCACGTGTAGTTTGTTTGAAGGATGTTTAACATTTATAAAAATTAGATTTTAATTTATCTTTAACGTGAATAAGGTTGCCATAAAAATTGTATCATAAACCAAATATATTAATTACCAATTAAAGATAATATTTTTGAACTTCAATATAATGGGTCCAACTTATCCAAATTAAGTTTTTCTCAAGTCCATAATATGTCATTCAATACGAACTATAAACAAGCGTAATATTGATATACTTATCATCATTCTATCAAAATTTAATTATTTGGCTCAATTAAAAATGTATATAATACCATCTCACTTCGGTCCCACAGCTTTCCAAAATTACAAAAATATAGCATATAAAACAAATAATTTTATTCTATTAAATCTTCCGAGCGTTACATAAAATATAGCATACATTAACCATAGATCTTTAGTTAAGGCATGCAAAATATCCACTTATCATTTGCATCCTCATATTTAATGGGAACGACACTAGCAACTTCACTTTTCGCATATAGCAACGTGATGTCCATGAAAAGCATATGGCAAAGTGAAGTCCATGGAAACAAATCGGTTAGCAGTAATTGTTATATCTCACAAAGCAGGATGATATTTCTCTTTTCATAGCCAAGAATGCAAAAAATAAAAAAATAAAACAACAACAACAACAACAATAATAATAATCAATCAATCAATCAATATATTGTAAAAGAAATATAGTTTTTTGCAGAAAAAATGAGAACTGTGTATTAATAAAAGCAAAATATTAATATGTGATTAACCTACAACGAAACTTGATCATAGCAACTCCAAACACTTGAACCGTTAGAAGTTTCCGAAGATAAAGATGTATGCTCTGAGGTAGGAAGCAACAGCATCTTATATAGCAACACATGGATGTTGTAATAGCTCATTCAAGACCAATGTCATTTTAGTAGGGAGAGACATGTGAACATAGAAACAGTAGGCTGTAGGTGATTGGTCCATTTATGAGAGTAAATCCTCAAGTAAAAGCAAGAGTCGTGAATGTTGATGAAGTTGCTTTCTGGTTGTCATTAATTGTTCTCCTAAGTTTTGATAGGCACGCCGCAACATTTTGAGGACTTGAGTCAGAGTAATTTGTTACTTTTCTCATTTGGATTTTTTTAAACAAATATTTTTGCTTAAAAATACTAAAATCAAGAAAACAACTAGATATTTTAAGTTTTTTTTTTTAAAAAAAAAATTTGGGAAACATAAAATAATATGTGCAAGAAGTTAGAGTTTTCATTTTTTTTTTTTTTAAAGAGAAAAAGAGCAACTAGCAACTACAAAGTAACAAGCTATTGAAAAGGTTCGGTCAAGGAGGATATTCGAGAATTCATGCTACTATAGAACCTATTGATATGGGCTAAATATTTTCCATTACCGAAAGAATTTTTTTTTCCTTTTCAAAGAAACGAGGATGTTACCAACAAACATGAACAAACTAGTAACCAAATGCTGAGTTTCCAAACAACCATTCTAATTAAGATCACTATAGGCCACCAAACAAAAAGGAGAGTCCACAAGAAAGAAAAGGCCACGTGTGGAAGTACCCTGCAAACTGCAAACAATATAAGGGACAACCTCTAGGTAAAGATGCCAAGGAGCCAACATAAACTGACTAACTTGTTGAACAACAACAAACTATAAGGTCGAGTAATAGTCAAATATTTCATATTGCCCACTAGTTATCCGTACAAAGAGGGATTAGAAAGAAAATCTCCCACGTCACTATGATACTTAACATTCACCTCCAGAGGAGTATCTGTAGAACGATCATCCTAAAGACTAGTCAAAGTGATTAACTCCTATTTCACTTATGTTAGTAGAATAAAGTACTAGTTGAGCTAGTGTGCATTGCAAGGCTTAAGAAATACTGTAAAGGACCCTTGTCCTTTATATGAAAGGAACCCTGAAGGTGATCTTGAAGCTCAGAAATAAATCCAGAGTCAATCCTATAATAACAATATCATCACCATACACCAAAAGTAAGATGATTCCAATGGTAGTCTTGCTAAGAAATAGAGATGGGTCGTACTAAACTCTAAACAAAGGAGAAACTAAGGAACGTAGCATAGAACTTGTCAAACCAAGCACGTAAAGCCTATTTCAAACCATAGATTGATTGCTTCAGCTAAGAAACATATGAAGAGTGCATAAAAAACAACCTAGATGGTAGGGTTATATAAATATCCTCCTTAAAATAGCTAATAAAGTTGCACTGTCGTCATCTTTACTACAGGAGAAAACATCTCCTCATAATTCACCCCATACTTATGTCGGTTACCAATGTTAACAACAATACCTTATATCTGTCAAGCGTGTCATTAGATTGCAGCTTAATAGGATATACTTATATATATAGCCAATGGGCATAACACTAGTAGGACAGCGAACAATATCACATGTATGATTATCTTGAGAAGCCTAAATTTCTTTTTGCATGGCCTTCTCCTAACATGCATGTTTAACTCCTTGAAAATAAGAGATAAAAATTGTAATAATAGATAAAGTTGCAATGAAACAATACTTATCAGGAAGATGAATACTACGAGAGGATCGTAGAGGAAGTATAGATGCAGTACCAAATCAGGGTTAGGAAAGAGCTGTAATGATGGTGGTTTCATCGCTAACAGAGAATACTTGGAGCTTGTTTGGGAGGGATTAAAATCAGATTAATATTGAAAATATAGACGTTATTGGTGACTTCTATTAGACGAGTGAGACCCAATAACGGCCATATTTTCAATTTTAATTGGATTTTAATCCCTCCCGAACGGGGCCTTGGTTTAAAACGCTCAATAGGTGAAGATATTCATCAAAGCTAGTGACGAAGACAGGAGAAAGGTCAATATGTTGCTGAAAAGTAGTAGTGATGTTCAAAGAAAATCACATTTCTATAAATGCACAGACAATTAGCAATATAATCATAACACACAAACCTCTTATGAGCAATGCTTATAACTAATGAAAGTACACCGACCTGACTGAGCTATAAGCTTTTAACGTTCATGATGAGGTAAGTGAACAAATCAAATAGATCCAAATGTGTGTAGAATTACATATCATAAAGAAAATAGTCAGGAGATTCAAAATTCAATTGCTAAGAAGGTTTTAACCAAATAAATAGTGGTGGACAAACCTTTCGCCCAAAATTTAGGTGAAACAGAAGAATCCAAGAGTAACATTCGAACTATATTCAATAATTACGTTCAACGACCGCATTCCATTGAAGAGTATAAGAAAAGGATAGTTGACATATAAAATCTTTCCGCTATAGAAAGGCTTGAAATTCATTTGACAGGTATTATACAAGCCATTATCAGTCTTTAAAACCTTAATATAGGAAGAAATTTTTATCTCAATGTAAGCTAAAGAGTTTTTCAAAATAGTGAACACATCAACTTTGGAGCGCAAGAATTATACCCAAAGTAAAACTACTATAATCATCAATGACTGTTACAAAATACTTATAATGTGAATGGGAAAAATAGGAGCAATACCCTAAAGATCACTATTTTTTTCATTAAAGACCACTAACGTGGCTATCTTATGTCATGGTAAAATGAAGTACATGAAATGAAGGGGCATACACTTGACCTCCAATAAATGAAAAAAAGCAACAAATGTCTCAAAATGAGATTCAAGTAATAGCAAATGAAATATGAATAAAAACTAGTGAAGACTACTCGAGGGTGCTTCCGAGGGTAAACCTTCGAGTGGAAGTACTTAGACATCGACCGGGTCATACGTCTAGTCTAAAACATTTTCGGATCATAATAGTCTACGTAGTCGGGCTCACTCATTGAATAGGGGTCCTGCCCGGGAAAAGAGGCCTACCTAGGTGAAAAATGTTTCCCGGGTGATGGTACATTGAATGTCGGCAAAAAGCAGTTGCATCTAAACTCACAGTGTTCGTCGTAGGTACGTCTAATCTCATGGTACTTTGTGCTGCAACATGTGAAGCATGAGAGAGTGACCAGCTGATTGAAGGTACGTCTACCTCAATATTCTCTATGCAATCTTCGAGACCCATACCATCCAGTCACTCTATATATGTGCCTTTACCATATCATGGGTAGGAGCTATGATAGAAGAACTACGTGAAGGTGTAGAAGTCTGACTCTCAAAAAGATCTCTATAGATAATCTCAAAACATGTATTTGCATGACCACCATGAGTATGGAAAGATAGATTTTACAAGTAGTGCAATCAAAAGGCAATCCATGAGCAGAACACTAATCTCTATTACCAAGAAAACGATCCTTCATTAAATTAGAAGAAATGACATTATGATGACCTAATCATTTATGTCAACCCTTAGTCTTATTTACAACAATAATACAAAACAAAGATAAAGTAATATGAATTGTAAACTACAAAGGAAACAATCTTCCTACTCTATGCCCTCTAATGATCACTTTTCCCAACACCTGATCCTGCACAAGATAACCACCATGAGAGAAGTATACATTGTAGTTATTATCCGCCAACTAACTAGTACAAAAACCAAGAGAGACAAACACATGACTAAATGAAAGCCCAATATCACCGAGGGTTGTAATTGGAAGATTACTTTTATTAGCAATCTGAATGTTTCATACACCAATCTACTTTCAAAGTTTATCTAACGAATCAGAAGAGTCAGTCAAAGGATAGCCCAGAATTAACAAACTATGAAAGAGAAAAAACAAATCTTACCTTAATCTTGAAGTTCGAAGGCAAAAAACGTTAAGATAATCATATATTACATCATTTCTGGGGTTAGGTTGGCTTACTGGTACTTGCGACCGTAAATTGATACACACTGTTAGAGCCTAGAGCAAGGGATGTAGCAACATCTTTAAAGTTTTGGACTTATCGATTTTTAGAAGGTTTAGATAATGTGTCGATTCTACTAATAGTAATTGAAGACTTTTTTACCACAATCACGAGCAATATGCCCAAACTCCTTCCAATTGTAGCATTTCATCTATCCGTTTCCTCGATTCCTCCTTTAAAAGCCAGTCATATGATATAAGGACGGCCATGCTTGCTTGGGTACTTTAATGTACATAATACGAATGTTTGCTGCATATAATAAGAAACCCAGAATAATAATGCTCGATGGTGAAATTACCTTGATTGTAGTTGCCAATCAAAAGCTCCAGTTAAAATTATCTAACAACATTATCTTAATGGTATATACATTTTAGATATTCCTAAATCAACTTAGTCATATCAAATACGCATAAGTTGTTCACCATATGAGCTTCAATAGACCCTAGAATCTAAGAGATGATCCGATCATCCTCCTTCCCCTATTGGCTAAGTTCCTTGCCCTAAAAAATGTCTGTCGATGTGTCCTCGAAGCTCATTTCCTTTCAAACTTCTCACGCCTTATAATTTTTGTCCTTAAATCTAATAGAAAAGATCTCGGTGTACATTCTTCCATAATAAAAGACCAAATCCTTAAAAATGAAAGCCCACAACAAAAGGAAAAGTCCAATTGTTGCCCATAAGGATCTGCAACCTTAATAAAGAAAACCCACTACAAAAAGAGCCCAACTTATGAGGAACTGCAAAGTACCAAAGCCATCAAATCGAAGAGCATTGCGTTACTAGCTTATATACCTAGAAAAGAGATCGTACACCTCCGACCACCAGATACACCCAAGATCACCCACGACCACATGCACCCTTCAACCTCTCAATGTCACACAAAAGATGTCTTCCAATACCAATCTACGAAACCGTCGACCATAATTCGATCAACTCAGGATCTTAAAATGAGTGGAAACGAGAAAGCTAGAACACCCTCAAGCAATGAGATGAGTCAAAGCAACAAAATCCGACTACACAAAGTGAGAAGCCGAACCCGAAAAAAATAGAAGACCTCAACAATGGACTCTAAAGGTAAACTCTGATACCATGACAATATTTAGGTAAATGACCTCTTCACGAGGATTTTTTTATTAAAAAAAATTACAATATAAATCATGACTAGATTCTAGCCATTTAGTTATTGTAATAGTCTATCTGAGGAAAAAAGTAATTACACCGTATATAGGAAATTTATTTTTACATATATACACTAAATATAGCCTCTGTTTGATTCCATTTAATTTACTTTACTATAATTTAATTTATTTTTCATATTTATTTTTCAAGCATGCATTCACATAATAAAATATTCTTTGGGTAAACCAAACCTTTTTTTTTTTTACTTTTTAACCACATTTTATTTAAAAAAATACTATTCAAAACATAGTTTTTTTTTTTTTAAATATAGACCACCAAACAGGAACATAGTAATATAATCTCCTAAAAAATTGTGTAGCCTCTATTTAGTGTGGGTGCTTTCGACTCTGTATGACTCCAAGATAAAATCCTATAGCTTGCAGTTGATTCTCCTTTTATAGACATGACCATAGGGAGCTAATGGACAAGCCATATCAAGTTATCAAAATTATAGGAATATAGTATAGAATATATAGAAAGTAATCTTTCAAGTTTTATTTTCAAGTTGTGTCAAACAATGAAATATCCCCTCCCTTTAATAGTTTAAAAATTCAACCTCACAATAATGAAATTTAATCCATTAAAAAATTGTTATATCTAAAATTATGATTTTTTTTTAAACACACAATATCTTTTGCCACACAATATCCATTACAATGCATGAGTATTTATAATACAAAGGAAACAAAATAAAGAATCTAAAATAACAGAATCTGAACCATTTACAATGCCCTAGAAATTCAGTTTTATGTAACAATTTGCAATTGATTTTTCTTCTATCCTTCTTCTAGAATGTCCAGCTGCCTACATTCTGGATGATTCCTATTTTGGTCCGTTGGAAGCAGCTGCCAGCTAACGTGTTGATGTGTAGTCCTTCCCAATTCTCTTTTGCTCAACTCGGCCTACTCTCCATCCATTTTATCAGCTTCAGCTTCTCTTACATTAGCTCCAGCCTTGTTTCTTAATAGCCCCCTGCAAGATGGAGAGTAGATATCTACTATTCCCATCTTAAGCATACAAGAATAAAATTTTTGAGAACCTAAGCTCTTAGTAAGGATATTTGCCACCTGAGATTTGCTGGTCACATACTCCGCTGAAAGACCCCCTTGAATTTTATCCTGAATCAAGTGACAATCTATCTCTATGTGTTTTGTTCTTTCCTGAAAGACATGATTTGTAGAAATGTGTATGGCTGATTTGTTATCACAGTACAACTTTGCACTTTGTGGATGTACAACTTGTAAGTCCTTAAATAAATAGCCAAGCCAAGTTAATTCACAGCATACATTGGCCATTGCCCTGCATTCTGCTTTAGTGTATGACCTAGAGACAACTCTCTGCTTCTTCCATTTCCAAGACAACAAAGAACTCCATATAAACACACAATATCTTGTCGCAGACTTCCTAGTGTCTGGACAAGCACCCCAATCCTAGTTACTATATCCTTTGAGTTGAATTTCAGAATCCACATGATAGAATAATCCTTGCCCTGGTGACCTCTTTATATATCGTAAGACTTTGTGTGTTGCATGTAAGTATGGTAGTCTAGGATTATCCATGAATTGACTTAACAATTGTACTAAGTAGGATATATTAGGCCTTGTAATGGTAAGATATAACAGTCTCCCAATCAATCTTCTGTAGAGGGCAGGTGCGGCAGAAGGTTTCCATCTTCCCTGGATAGTCTGACATTTTGATCTAGAGGGATTTTGGCAGGAGTTGATCCAATGGTAATTGAGTCATCTAGGATGTCCAAAGCATATTTTCGTTGGCACAAGTAAATCCCCTTTATTGATCTGGCAACCTCAATACCAAGAAAGTATTTCAGCTTCCCAAGATCCTTTATTTTGAACTGATTATCAAGAGAACAATTCAATTGGTTGATTGTCTCTTTGCAGTTGCCAACAACTATTATATCATCCACATACACTAAGATGGCTGTAAAAGAAGTGTTAGTCCCCTTCGTAAATAAGCTATAATCAGCTTTGGATTGAGAGTACCCGCTGAATGATAAAATTCGAAAGTTTTGAATACCATTGGCGAGAGGCTTGCTTAAGTCCATAGAGAATTTTCTTGAGTTTGAACACTTTTCTCCCTTCTTTGCCAAGATATCCAGGTGGTAGATCCATGTATACTTCCTCTTCCAAATCTCCATGCAATAATGCATTATTAACATCAAATTGTTGTAGAATCCATCCTTTAACTGCAGTAGTTGCTAACAAGGTTCTTACCGTCACCATTTTTGCCACAGGTGAAAAAGTCTCATGATAATCCAACCCCTCTTGCTGCGTGTATCCCTTTGCAACAAGTCTTGCTTTGTACCTTTCTATAGTTCCATCAGCATTAAATTTGATCTTATATACCACCTGCAGCCTGTTGTTTCCTTATCAGGAGGCAAGTCGACAATCACCTAGGTATCATTAAGTTCAAGGGCAGTAATCTCAGTTTTCGTGGTAGCTCTCCATTCAGGAGATAAAATAGCTTCTAGGTAGTTTTTGGGCTCAGTGTATAAAGTTATTGAGGTCACAAATGCTTTGTATTGGGTAGACAATTTCTCATAAGTCATGCTAGCAGTAAGAGGAAAAGGATTACCTGACTGCGTTTGTACCTTTTGATCATTCAACGACTGAGATGGGTGAAGAAAAGTGGTGTGTTGGCATATAAAGTCTTGGAGGTGTGCTAGAGCTTTCCTTATTCTGTTTGACCTTCGAGGTAAATGTGTATAGGTGGTTTGTTCAGGCTCTTTCCTGCAGTGGACTGTTAACAGGTTTACCAGCTCCATTTGTTTGCAAACTAGGTGATTCTGTCATATAGAGATCAATGGTATTATGTCGAGAGGGCAGGTTGGTATTTGAAATAATAGGACTTTTGGTATAACTGAGCTCATTGGGACTTGGCAAAGAGTCATGACAGCTTATGTTTTTTAATGGAAAAACAGTCTCATGAAAGATCACATTTCGAGAGAGAAAAATCTTTTTGTTATCTAAGTCTAGCAGTTTATATCCTTTAGTACCAAAGGGGTAGCCAAGAAAAAATTTGATTGCTTGATTCTTCCATTTATGGCTCTAATACCATGTAAACTTTGAATATGTAACAACAAAAGAATGGAAGAAAGACTTTTATCCTTTCATTTTTTTCTTACTTCAAATAATTGTAATGCATGAGTATTTATAATACAAAGGAAACAAAATAAAGAATCTAAAATAACAGAATCTGAACCATTTACAATGCGCAAGAAATTCAGTTTTATGTAACAATTTGCAACCGATTTTTCTTCTATCCTTCTTCTAGAATGTTCAGCTGCCTACATTCTGGATATTCCTATTTTGGTCTATTGGAAGCAGTTGCCAGCTAATGTGTTGATCTGTAGTCCTTCCCAATTCTCTTCTGCTCAACTCGACTGACTCTCCATCCATTTTATCAGCTTCAGCTTCTCTTTCATTAGCTTCGGCCTTTTTTCTTAATATCACATCATCGTTTGTTGAAATGAAACATATAAGCAGCGAAAAATATTATGAACAAAACCTCAATTTTCACAAATTAAATATTGTTGCAGAAAATTCAACAAGGGTGACGACAGAAAAGTCTAAGGAAATGTCACTTAGAGAAAACCTATTTTAAATTGAAGCTTTCTTTCAAAATTCATGACTTGCACATGGAATTTGTCATAGTAATTCGAACAGAGCCCATTAGATTCAAACAAAAAACTATTGCAGGCATAAGATCTAACCTTTTACTTGGCAGCAAATGAAGTTTCTTGGGGAGCCTTTTGTGTGTGTGCGCAAAGTTTGAATCCCTGCCTCCCTCTCCCAAGCTTGTAAATTCTGCCTTAACCCAATTTTTTTTTTTAAATAGATTTTTAAACAATGGTTTTTTCAGAATATACAGTTAAAATGTAGGGAAAAAATTTATATGTACTTCCAAAATTATTTCATTGAAAGAGTGGCTGAAAATAAATTGGGGAAAAATGAATTTTGAAGAATATGGCGAACCATACCAATAATTTCTTCCAAACATTGATATTATAAATGCAATTTAAATTGAACTAAACCATTTAATAATTTAAAAATAAAACATATGAATAAAATGTATATTCGAAAAGTTGATGAAAGTTATAGTCCTCATCTGATTAAAATTACTTGTTGATTTTGACATCCATTTTTTATGTTTTTCCAAACAAGATTGTAGCTCAAACTGCTAAAAATGTATTAGCCAAATATCCACCATTAGTCTTGAGCTTGCTCTAAGTGTTGGATACTTGGATTCCTTTAGCATTGAGTGCAAAGATAGTTGAAGCATTGATATGCAAAAATAATTGGTAGCGAAAAATAAATAAATCTATAGTTAACCGCAAAAAAATTGGTTTCTCATCAATAACGTAAGATTAATGGTTTAGATTTAAGATTTTTTTCAAAATCATATTGTTTTATGCATAGTTATCAAGCCAACCCGATCGTCGACCCGAAAAAATGTCAGGTCACCAAGTAAATGGTTTTAATGCTCCTTACATAGAATTGTGGGTTCAGATCTAACTCCATGCAAAATTGATGTAATAATTTTGCTCGAAGTCTGGAGACCAATTTGAAATCTGGTTCAATGTGAACTGGTTCCAGTTCTCATCGAAAATCATCGGGTTTAAGGCTGTAACGAATTGGTTCTTGATTGTTTCATTTGTAATTGGACTAAATATTGCCAGTCGGAACGGATAATTGTACAATTCAACGGTTCTCGGACTGAATCAACCGATTTGGTCATGTTTTAATAACTATAGTTTTATGTCCCTTAATTGTATGAAAAGTGCACGTTTTGAATTAACTTTCTAGAACGTGAAAATTTTAGAGACATTTAACTAAAAACTTGTATGAGTGAGTCGATACAAATGCTTAGACTCACGATTTTAGAGGTACCTCAATGCAACAATGTAGTCCTCCAATGCAGCAACTTAGGTAAGTCATGACACCAAGGGCCTTTTATATGTAAAATTCTTAAGAATAGATTTTGTGAAAAGTGATCTTTGAAAAAATGTGTTGTTAAAAAATAGAGAAAAATTATGGGTTCATGTGCAAAATTATTTTATTAGAAAAATGTTTGCAAAGAAAAAGTTAACATGCTCTAATATGTCTTATCTGAACACAAAACACGCCCAATAAACACATACCAAGGCACAACTGAAAATGGCACAAGACAGTTGAGCCAAAGTATCTTGCAGAGTGTTATATGTGAAATATTCATCTCAATGAGCATTCTGAAGAAGTCGAAAGTACACATGAATCCAAAATGAGCTAAAAATCATTTAAAACATCTTGAAGAAGCCTTAGCATACTCCGAAAATATCGGATGAGACTTGGACCACTGAAATGTGCTTTCGGAGTCTTGTCCAAAAAATCCATAGAATTCATGGTAAATCAGAGAGGCACTGAGGTGAACCTTAATAGTATCCAAGCTCTTATAGAAATACCATCTCTAACAAAAAGAAGTACAAAGTCTTACAGGGTCATAACCTTAAGCAAATTTGTTTCACGAGCTATAGATAAATGCTAATTTTCTTTCAAACATTAAAATGAGAAAAAAGATTTAAATGAGCTGAAGAATGCAAACAAGGCTTTTAGGCCTAAAAGGAACATATAGGAAAAGTCCCACTGTTAGCCAAGCCACTAAATGATGAAAAGTTATTTCTATATCTAGCAATTTCTAAAGTAGCAGTAAGTTTCGTTTTAGTAAGAGAAGAAGGGCAACAATAATTGTCAGTATATTACGTCAGTAAAGCTCTATAAGGTGCTAAGGCTTGATATTGTGATAAGGAGAAGTTGGCCTTTTCTTAGTAGAGCGTTGCAAAAACTATGACCCTATTTCTAAAGTCACAGTGTCAAAGTAATGACCAATTTTCCATTCAAGCAAGATATACAAAAACCTATAATTGGTGCAGTTCGAAATAAGCTATAAAAGGCATCTACAATAAAGGCATGAGCATTAGCAAATTTCATTGCCAAACTGTTGGATGTCTCCATTCTTGAAGCTTGAATAAGAAACATGAAAACTATTTATGGAAGGATCATCAGGAGAAAGAGGCACTCGAGTATGGACACTTTTGACAAGTCCAGAAAGACATAAATTGAATTACACATTAAGGTTCAGATTCAAAGCAACAAACAATGTAGCCAAATATGAGGCTTTGCTAACTGGTTTACGATTACCAAAAGAGACGCATGCCCAAAAGATAGAAACAAAAGTGATTCACAATTGGTAGTAAATCAGGTCAATGGAAGGTTTACTGCCAAGGATAAAATGATGGCTGCATATTTGACCGAAGTCATGAACTCATCAAAATACTCCAATAAATTTGAGCTCTTATAGATCCCAAAAAAAAAAAAAAAAGGATATGTTGATGCATTATCAAAATTTGCAAGTACGAAGCATGTGGAGCTATTTAAAATCATGCCGATGAAATTACTAACAAACCCATCAGTTAATCGAAAAATGGAGAAAGCCTATGGACACAAGGGACAACTTCGTGGATGAAAGAAATTATATCCTACTTAAAGGACGGAACACTCCCTGAAAATAAAAAAGAGGTGAGAAAACTACAAATGAGAGCAGCTAGATAAATATTGTAGAACAATATTTTATTCAAACAAGGATATACACTATCCTTACTTAGATGTGTAAATGATGATGAAGTCACACATGTAATGTGAGAAATACACGAAGGCATATGTGAAATCCAGACTATTGAAAATTCTTTGGAATAAAAAGCCTTGAAACAAGGATATACTAGCCAACTATGAGAAAAGATGCCATAAATTTTACCACAAGATGCGAAAGGCGTCAAAAGTTCGCAACGATACCTCAATAACCCACACAAAAATTGACTACTAATAATAGCCATTGGACCTTTGCAAAATAGGGTATCAATTTTGAACCGTTGCCTAGAGGGAGATCTAATATGAGATTCATGGTTGTAGCAGAACCCTTACAAGCATCACCGAGAACAATACTAGTAAGTTCATTTGGAAGAATATCATATGTCGATTCAAAGTACCAAATTCTATTATTGAGATAATGGTACACAATCTCAAGGGAAGAAATTGAGAGCCATGTGCGAAGAACTGGGAATTCATTGATATTTCTCCACTCCATATTACCTCAAAGTAGAGGTGTCAAGACGGACGGGCCGGCCATGACCCGTGAAAATCGGGACCGCGGGCCGACCCGTGACCTGTGCAGGCGGTTCACGGGCCAAAGAGTTGTGACCCGCGGGTTTCGCGGGTTTAGGTTTCACGGGCCGCGGTTAACCCACGGCCCGCGAAAGAAAAAAAAAATCCAAAAATTTTGAAAAAAAGGGGTTGCTCTCTCCCAAGAAAGATGTCGTCTATTTGCGTATGCATGTGCGTAGTCGGCTACGCCTGCATGCAATTTTTATTGTTTTTTTTATTATTATTATTATTATTTTTTTTTTGTAAATCACAAAGTTGTAACGGTAATAATATATTCAACATCTATAAATTCAATTAATTGGTAGTATTAGTTCACTTCACTTTCGTCTTTCAACTACAAATATTATCATCATCGCTATTATATTTATTTCTTCTTACTACTAAATTGTTTAATACTACTATATTATGGATTCTCACAATTTTTTGTCTCAAAATCCTATTTTCAATGATAGTTGCTCCCCAATAAATTTAGAAGATGATAATGTTGCAGAAGTTGGATCATCTCAATCATCAAGGAAAAAAAAAAACAAACATCAGAGGTGTGGCAAATTTTTACAGTAAATGAAAAGGATGGAAAAGCAGTATGCAATATCTGCAAAAAAGATTATGTCTGGAGATATGGTCAAGGCACCGGCACGCTACGGAGACACAAAGAGAAACATCTAAATGAAACAGGACATTTGGATCCTAGACAAACTCAAATTACTGGTTTTACTAATGCTAGTGGATCAGTCACTTTTACTAATTTTGTTTATTCGCAGGAACGAATGCGAGTTGGGATGTCGGAATTTTTAGCAGCTCGTGAGATGCCCTTCACATTTGCAGAAGATCAGTATTTTGAAGAATTCCTGCATAAGTACATTCAACCTTCTTACAGAAGTGTAAGTAGAAATACTGCTCGTTCTGATTCTATGAAATTATTTCATACAATGGCTGAGAATTTAAAAAATGAACTTAAAAAAATTGATGGAATTATGTTTTTCACGTCTGATTGTTGGTCTGGACGAAATCATAATGGTTATGCTTGTGTTACAGCACATTTCATTGATAATAATTGGTTATTGCATAAGAGAATTATTGCTTTTCGTTTACTTGAATATCCACATAATGGTGTAAATTTGTGTGAAAATTTATTACAGGTTTTTAATGAATTTGGTGTGTTAAATAAACTATTTAGTGTTACCTTTGATAATGCAAGTGCTAATAATGCATGTATTGAGCTTTTAATTAGGGCGATTAGACCCCTATATGATTCTAAATTATTTCACATGCGTTGTGTTTGTCATATATATAATTTAGTTATGCAAGATGATTTGAAATTAATGACACCACAAATAAGTATAATTAGAGAATCTATTAATTATATTTCTTGTGCAGATTCTAGACAACAAGAATTTGCAAAAATTTGTAAAAATCTTGGATTGAGAAGAAGAAAATTTGTTGATGATGTTCCTAATAGATGGAATTCAACATTTTTAATGTTAAAATCGTGTGTTGGGTATACTAATTCTATTAATGCATTTGTTAATTCAAAGCAAAGTCAATTTTATATAACTGATTCGAACTGGGAAAAAGCATTTAAAGTTTATGAAATTTTTGAAACCTTTTTATAAGGCAACAAAAGTTAGTTCTGGAGTTTATTATCCAATTAGTAATCTTGTACTTTTACAATTAGTAGAAATTGCTGAACAGTTTTCATCATTTAGAGACGATCCATTTTTCTTTCAAATTATTTACTCAATGGAGGAAAAGTTTAAAAAATATTATGAAAACATGCCACTAATTTTTCCAGTGGCAGCTGTAATGGATCCTCGCATTAAGTTGTTTGGTGTTCATTGTGCTTTAGAATCACTTTCTGATACACTAGCTTTTAACATAAATATTACAAATCGACAATTGGATACTTTTATTAATGAAATGTATAAAGACTATTTTATTAAATATGGTAACAATGAAAATATTTTTTCTTCTACAAACTCTAGTACAACTTCGAAAGGCAAATCTTCTTTTTTCTCCATAACAGCTAAGAAACGTAATATTCTTGGTTTTTCATCTACAACTTCAACTGCAAATCCAAATACCACACCTGCTGAATTGGAAAGATATTATCAATTTGATCATTATAGTGTAATACCTGAAGATGAAGTGGATAAATTAGATATTTTAGGATGGTGGAAATTAAATGAGCGGTCGTATCCTGTATTATCTAAAATGGCACGAGATCGACTAACAGTTTCAGTCTTAACAGTTGCATCTGAGTCTGCTTTTAGTGCAGGTAACAGGGTATTGGACGAAAGAAGATCTAGACTTAAAGAAGATATTTTGGAAGCTCTCATTTGCGTGAAAGATTGAATATTCGCGGATCGAATGATACAAGATAAAATTATTGATGATATTGCTGAAGACTTCAAAAATCTTGCAATTCCTGAAGATTGATTGGAAAACAAAAATTATAGTTAAGTAGGTGCCAACCTAGTTGGGATGTACTTAAACTATAAATTATAGTAAAAGTAGGTGCCAACCTAGTTGGGATGTACTTGTGCTATAAATATTTGATAATAATAATTAGACATGCATTTTGATGTAATTGTTATTTGTTTAAGTTAAATTTAAGTTTGCAAAGTTATAAATAATTCATATAACATTAAATTTGAATTTTATGTAAAAATTTCTTGATATAATTATGAATTTATTATTTTGTTCAATTCTTAATTTACATTTAACAAAAAAAATATATTTTTTGTTATAAATATGAAAAATTCTATATTTACAATCATACGAGCCAAACAGGAACGAACTGCGACCCGCGCGACTCGTGACCCGCATGGGCTCGACCCGCATGGGTCAGCGGGCGGGCTTGGGTTGTAGTCCAAAATTGTGGGCCGACTCGTAACCGGCTCGGAACCCGCAGCGGGCGGGCTTTTTTCACGCGTGCCGTTACCGGGCTCACATGTTGGCGGCCCGACCCGGCCCGAACCACCCGAATTGACACCTCTACCCCAAAGTCACAGATGTATATAAAATATTGAAGAGCATCCTAAAAAAAATCTTGACTCTGCAAAGCGATTATAGGCGGATGAATTACCACAAATTTTATGGTCATACTGCATCACTACCAAAATTGCCATGGGAGAAACTCCTCTCTTTTAGCCTATGGTATCGAAGCTATGGTGCTCAATGAAATAAGCTTAAGTTTGGCAAGGGAACTAAACTATATCAAGGAACAGAATGAAGAAGCTATGTACGGGAGTTAGACCTCTTGAAAGAAAAATGAAATGATTCCCAAATAAAGCTCCCTATATATCAAAGAAAATTGGAAAAACACTTCAATTTTAATGTGGGAGATTTAGTGTTAAAGAAAGTTTTCATTGCGGACAAAGAAATGGGATCTAGATAGCTAAGTCCGAAATGGGAAGGGTCATACATGGTAATTGATGCAATTGGGCCAGAAACATACAAGCTCGTAGATGAAAGTGGTGAACCCCTTAAACAACCTCAAAATGACATTTACTTAAAAAATATTATCAATATAAATAGCTTTGTTCGATCAGTAGCGAAGTTAGATATTTTTAAAGCAGTTGGCAAATTTAACCTCTTTTAAACCAACTATATGACGATATCTTTTAGCTACAAGAAACTGAAAAACTTTCATTATCATGAAGAAAGGTTATAATCATAAAACTCAAGGATTACATTTGTTTACGAACTGATCTAGCAAATGCAAACAATACATCTTATGTAACTACTAGCTTTTGATGTAAGTGAAAAGGCAAATTAGAAACGTTTTGATGGAATCAAATTTGATGAAATAAAACACGTCTATCTGATAGCTCATGGTGCAGCAACGACAAGCCAAATCCAACGCTTATCCACCCTAGGTAATTTCTCCCATGTGCATATATGTGGGAAATGCAAAAATATCTCAACATTTGCTAGATTCTGAATCATAATTATCTGCCGATAACGTTGCAAAGGGAAAGTTATACCAATCATGAAAGCTCATTCAATCGTATGTCTCTCGGACTGGGAAAAACATAGTAGAATCAACGAGGATGATAAAATATCATCAATATTACTCTGAGTATCATTGTGAAGAAATGTAAGGTGTGTTGATTTCTTCAGAAGATCAATATTCGCAAAAAAATGAAGGAGCATTTTCATGTTTTGGAAATAAGAAAAAAAGTGAAATAACACAAAATATATAGGTTTAAGAAATATATCTGAATCCCAACAGACTCGATCTGACTCATCAAAAAATATAGTGATCATAACCTTTGAATCTGAAAGGACAAATTCAAACAAACGATTCAGAGTGAACGTACGCATCACGTAGATTGAAGTACGGGTATGTTGGAAAATGCATTGAAAAAGGGCCATTATTAATGAATTATTTCATCTAATTACACATCAATTGTCATTAATGCATGCAATGATCTTGGAAGTTACAATACATATTTCTTATCTCAAGTCCACAAATTTGTCACTTAACATAAAAAGTCAAGCTCAAATTTTGGGGACTAAGAGCATCTCCAAGATATTCTCTATTTTTAAAGAGCATATTCTATCATTTGGAGAGCATCTATAAATTTAAAGAGTTAAATTTTTTATGTACTCCAACAAACTCTTTATATTTAACACTTAAATTTACTATTCCTAAAAAATATTTATTATTTTTCTTTATCTTTTATTTTAACTAGTTTTTCTATAGATTATTTTATTACTTTTCTACATTGAAAATTGAAACTTTTTGAATGCATTTAATTATAGAGAGTGAGTTTGGCTCTCCAAATTTGGATAGCCAAACCCACTCTCTAAATTAAAATCTTCATTTAAAGAGTCTATTGGAGCATGATTTTACATGTTGACTCTTTAAAATAGAGAGCATCTCATGTTTAAAGAGTCTGTTGGAGATGCTCTAATATGGACTAATTACCCAATCTCACCTTTTAACCAAAATAAATTGAATAAAAATTTGAGTTCACATATTATAAGAGGTCGTAATATATATATGAAATATTCATCTGAGCGAGCACTTTGAAGAGACCAAAAATACAGGCCACTCATAAGGGAAAAAACTCATAAGCGACCTTAAATACACGATGTGAATCAATATACTTGAGCAAAAACGAAAAGATTAAGTTGATGAATAAAATGTGAATATATAACAGAATTACTTAAAAGTCATTCAATCGAAGGCTGTCACATGTCACCCATCTACCCCAAATGCATGGATAAAAATTATAAATAGGCAAATCTGAGATGAAGACATGCTGAATTTGATATAGTTTCGTTCCAAATAACCATTTCTCTTCTTGCTCCGTATTTAACAACAAAATAGCGAGTTTAAGAGAGAACCCTAGTTAGGTGAAGGGATTTTTTTTTTATGATCGTTAAGAGGTCAACACACAGTATGCATACAAGTGACACCTCGAAACATCCCCAAGAATATCTGACTTGTAGTAAAAATAAATTAGAATCAATGAACAGAACTTGAATGTGTTGGGAATTTACTTAATCATGCACAGTGGAAATAAAACAATTTTCAATTCCCAAACGAGGATCTGCAATGTGTTTAGATAGAAACTGTGATGAGAATGATACCTTTGATGAATTCCACAAACTCTTTTGCTTTTCTTGAATTTCAATGATCACGATCTGCAATCCAAACTGTCCAATTGTCCAACCTCCAATGGTGATCCACACAGAGAACAAGAATGGTGGCTAGGGTTTTCTTTTCTTGTGCTAGCAAGAATAATTGAAAAATTCCATATTGTTTTCAAACCCTAGTAGCCTATTAATATAAGTCCAAATGGACTCGACCCATCTGTTAAACTTAACCCGATCCAATATTTAATTAATCAAATTAATTAAATCTGATCCATGAATTAATTAATCCAATTAATTAATTCGGGCCTATTAATAAACAACTCAATCAATTAATTATCCAACACTTGTCAATTAATTAATTGGTAAATCTCATTCTTCTGATTCTCTTTTGTGTATGACCCATTAGGTTCCCGATCACGATACCTAACGACGTGAATTATTATTTTGATCTAATCAAAATCGATAAATTAAAACGCCCCTTTTAATTTATCACTAATTCACTTTCGTTGTCCCAGATTGACATCTAGCAATGTGTCAGGGCAATACATGTGACGGGAAATATCATGTAGTATGACAAAACCAAACTTGTTCGTTTACCGTGAAACTATAATCCTTTCGTCAATATGATCCGATCAATTATGAGATATGGATATGTGTTGATCTCAATTATTGATCATATCTTTTATCCCACTGTTAAGTCAATGTACGTCGAAAACTCTTTTCCGACTTATGAGTTCACCTTGGCCAAGGATTTCATTATCAACTTAACTGGATAAAATGTAGATCATAATCTCTTACTATCTAAGAGTGACGAATCCTTTATTTGGTCATTCACAACCTTCATATGATTCTTGACATACCCGAACGATGTTGTATTAGCGACCCTTGGCAGAGCAACATCCAACACCACCAAAGTATGACTGTCCTCATATAAGGTACCATGATGACCTCAAGTCAAAGGACCAATTCCACTACCGAACGTTAGAGATTAACCACTAACACTCAGATAGTTATCCATGTGGAATCTCTCAGCGGGTCTCCAATGTTTTGTTCTATAACAAAACATCCACGTGTTCATTCAAGTGTCACCACACTTTAGCTTGTGAGATCAGCTACTTACTTCACAAGTAAGAATGCCACACGCGATAGTCTATCCGTAATAACGATATCCGTATCTCGTTATTACTTCGACCACGGACGATTTAAGATTCAGTCATATGTAATTTGTATCTCACAATCACAACTCCTTGTGATTAACAAATTACCAAAACTTGAATCTACGGATTCTATTATTTAATTTATTAGAATATTAATTCAATTAAATAATAGATATTGCCATACATATGCATTGATTATATATATATTCAAAGTGTTTATGTCCAAAGTTGATTGGACCTAGGGCATAACACTTACAAACTCCCACTTGCACTAGATCCAATGACTTATGTATCTTATACCATAAGAGTCTACATAATGATCATATTTATCCTGCGACAACTCTTTGTCAGTGGGTTTGCAATTTAATAACTTGTGGGAATTCGTTCTTTATTTACGTCATTTCATTGTATTATCTTTCCAATGAGATAACACTGCCTTAACATATGTTTGGATCATTGATGAGACCTTAGTTCCTTCGATTGCACGATGACTCCATTGTTATCGTAATGCATAAGCGTATGATCAACAATGTTAGGAACTACACCAAGTTCATTAATGAACTTCCTGATCCAGATCACAACTTTTGTTGCTTTCTAAAGCAATGATGTATAAGGCTTCTATTATTGAATCAACGATTATTTTAGATTTGGAACATTTCCAACACACCCTTTAAGAGTAAACCAATGTCTTATTTGAGATATACTATTATTCTAGTATGACTAGAAGTTAACATTAGTGTATCCATGAACTATCAGTTCATTTTCTCCATATAAAATCTCCTCGAGATTTTATCTGTATAGATTGGAATGAGTTAAGCAATCTTCTAGATCTATCTTTATAGATCAACTTGCTTCTATTATATCTATCACAGAGAAATTATTTGACAACCATAATTTCAACAATTGAAATATAGAGACGTCGTTTCCTATAATATGTCTCATACATATAATATCAGGAATGCGACAATGCTCCCACTATCTTCTTGTAAACGCACAATTCTTCATTTTTGATAAAATCAAACATTTTGATTTTTTGCATCAAATTGAAGATTCCAGCTCCAAGAGACTTGTTTCAATCCATATTGACATTTTCTTGTAAACTCATTTACAACCTATGGGTTCTAATCCATTAGGCAAGTCGACCAAGGTCAAACCTTGGTTACATACAAGTCCATCTCTTTAAGTCAACACTTGACTTTATTTCTGCGTAATTAGTAGGTTCATTATCCTTGATTAGTAATCATGGATTCGTACCTTCTAGGAGGTCAAATGATCCTACAAGATTTACACGGATCTAACGTGCCCTCAGAAGTCTCCACTTCCTGATCAAGAGTATGTCCCTCAGTAGGTATAGGATAAGACTCAGGTTCATCTATTATATCAGTTGTATCTGTGGAGTCTTGAACTCTTTCAAGATTTATTCTGCTCCCACTGTCTCTCTTAGAATAAATACTTTATCTAAGAGTATGACATGTCTTGAGATGAACATTTTCTTCTCAACGAGATTATAGAATTGATATACGATTCAGTGCGCTTCACATAAGCGCCACAGACCAAACTTTCATATGAGATAAGTTAGGTCATTCCATAACTCATATGGACTTTTTGTCAACCGATTTAGATGGGACACGATTTAGTGCGCATCATGTGGCAATCAGTGCATGACATCAAAACGATTTTTGAATGCTTGCATGGCTTGTTCTCTATTGCACTATATCTAATAGTGTACGATTCCTCATTTCAAATGCACCATTATGTTGCAATGTGTGTGGAGGAATCCACTGCGTGAGAATCTAATTCTCTTTTAGATAATCTAAAATTCTCCATTTTAGATATTCTTTACCTCGAACAAGTCTTAGTGTAAGAATATATTTACCTATTTGTTTTTCTATTTCTAGCTTGAATCCCCTGAACATTTCAAGAGTTTCATACTTGAATTTCATCAAATATACATGATCATTTCTGAAATGGTCATTAGTAAACGTGATGAGATAAGATAAACTTCACCTGACATTAACTGATATGGGTCTACATACATCACTATGTATTAGACTTAATAATTGTACAAATCTTTTTCCTTTTTAAGTAAAAGGAGATTTGGTCACTGTGTCCTACAGACATGATTCGCATTTGTCAAATGGTTCAAAATCATTTGACCATACATCTCCATGTAAGTTTGGAATTGCATTCTCATTTATGTGACCAAATTCGCAATGCCAGATATATGTGTTATTCAGATTATCATTTTTATGCATTTCAATTTCTATACTCATTATAGAATACTCAATATTTAGAATATAAATGTCATTTTGTAATTTGCCATAACCATTAAGATCTTATTAAGATAAAAAGGAACAACAATTGTCCTTAACATTAGAATAATTCATGTCAAAACATGAAATTTATTTAATGCTCTTGGTAATGGTGAAAACAAAATTAACATTTCTCTAATTCTAATATCAAACACAAAGGCAATGGCAAGAAATATGCTTCTACAGGCAATGCAACAACTTTTGCTCATTTTCAACGTGTAGGTCAACTTCTCCCTTTCGCAGCGATCTACTTTTATTTAGTTTCTACATATTTATACAAATATGAGATCCATATCTAGTATCTAATACCCATGAAACTAAGGAAGTAGATATAAGCCTTGCAATTTCATTTCCAATGATCTACCATTCCAAAATGATAATAAGGATCATCAGATTTGGTATTGTCCTTATTTGCTTTAACCGTCTTAGTCATCTTGGTTGCTTTCCTAAAGCATCCTTTAGACTTCCATATAGGAATTTATGACTAAGATTTGTTCACTACAAACACAGATGTTGGACTTAACAGTTTTAAGCATGTTCAGCATCTCAATGAGCGTGCTTCGAGTTTATTCATGTTAAATTCATAATTAGTTATGAATAACTCTCTGACAGAGATTGCAGAACCAAGTCTATACTTAGTTCATTGTTCATGACTGAACGCAATCAAGACAACTTCTCAAAGTAGTCTGCATCTTCAGCACACGAGCACCGACTGAAGATTCTTCTGCCATTATGCACCGGTATAGTTGCTGGGAAATATCATATATTTCCTCGTATGATTGTTCATCATTCAACACATTGAGATGAAAAATCATGTGTTAGCATCTATACTCTTATGTTACTTTGTAACTCAGGTGACATAATCGCAAACATCGCATATGTTGTAGTACCATCGTCATCATTGTGTTTATTATAGTAGCCACCTCTTCCTTCGTCGAGCCATCAGTAAGTGTCTCTGGAAAGGGCTACTTAAGGACACAACCAATTTTCTCATGCTTGAGAACAATTCTCATATTGCGGTGCCAATCAAGAAAATTTACTTTGGTTGTTGGCATCCAATATGCCTCTCAAATATATATGTGGTTACTCATGATTCAATAAACGTAAACGACAAAAAGTAAAAGAAATAATATAATAAAGCATGAATTAATTTAATATGGTCTTTTATTAAATTAATTTTGCTCCCACTGTTTAACTCAAATTTATGACTCTCTCACATAAATTTATAGAATCCGTACTTGATTCCCAGTGGGTTGGGATCCCATTTGTTATATTAAAACCTTGAGTGTACTCAACAAGCCCTAATAAAACATTTTGGTAGATACTATTATCAATTGTATCTCCATACAACTCCCAAATCATTAAGCCAACAACTCTTTGTCTTCACACATCTTATGTGTTAGCTTAATGTGCCTCTAAGATTTATCTCCTTGAGTGTACTCAATAAGAGATAAATATTAGTTAAGTCAAACCCATCATTCAGAAATATCTAATATTTCATAGTGTCAAACATATCCCTAATAGACCAGCCTTGAGTGTACTCAACAAGCTAAGATCGATTTAGGACTCTCGTTTTTCACTATAATGAAGGAAGGCGAATATAAATATGACTTAATATTTTAACATGCCTCTAAAATTTATCTTCTTGAGTGTACTCAACAAAAGATAAATATTAGTTAAGTCAAACTCATCATTCAGAAATATCTAATATTTCATAGTGTCAAACATATCCATAATGGACCAGCCTTGAGTGTACTCAACAAGCTTAGATCGATTTAGGACTCTCTTTTTTCACTATAATGATGGAAGACAAATAACAAATTGACTTAATATTTTTAACGAGAGATTTTGCATGCAAAAGGTCTCATCGTAATAATTATATATATTTTATTATACATCTAATATGCAAATAAACATACATATAATAGTGTGGACGATTATGGACTTATACTATCTAGTCTTCCCGAGCCATAAGGAAGACTAGTCGGTCAATTCCTCGGGGGTATAGCATTGATTCATACAATGCTCCATCTCTATGGTCTCCTCCTCTTCTTGTATCTCCAATTAGTCTAACTGCAACTTGTATCCTATACTAGTTGGCACGCAGACCTAAATAATATTGGACACACAGGCCCATAATAATAACAATAGTAAAAAACTTGCAGGTCCAAAATAAATTAGAGCTCGCAGGCCCCATAAAACAACAAGAATAAAACTAACCATTCAACACATCCACATGGTCGAGTCCATAATCATCCACTAATAAAACATTCATCATATAAATGCATTCCTATATAATATCTAATATTATATGCAAACATGTTTCAAGTTTCTAGCAATTAAAGTCGTCTAAACTAATTTAGACAAATGGATCGGAACAATTAAATAATTAATTAATCAAATTAATTAATTAATTTAATTAGTGGACTTATTTAATTAAAATCAAATTTTAATTAAATATCAAATTAGAGTCTAATTCTAATTTTACAATTACAGGGAGGAGCTATTTAATTAAAATCAAATTTTAACTAAATATCAAATTAGAGTCCACTCTAATTCCAATAAAATTTTCGGGCGAGATAATTTAATTAAAATCAAATTTTAATTAAATGTCAAATTAGAGTCAAACTCTAATTATAATCGAATTAATACGGTTGAATTTAATTAAAATCAAATTTTAATTAAATACAAAATAAGAGTCAAACTCTAATTCCGAGATATTAGGGCGAACTTATTTAATTAAAATCAAATCTTAATTAAATACCAAATTAGAGTCCAACTCTAATTTTTAGAAAAATTTAGGGCAGGACAATTTAATTAAATTCAAATTTCAATTAAATGTCAAATTAGAGTCCAACTCTAATTTCAAGAATATATATTAGGGTGGATAATTTAATTAAATATTATATTAGAGTCCAACTCTAATTTAATTGAATTAAAATTTTAATTTAGGATAAAACTCCTAAATAAAATAAAATTCAATTTAGGGTCAAAATTTAATATTTAAGTTAAAATCCAATTTTAATGAAAATATAAAAGTCGTCAATTTTTAAATAAAATTTTAACCGGGTCAAAATTGAATTTTAAGGTCAAACTATTTGAAAATTAAATTCAAAACCATTTTAATATTTAAAATCAAAACCATTTTCAAAATTGCAATTTGACCCTCGGTTTAAAATTAAAAACGGAGCCCCCCAATTTCATAAATAGCGGAACAGGCCCTCCAATATTAAATTGCAAACTGACCCAGCAATCTTAATTGCATGCGGGGGCCTGCAATTTCAGAAATTGCACAAGAGGCCCCCGCCTCCACCTCTCACCCGTCTGAAAACCTAAGAAAAATCGCCCCTTTTTTTTTCTGGCGCCGCCCATGGAATAACGGTGGTGCACGGCCGCACCACCGAGGATATTGCAGCATCGTGCGGCGCTGCTGCAATACCCAGCAGCAGCGTCGCGCGCTGCTGCAACACGCAGCAGCGACCTCGCTGCTGCGTCCAAGTCGAGGCAGCGCGTTGCTGCCACCATGGTCCGGTGCCGTCGCCTCCATGGCGACGGCGGCAAATCTTTTTTTTTTTTTTTCAATCAAAATTAATTTTCGTTTCCAAATCAAATTTAGAACCAGAAATCAATTTTCTTTAAAAGCTAGAAACGAGAAAAATAATAACAATCAACTTTTGATTGTTATATGATGCAAAACAATTTCTAACAAACACAAAGTAGGCTCTGATACCACTGTTGAGAATTTACTTAATCATGCACAGCGGAAATAAAACAATTTTCAATTCCCAAACGAGGATCTGCAATGTGTTTAGATAGAAACTGTGATGAGAATGATACCTTTGATGAATTCCACAAACTCTTTTGTTTTTTCTTGAACTCCAATGATCACGATTTGCAATCCAAGCTGTCCAATTGTCCAACCTCCAATGGTGATCCACATAGAGAACAAGAATGACGGCTAGGGTTTTCTTTTCTTGTGCTAGCAAGAATAATTGAAAAATTCCATATTGTTTTCAAACCCTAGTAGCCTATTAATATAAGTCCAAATGTACTCGACCCATCTGTTAAACTTAACCCGGTCCAATATTTAATTAATCAAATTAATTAAATCTGGTCCATGAATTAATTAATCCAATTAATTAATTCGGGCCTATTAATAAACAACCAAATCAATTAATTATCTAACACTTGTCAATTAATTAATTGGTAAATCTCATTCTTCTGATTCTCTTTTGTGTGTGACCCATTAGGTTCCCGATCACGATACCTAACGACGTGAATTATTATTTTGATCTAATCAAAATCGATAAATTAAAACGCTCCTTTTAATTTATCACTAATTCACTTTCGTTGTCCCAAATTGACATCTAGCAATGTGTCAGGGCAATACATGTGACGGAAAATATCATGTAGTATGACAAAACCAAACTTGTTCGTTTACCGTGAAACTATAATCCTTTCGTCAATATGATCCGATCAATTATGAGATATGGATATGTGTCGATCTCAATTATCAATCATATCTTTTATCCCACTGTTAAGTCAATGTACGTCGAAAACTCTTTTCCGACTTATGAGTTCACCTTGGCCAATGATTTCATTATCAACTTAACTGGATAAAATGTAGATCATAATCTCTTACTATCTAAGAGTGACGAATCCTTTATTTGGTCATTCACAACCTTCATATGATTCTTGACATACCCGAACGATGTTGTATTAGCGACCATTGGCAGAGCAACATCCAACACCACCAAAGTATGACTGTCCTCATATAAGGTACCATGATGACCTCAAGTCAAAGGACCAATTCCACTACCGAACGTTAGAGATTAACCACTAACACTCAGATAGTTATCCATGTGGAATCTCTCATCGGGTCTCCAATGTTTTGTTCTATAACAAAACATCCACGTGTTCATTCAAGTGTCACCACACTTTAACTTGTGAGATCAGCTACTTACTTCACAAGTAAGAATGCCACATGCGATAGTCTATCCGTAATAACGATATCCGTATCTCGTTATTACTTCGACCACGGACGATTTAAGATTCAATCATATGTAATTTGTATCTCACAATCACAACTCCTTGTGATTAACAAATCACCAAGACTTGAATCTACGAATTCTATTATTTAATTTATTAGAATATTAATTCAATTAAATAATAGATATTGCCATACATATGCATTGATTATATATATATTCAAAGTGTTTATGTCCAAAGTTGATTACACCTAGGGCATAACGCTTACAGAATGTTGGAAGGAAATCTTTATTCATAAAAAAAAAAAGAAAAAAAAATTGTACAAACTCTATACAATCTTGGCGATATTGTGAATATCAATCAATTAGTTCCACTTGTATAGTTGTGTTTAAACAAAAAAGGCGAAATGTTTACCATCGTCATCTTAAAAGGTGGTTAAATAGCCGAGATGTAATCCGAGGTGGCATCAATCTTATGAATGACGAAATGGGGAAAATTATGCTTGAAGGAAAAATTGTCTCAGTCGAGGAGGTAAAGAGGTGACGAGTTGTTTACTGTCTCTGTATAATTCTTGAATTTTTGAACCGGTGTCGAGAATAAAATTTGAGATGATTTGAAGAAAATTGACATCCGGGTAAAGGAACATGATCAAGGAAACACCGAGGCATGACAAAGTAACACCTGCTGTGATGCCAAAGAGTACTTGAAAGGTTCTCAATGTAACGCTGCTTGGGTTGATGGCAGTATCTGGTGTTGCACATGCTGGTTTAACGGACTTCAGGTCGTCAATATCTAAAATATTACCATTTTCAGTCAAGTGAACTATTGCACGAGAGATATCGGCAACTAATGGCGAGCTCTTAGGAAAAACCTATTGATTTTAAGAAAATATGAGATAATCAGTAACACGAACAAAAATGGTCAAGGAGTTTACTCAACCCACATAGGACAAGAACAGTATGATGAAAGAAAAATACTTACGAAACCAAATCCATCTGTTCGATAGGTAGGGCCAGCTACCGTGTATTTCCCGCAGTATTGAGATAAGAAAAGCTTTATGTGAGGCATGACGTCAAAATAGGCCGATATACCTCCATTGCTACTCCCCTTTGATAAAGCTTCATGGCAATCCTCGGTGCACTTATATGTCCTGATTTTTGATCCTTCAAATCCTAAACCTTTCAAGAAATCAACAAGAAAGGATCCTTGTTGACAACCGACATAATCGCCACTCTTAATAAGTTCCTTCACATCTGCAACAGTTGGTTGAAGCCTTTGCGCTGTTAATCTTGACGATAAGCTAGCAGTGTAAGTCGACATTAACAAAAATGCAACAAATGCCCATCCTACCAAAATCAGGCAAATTAAAGTGCCTTGAATTCCTTGTCCTGCAGGTGGACACAAGGTCCAGAAAGTTCATTTTATGACCCAGAAATTTAAATGGTAAGCATAATAATAATCTGTTCGAAGAGAAGAGAAGACAGATCACCAGGAAATAAGGGAAAATAACAAATCATGCCGGCATGTTGACCGGCAGTGCCCCTGGAACTAGTGGAAACCGTTTTCCCAAGGATCCAAATTGACAGACCAGTAAAGATATAAAATGCAGCAGACACTAACCACAGTTCTTTAGTCAGGGGCTCTAAAAAAGTCCACTTATCACTTGGATCCTCATATTTAATTGGCACAACACTAGTAACTCCTCCTTCAGCATATGGCATACTGAAATCAACGTAAGTTGATCGGTTGGCAGTAATTGTTATATCTCCAAGAGCAGCATCATAATTCTCCTATCGTGAAAGAAAAGAGAACCACAATCAATTTAAATGCGTAAAGTTTTTTCAGATAAAAAAAGAACTGTGTTATTATAACTTATGAGAACAAAAAATTAATGTATGATTAACCTGAAGAGAAACTTGATATGTGAGATCATCGTAACTCCCAGAACTTGAACCATCTGACTTTTCAAAGGGATATATAACGTATTCATATGGCACAGCATATGGTAATGTTGCCATGACCGCATCGAACACATCCTTATAGTATCCACTAACTTTGGTAGCATTAGTTCGAGGATCCTTCACCACTTTCACGAACTCATTAAAACCAGATTTTTGTGGCACTCCAATCCTTAGCTTATTACCACTAACTGGAAATCCCCAACCTTTCGGTACTATTTCTGAGCCCCCTGGCCAAGTGATATCCCCAAGATTTTTCTTTGAGGTTGAGTAAGAACTAGAGACAGTCAAATTCACTTCCCTAGAAATTCCATGGGTCGGTGTCCAAACTCCTACCTCTCTGTCACCGTTTCCAACAACATTAACTATTTGATATGGAGTCTGATCTAGTTGTCCCTTAGTAAGAGAGAATTTTCCAGCAAGTCCACTGAACTTTATTTGTAAGATTTCTTTGAGAAGTTTGTGACCCGTTTCAGAGATTGGTAAATCAAAAACAGATGAAGAACTGATGTCAGCAGCATTCAGCAGCCTATTACCAACTCTTTCTGCTGCCATTGCAAGAGCACACAGGGTATCATATGCCCAAAGGCCATAAATACTTGGATTTGCGGGTTTGATATCATCACGCTCCTGAGAAAACATCATTTTCCATCTAGTCGCGAAAGAGTCGAGCTCTTTAGATTTTGGGATTAACGGCTTTACACCCAAAACACCTTGCATGGCTTCAATAACATTCAAGTTCATCAAACTGTATAGATCTGTAAGGCCACTGGTAACAATCCAGGCATAGCCGCTACCCATCATTCCTATCTCTTTTGCTTTTAGAAAGAGCCTGGCACCAAGAGGTTCTGACATGTGCACCACAAAAACTCTAGTCTGCATAGTCATCATTTTGTATAGTTCTTTGTATATACAATCATCAGTGGCTGATTTTGGAAATAGACTTCTATATGAAATTCTGGCATTGACATCTTGTAATGCATTAGATAGGTAAGGAATAATGCCAGTACCATATTCCGTGTCTTCAGAAATAATGACAACCTGAAACCACTGGAAAGCTTTAACTATGGAAGCAATAGCCTCAACTTGATAGGCATCACTTTGTGCTGTCCGAACAAAATAACGAGTTCGAGGGATGAGAGAAGGGCTTGTGGCAGAGAAAGAAATAATTGGTACATGAGCTCTATCACCAAGATCCATCACAAAGTTAACCTGTGTAGATTTTTGAGGACCAATGATAGCATCCACCTCAACATCTCGCAGCAAATCAATAGCTGCATCGATCATTTTAAAGTAGGAACAAGTTAGTGACAGCAGCCAAAATATCTTTATTATTATTTTTAAGGACACAGAAATTTCGGGATGCCATAGTGTTTGTTTTTTTTTTTTTTTTTGGTGCCTATTCAAATGATATTTTTGCTTTGGAATTGTAGATACAGGCGCATGACAGAAATCATTATATTCATTCCTCTTAAATTTGGAAAAACGAATATACCTTGATCCTTCCTCTTCTCCTCTTCATGTACTGGATTGGAAGAGAACTATGATTTTGAAAGATAGCTAACTCTTTATTTATTTCAAAATATGGGTGTTCATTTGAGAACATAAATACATCAATGATGAAGGAAAAGTTGAGACATACCAGCATCAGCAGCGTCAATAACACTTTCTTTCGAATCCCTGATATGGAGAGACAACCTTGTTTTATAGTTGCTGTGCAATGAATAAAAATCAGAAAGAGCCAAGGACAAGCTCGTCTGTCCTATACGCCCTACCAGTGAATTCAAATCAAGAACCACACCAATTTGAAGATAAATCGTGCCGTTGGTGGAGCTTTCTGCAGTACTCAAGTTGGGAAGCAGGAAGAGGGTAATTAAGAATTGATGTAACATAAAGCCCATTCTTCCAGAGAAGATGATTTACAGTTCTTGAAATCTGATTCGCTCATATGTTTGGATGAAAATTATCTAATGGATCATATTCATCATAAGAAATGAATTGGTAATACTAAATGCAATACTTTAGTTCCTGAATTTTAAAAACAGGTAAGCTAGTTTTAAAATTAGTAATGGTGAGGGCGCAAAGTAGAATTTGTGAATGTTTTGGCGGGGCCATTCTGTTCAGGCTTTATAACCCCCAAGAAAGTGGTAAGACGTGATCCAGAGATCATCGAACATGGAAGGTTCTCTCCTGTTTCCATTAGATTACAACCTCGTTGGAAACAAAGGCTGATTTCTTTTCGAATAGATGATGGTGCAATTAAAGATGTGGGTTTTAAGCATTGCTTTATCTCCAGAAAGAGCTTACATATCTCGGATTAAGACTGGTCCGCTATGCTGGCCATATTTGGCTTCATTTGATGTTAGCTGGATTCTACAACATCAATATTCGCAGGGAGTACAGCAGTTTGTCATCACCTATCAAATATCAAAAGAAAAAAAAATTAAGAAAAATAAAAAGAAGGAGTTTGTATTACAAAATAGAAAAACCGGATTCCTGGAAAGTAAGATCGATGGATACAATGATAGATTGATAGTATCTTCATATGAGTATACAGTTCCTATGATCACAATCAAACTCCTTCTATAAAACGGTGGAAGAAATTACCCGGTAAATGCATTTGACAGCAACAAGGAGCAGTCTCCAAGGAGATCGAACAAAAATTTGTCAGCACTAAACAGAACTATAAAACCAGGAAAAATTTCTACTCAAATGTTGTCAAATTCAAGATTGAATGGTTCAAAAAATCAAAAAAGAAAATGATAAAGCATCCAAAAAGTTAAGAAATTTCAATTTTAATCTTCGAAATCTTTGATTGGCAGTAACAAGAACAAATTGGGTAGAGTTTGATAAGTATTTGACGAAGGCAAAATAATAATTTCATTTAATTTCGGGTTTGTTCGTTTTTGGCGAATTGCTAGTCTAATTTGATTGGAAACGGGCCAATGATCACAACTCAGGGCCTTTGGCCATGATGCAAGTCAAATTTTGGGCAAATTCCATTGTTTAGGCCCTCAATTAAGCGTTTTTGCCGTTTATGGTAATTTTTATTTTGGCATTATCTTAGTCAAATAAAATCGAATTTAATTTCCGTTTGTTGGGAGATGATCCTGATGATGAGAAGAATCAAGATCCGTCATTATCTCAATTTTTTTCCATTTTTGAAAAAAAATAATATTTTTTATTATTAGGTAATTTCTTTCCGAATTTTCTTAGGGTTTCGCTATTTAAACGTTGTAAGCCCTTTGAGACAGCTCAGTTTTGAATGAAATAAGGTTTTCCTTAAATTTCTCATGATTGAAATTCTTTTTGTGAGATTTTTGTCTTTCCTATAATTTTCCCCTGCATTAGTTGGTATCAGAGCCGAAGTCGTTCCTTCACCATGCCGTCAAGAAGCCTATGAAGCCCTAGTAGAGGAGGTACATAGATGTGATAAAATCGCACAGCTGCGTCAACAAGTGGAGTTGCTGACACAGCAAGTTGCTGCACTTATGTCGCAGCAACATGCGCCTAGAGGTCGTGGTCGTCGTAGGCAGGTTTCGATTGAGGAAGTCCAACACCGTGATCATAATATTCAGGATGTCACGATTGAAGATATTGAAGAAACAATAGAGGATGAAGAGTTTGATTATGACGGTCTGCCTGTATTTGACAATGAAGACATGGAAGAAGCAACAAAGGAGGAAGAGTTTGATTATGAAGGTCCGCCTGTATTTGACAATGAAGACATTGAAAAAGCAACAGAAGAGGAAGAGTTTGATTATGAATGTCCGCATGTATTTGACAATGAAGACACTGAAGAAGCAACAGAGGAGGAAGAGTTTGATTATTACGGTCCGCCTGTATTTGACAGTGAAGGTGTAGAAGAGGCAGCAGAGAATGAGGAGTTTGAGGTTCGTGATGTGGGTCAGGCATTGGTGGTGAGGCGAAGTTTTCTGACTTCCCTAGAAAATAACATTGACTGGTTGCATACTAATCTCTTCCAGTCGATGTGTACTATTGGGGAAAAGAAAAGTGTGTTGCTTCCAGATAAGGGTTCAATAAAAACAGTTGGGGATGAAGCCAATTTACTGACCAGAGTGAAGTTCGAGACAAATATGGAAGGATATGTGATAGTGTATGTGCTGGTAGAAAAGTCAGTTGACAGTGAGCAGGAGGTCACTCGCAGGATTCAATCATTGCTAGAGGACTTTCCGGAAGAGCTTCCAGATGGATTGCCGCCAGAGCCGCTATTTCGTGGTGATAATTCTGATGATGATGAGGTTTCTACCCCATCAAATTCGAGGGCGAATTTTTCTCAACCCGTGGAGAATGATGAAGGCAAAATAATAATTTCATTTAATTTCGGGTTTGTTCGTTTTTGGCGAATTGTTAGTCTAATTTGATTGGAAACGGGCCAATGATCACAACTCCTGCCTTTGGCCATGATGCACCTCAAATTTTAGGCAAATTTCATCGTTTAGACCCTCAATTAAGCGTTTTTGCCGTTTATGGTAATTTTTATTTTGGCAATATTTTAGTCAAATAAACTCGGATTTGATTTCCGTTTGTTGGGGGATGATCCTGATGATTAGGAGAATCAAGATCCGTCATTATCTCAATTTTTTCCATTTTTGAAAAAAAATAATATTTTTTATTATTAGGTAATTTCTTTTCGAATTTTTTTAGGGTTTCGCTATTTAAACGTTGTAAGCCCTTTGAACCAACTCAGTTTTGAATGAAATAAGGTTTTCCTTGAATTTCTCATGATTGAAATTCTTTTTGTGAGATTTTTGTCTTTCCTATAATCTTCCCCTGCATCAGTATTTATACAATTATTTGGATCTAAAAATATAGACATTTAATAGTTTTTTTTTTGAGCAATTATAGTCTAATTTATTGTAAATTTCGTTTATTAGGTAATAAATGGAATTGAAATAAAGAAGTGAAAAATGGCGAAATCCAAAGTTCGAGAACTAAATTGTAAAATCTAATAGTTGAATCAGACCACAAAACGATAATTGAAGATTATTAAGAGACAATTAGATATTATACAAAAATGGAATGGAATATGATCAAAATATTATACAAATTAATTTACAATCGCACAAGTTATATTCCAATTTTTCAATCAAAGATTGAGACTCATTTTTGATATAGTAAATGATAGAATTGAAAAAAATTTATTTCTAGCAAAGTTTTGTGGCTTTGAGTTATCTTTCCAATGCATTGAATCGCTTCAATCGGACATCGAGAGTGAAATGAATGACCAAAATACTGATTGATGTGTAGAGACAAAAACATGCGTCCGCGAGTGCAACTTTTCTTATTCGATTGGAAATTTTTTGGAAACCAATTTGGACGTGATTTACCACTAATTTTTTACTCCTACAAATACCTAGTAGCAGAATACATTAGTGACACACCTCTTACATCATTCATACACATATTACATTCATAATTCCATCAATTCATATCCCAATGGAAGGGCAAATTCATAATATTATGAGATAAAATCAATGGACAAGTGAAAGAACTAAATCAATTGAAAAATTAATCCAATATTTTATCAAAGAATTGAAGAAACAATTGAAGATTCATCAAGATTTCATTGAAGAAATTCAAGAATATCAAGATTATTCTTCGTTATTCATAAAATTCATAATTCGGGTGATCTCTATAAAATTAAGGGATAATTGCAATATTTGTTCCAAACCTTTCACTTTTTTTTGCATACTTTACCTCAACCTTCACTTTGTGTCACCCACAATCCCAAACCTTTTAAAAATTAGCACATGAGTTCCAAATATATGATTTCTGTTAGTTTGATCGTTAGTTGACCCAATAAAATAACTTTGACCAATTTTAAAGGGGTATAATGGTAACTTTGAACTTTCCTAATTAAATAATTAAAAAAAACCAAAAAAAGAAAAAAGATAGAAAAGAAACAAAATAAGGTTATCTTCTTCCCCCCTATCCCCCCCACCATTAAGTTCACCTAACTCCCAACCAAATCAACTAAAAATCCAACCCACCTCCACTACGCCGACAACCGCCACTCACCATCCCATTCACACCCATCGATTCAAAATAATCATCAACAAGGTCCGAGAGTTCTTTATTTTTCCAAGGTTCGCTAGTATGGTGGTGCAAGCAACGTGGGAGAAATCCATCTTGATTTTTCTGGAACTCCTTGATTTTGGTCATGGTGGCGATATTGTGCTAGTACATTATAATGTGGTCGTGCTTAGGATAGGATTGCATGGGGACAATTATTTTGTATGATCTGCATTTTGGGTCATTCAAGCTGGTAGATCTGGTGATGGTGGGTTTCGGAGGTTGCTATTTTGCTGAATTCTACCGTTGATTTGATTACCCATTTTCAAGAATTTTTAAATTTTAGTAAGCGTTTGTACGTATATGGATTTGATTTGTGTGGGATGTGAGGTGGGTTTGTTCGAAATGGTGAATGTAGGAGGAAATTGATGGAGTGTGACAAATAGAAGGGCCTCGCGATGGCGCTAGTAGCAATTGTTGGCTTGATGTGTGAGTAGGTGAGTGGTAGTCGCTAGCTTCGTGGTGGAGATGGGTTGGATTTTGGTTGGGCGTCCTGGGTGACGATAGTCGACGCTACATGGTGATTTGGATGTGGTGGGTGGTGATCGTTGGTACTGGGTGGCATGGATGGTGATCGGTGGATGTTTCTTGGTTGGGTTTAGGA
The DNA here is from genome assembly GCA_035079005.1 of Fraxinus americana. Classification (NCBI taxonomy): domain Eukaryota; kingdom Viridiplantae; phylum Streptophyta; class Magnoliopsida; order Lamiales; family Oleaceae; genus Fraxinus; species Fraxinus americana. The sequence goes on along the minus strand of JAVHZT010000062.1, from coordinate 172,518 downwards.
GGAGGAGAAGTGTGGGGTGTGTGTGTGGGAAGGAGGAGGTGAATGGTGAATTGGTGTTTTGTTATTTTTATTTTTTTGGTTTTTTAATTTTAATTCAAAGTTACCATTATACCCCTTTTAAAATTGGTCAAAGCTTATTTATTAGGTCAACTAATAGAAATCATCCATTTAGACCCCATGTGCTAATTTTTAAAAGGAGTGAGACTGTGAGTGGTACAAAGTGAAGGTTAAGGTAAAGTTTGCAAAAAAGTGAAAGGTTTGGGACCACTGCTGCAATTATCCTTAAAATTAATATTTTTTCTTGTACTTTCCATATGTTACGCTAAATTTATAATTGTTAGGATATAGATGAACCATTGTTATGGAGTTTTTAATATAAAATAAGTATTTTGATGTCCATATGTGTGAGTTCATGGATGATTGTTATTGAGTTCTAATATGTTTTCAATTGAATGTAAATTTTATTGATTTCGAGGAAAATAATAGAATAAATAACACTTAGTTAGCCGGTAAATGCATTTGAAAGCAACAAGGAGCAGTCTCCAAGGAGATCAAACAAAAATCTAAGCACCAACAAAACAAGGACAAATCTCTACTTAAATGTTGTCAAACTCAAGCTTGAATGGTTGGAAAAATCCAAAAGAAAATGAGATAACATGGAAAAAGTTAAGAAATTTCAATTACAATCAAACAAAACTTAATTTGGTTTGTCTTCGAACTCTGTGATGGGCAGTAATAACAAGAACAAATTGGACATTTGTACCCACACGACATCTGGAATTCAACGTTGTAATCTTCCATTGTGGGATAGTGACCAGAATCAAGCAAAAAATATTTTGAAAAAATAAAATTGGCTGGTTGTTGTACGCGCCAGATTATGTTCAAATTTAAATGGTTTAATTTAAAAAAAAAACCGTAAAAAAGTAAAAAAGAACCATGGATAAGTACATCATGGTTGACTAAAAGAAAAGATTGCAGTATAAGAAAATGAACTCAAATGGGGGTTAATAGTTAGGGTTTGTTTGACAAAAGTTTATATCAATTTTATTATTATGATAGAAATTGATGAAATGTATTAGTTAAAATTAATACTTGACTTTGACATCAAATTTTTAAATTTTTCCAAACAAGCACTTAACAAGTAATATGTTTATGGCTGCAATAATTTGTTGGTGAACGAGAGGGAAAAAAATCACCTTAAAATCATTGAATGGAAATTACAACTAAAAAATGTGGATTATTGGGTAATTTTAAAAAAGAGTCTTACATTGAAGTGAATTGCTGATAGTAATAAAAAAAAATTAGGTTTGCTTGCACTATCAATTCAAGCAGAATAAAATTTGCAAATTATTCAGAATTAAATGGATAGTTAGCTAAAGGTCCGTTTGACATGACTTTCGAGAAGTCAAAAGTTGCTTTTGGACTTATTTAACTAATTTTATAAAAGTGCTTCTCTAGTTAGATGGACTTTTAAAGGAAGCAGGTCCAATGCGACTTTCTCTAAAAACAATTTTGGAACGGGAAATACTTTTAAAAACTAGTTTTTATACAAAAATTAAGATATGCTCCTTCAAAAGCTATTCTACATAAAGTAAAAGAAAAAGCAAAAGGATGTCAAACGACCCTTAAAAAATGAGACTATTTAGACGAGTGTAGTTGTATCTCTTATATAATAGTAATTTATATATTTAATTGATTTAAAATTTATTCCTTCATATTTTTTACTATATCAGATAAGAGAAACAACTGTACTAGGGGCTTAGCAGCCTTGTTTATATTCATTGCAGTCTATGATTGAATCATTGGAATAGTATTATTTATTTATATAAAATTTTATAACATGCTTGTTCGTTCAACCTTTTTCATACTATACAAATTACAATACTTAAAAAACTTTGATTTTGTGAACTTCGTTTTAGGCAAAATGTTGTCAAACGACCTCCTGGACTACTATGTTAGATCCTTGTTTATTCAAACGGCATCGACCAAATGACAGAAGTGAAATATCGACACTTCAAATGTAACCGCCTAAACTTACAACCTATTTGGATCATTTGAAGTAGACTAATTTAATTAGAACTACTCATGGCCCGACCTATTTCTCATTGGATGGCTTTTGGTATTGGCCTACTTATTGGTTACCAATCATTTGTTTTTGGGCCCAACCACTATTTATCCTAAAAGCCCACCTTATTACTATATATTGGTAACTCCTGTTGCTTTGTGGAGACATGTTATTGTTTAGCCCCCCTTTGAAAGATACCAGCTACTTTTCTTTTTTGCTTTGTGCTCTCATTTTACATTGTGTTTTGGACTCTTTGTTTGTAGTCTTTGTGGCTGCAATAACTTCTTACATGTGTCCTTAGTGGGCAACACACTAGCAACCAGAGTTGGGTATAGGTTGTCGGATTTGGGTTGTAACTTTGGTGGTGTCGATTTCGGTGTATATGATATACTGAGCCCGGAAAGCCTTCGTTGGTCAGTACTCCGCTCAACATTTGGTATCAGAGCCACGGTGGTGTGTGTATTCCAACGAGGAACCGACCAGAAACCGGCAGGAAGAAGAAACCAAAATCTATCCGATTTTTTTTTTCAAATAATCGAACCTGCAATCCAATTTTTTGGCCAAACCAGTGGTCGGTTCAAGAATCCAATACCACGGGCAGGCAGTAGTGAAGTGGTGGTGCGCGTGGTGGTAACGGTCGCCTACAGCGGTCAAGTGTGGAGATTCCGATAAGGCGCGTTCGAGATCAACTTGGGAAGTTTTCTTCAGACAGAATTATTCTAACGCGATTTCTAACATTTTGGTGTTACTAGTTTTCTGTTTCAAATTATACGGTGAAATCTGGATGATTTTGCCCCTACGCATTTGTGATTCAATTTTGCGTTCGATTGGTTGCTATAGTTGATGGAGACTTTAGGGCGAATGGTAGTGGCCCTAAAGTGGTAAATTCGCGTCTCTTGTTATTTAAGGACTCATATAGGTCCGCTCTATTAAATGGGCTTATCTCGTTTAATTTTCAGCACTAGCCCATCATCATGTGGGGGTAACAATAGGATTGGGTTTACCCTGTGGAGTAACCATTGCCTATGCTAGAAATTAGGAACTAATTGTCTTTAATTGTTACGTGATTAAATTGTTCATTTGATAAGTTTCAGTATATTATCTCTGTGATATATTGTGCGTGAAACTATTTGGTTGACATATCTCTTGTTGTACCGTTAAGTTTTTTTAGAATACCTAGACCATACCCATTTGAACATTCCATTTGATCTAAGATCGAAAATCTTACGAAATATTGGGAATCTAGAACGATATATATTGTTTGCGACCCAAGGTCTACTTTGTATGACTTGATTGTGATTTTGTATTTTTGATTGATTGTTTAAAAATGACAGCTCGCAATTTTGATTTGGGAACTTTTAACGGAAAATGTGATTTTTCAATTTGGCAACAAAAAATGAGAAGTATTTTGGTTCAACAAAAGGTTTCAAAAGCAATTGATAGCAATTTCTCTACTGATTTTTCGAAAGAAAAAAAAAAAAAGAAGCCAATGAGCTTACTTATACTTCAATTATTTTACACTTGTCTGTGTCGTTTTGAGAAAAGTGGGTAAACTGAAACCCACTAACGAACTTTAGAAAAAATTGAAATACACAATTTGCTCAAATCTACTCTGAACAAGCTTTACTTGAGCATTTTTTTAGTTTTAAAATGAATCATTCAAAAGATTTTGATGACAATTTTGATGTGTTTAACAAACTTGTTCAATATATTGTTAATATGATAAGAAAAGCGGTGAGATTAACATGATGAGGGGTAGAACTCAATTTAGGCAAAACATTCATGATGATTTCCAGAGTGGTGGCAAGTCAAGTAGTAATGAAGGTAAAAAAAAGGGCAAGGGTAGGTTCTAGATCAAAATTTAGGACCAATGTTAAGAAATTCTATGACCGTGGAAACACATGACATTTTATAAAAGATTGCTATAAAGAGTAAGGTAAGCTAAAGGTTAAGGAGAGAGATGAAGTAAATGTATAGTCTTCTGTTTCTAATATTGATGATGGTGAGGTTTATATGATTACAAGTCATGTTACTTATCCTGCTGAATTGAATTTAACAGCCAATTTTCATTTACATGAGTGAATACTTGATTCTGGTGCATATTTTCATGTAACATCACAAAAGAACTCGTTTGAAAATTTGCATGAATCAAATGATGAGCGTGTTGTGGTATGTGACAATTCTGCTTACACTATTGTTGGAATTGGTGATATTACTTTAAAGTTTGATACTGGTTTCGTGTAAACTTTAAAAGATGTTAGATACATTCCTGAATCTTGGAATTTAATCTCATTAGGAAGACTCGAGAAAGCTAACTTCACTGGCAATGAAATTTTAAAATTGATTAAAGGTGCACTCGTTTCTGTTAAGGAAATCAAGAAAAATGATATTTATATCACTACTGGGGAAGCGATAAGAGGTTTAGATTCCTCTATCCTTCTGCTAAGACTGATCACACACATAAATGACACAATAGACTAGTACATGTAAGTATTAAGATGATTAAACTTCTTAATGAAAAAGGTACTTTGGGAAATGACTATGTGTTTGATTTATCGTTATGTGATCATTGTGTGCTTTGTAAGCATCATAGAGATTTCTTCTCCACGAGTGTTCATAAAACTAAAGGCATGCTTGAATATGTACATTCGGACTTGTGCGGTCCCGCTAGTAGTTCCACTTCGGGTAGAAATAGTTATTTCTTATCTATCATTGATGATTACACTAGAAAATTGTGGGTTTATCTTCTAAAGGATAAGTCTTATTCTTTTCACAACTTTAATAATTCGAAAAGACAAGTTGAGAACCAAACTAGTAAGAGGATAAAGTTTTTGAGAACTGATAATGACTTGGAGTTTTGTAACACTGAATTTGACAATCTGTACAAAGAAAATGGGATAACAAGACATAAAATTTTTCTTATACTCCCCAACAAAATGGGGTAGTTAAAAGGATGAATATAACTATACTTGATAAAATGCGTTGTATGATGTTAAGTTCTGGTGTCCCAAAGTCTTTTTGGGAAGAAGCTGTTATGACTGCTTGTTATCTGATTAATTTGACTCCATTTGCCACAATGAATGGTGATACTCTGCATGAAAAAATGGTCTGGTAAACTAAGCGATTATTCTATGCTTAAAACTTTTGGTTGTGCTGCATTTTCTCATCAGAGTGAGAAAAAGCTTGAACTTCGAGATAAAAAATGTGTTTTTCTAGGTTACCCTGAAGGTGTCAAGGGTTACATGTTATGGGATAGGAGCCAAAAATGGATTAAGATCATTGTGAGTAGAGATGTTACATTCAATGAGGGTGAAATATCTTACCTTAAAACTGAATCTGAACCCGTGAGTGTAGAAGAACAAGGTGAATGGAGAAATTAGTTGAAGGTGGAATTAGAAAAACATAGCACATCCGTCCCTTTTACACCTAGTGAGGTGGAGACTCAGGTTCAACAACTTGATATGGAGAATAGATGGGAAGTAGTGATAGAAAGAGCTCCCTAAGGAAGATAACCCTTTAGCAGATTATAATTTAGCTAGAGATAGAGAGAAGATAGTCTAGATCACCTAGAAGATTTGGATATGAGACTGAGCTAGCTTTTGCTCATGCGAGCTATGAGGAGTTAGATGAGAGAGCTAAAAACCTTTGAGGAGGCGATGAAAAGTGAACAATCTGAAGAGTTGTTTAAAACAATGAAAGATGAGATAAGTTCTTTAGAAAAGAATCAAACTTGGAAATTAGTACCTAGACCTCAAAATAAATCTACAGTTGATTGTAAGTGGATTTTTAAGGTTAAGGAGGGTACTAGCACATCTGAATCCTTAAAATTTAAGTCTAGGTTAGTGGCCAAGGGGCACACTCAGAATGAGGGGTTGATTATAATGAGATATTTTCACCAGTTGTTAAGTACACCATTATTAGGGTCATACTTGCTTGATTGCACATTTTGACTGAGAACATGAAAAACTTGATATAAAAACTACTTTTTTACATGGTAAACTTGATGAGCAAATCTTTATGAATCAACCAAAAGGTTTTAAGATAAACTAAAATATGATCATGTGTGCTTCTTGAAAAGATCTTTCTATGGTCTAAAACAATCACCTAGACAGTAAAAGATTTTATTCTTTTGTACTATCCATGGGGTTTCAACGGAGTAAGTTTGATCATTACTTGTATTTCCAACATGATGATGTTAATAATGATTACGTGTTCTTATTGTTATATGTGGATGATATGCTCTTAGTTGGTTCATATCTAAGTTGATAAGTAGCCCCTCTACTTGGGCCACATTAAAATTTTCATTATCATTCTTCTACTCATTTTCAACCACACATTCTTTAATAAAATAATATTTTTCATCACATCAATAACTTTTTCTTCTTTTTCAACCACACATTCTTCATCAATCTACTATTCCAAAATACATTCTTCCAAAATAATGTAACTTAAAAACACTCGTAATATAAAAACAAATTTGAACGGTGAATTTGACATAAAATACCTAAGAAAAGCTAAAAGAATCCCATGTATGGAAATTGAAAGAGATATGTCAAATTCTGCCTTGTTTTTGTATTAGTCATCTTATGTTTCAAAGGTGTTGAAAAAATTTGGCATACATTATTGCAAACCTGTTACATTATCTTTAACTAATCATTTTGCATTATCTAAATATTAGGCTCCCTATAATGAAAAAGAAATAGAATACATGAGTAGGATTCCATATTCTGATGTGATTGGATCTGTTATGTATTTGATGGTCTACACTAGACCAGATTTGACTTTTGCTGTTAATACTCTTAGTAGATACATGTCTAATCCTGGTCCTGAGTATTGGGAAGCCTTAAAATAGATGTTAAGGTACTTAAATGGGACTAGTGATGTAGGTCTAAAGTTTGGTGTTAGTAAAGAAGACGTAAAATTGAAAGGTTTTGTAGATGTGGACTATGTTGGGGGATAGGGATAATAGAAAATCTACCTCTTCTTATGTGTTTACTTTGCCTAACTCTTGTGTTAGTTGGAAATCACAGTTACAACACATAGTTGCACTATCCATGACAAAATCTAAATACATTGCTACCATTGAAGCTATTAAAAAGGCTTTATGGCTTAGAGGCTTACTTCATGAACTTTGTGTTTTAAATGACTATGTGGTATTATATTCTGATAGTTAATCTTTTATACATTTCTACAAAAATCCTATTTTTGACGAGTGCACCAAACACAGTGATGTTAGACTACATTTCATTAGAGATATTGTGTCAAAAGAAGTTGTAAGAGTTGAAAATATACATACGCAATATAATCCCTCAGACATGGGCACTAAGGTGCTGCCAGTGGTGAAGTTTAGAAGTTTTAAAGATCTTCTAAACATCGATGGAGGTAAATAATTTCCAATTTTATCGGTCCTCCTCTTTTGAATTATTACTAATGGGTAATAATTTTTCTTTGCAGGTCCTTTGACACCAAGGTGAATATTTGTTAGGCAAATTGTTGTCAAACGATCTCCCGTGCTATGATGCTAGATCATTGTTTATTCAATCAGCATCGACCAAATGACTAAAGTGAAATATCGACACCTCAAATGTAATGGCCAAAACCTACAACCTATTTAGGCCATTTGAAGTAGCATAATTTAATTAGAGCTACCCATGACCCAACTCGTTACTCTTGGATGGCTTTTGGTATTTGGCCCACTATTGGTTACCTATTATCTATTTTTTGGGCCCAACCACTATTTACTGTAAAAGCCCACCTTATTACTATATATTGGTAGCTCCTGTTGCTTTGTGAATACACGTTATTGCTTATCCCCCCTTTGAGAGATACCGGCTACGTTTCTTTTTTGCTTTGTGCTCTCATTTTGTAGTGTGTTTTTGCCTCTCTTTTCTTAGCCTTTGTGGCTGTTGTGTAGCTACAATAACTCCTTACCCGTGTCCTTAGTAGACAATACACTTGCAACCGGAGTTAGGTGTAGGTCGTGGGATTTGAGTTGTAAATTTGGTGGTGTCGATCTCGGTGTATATGATATACTGAGCTCAGAAAGACTTTGGCGGTCAATATTCTTCTCAACACTTCGAAATGTTTGATCAGGGTGGACAGGGAAGGGGCATGGGGGTTACGTGACCCCTCAACTTTTGGGGAATTTTTTTTTTTATTTTTTTGACAAAGGCCTGTTTGGTATGAATTAAAATCTAAATTTTTATTTAAGTCAAAATCAACAATTAATTTTATTCTACTAAATATATGATTTTAATCTCTATCAAACAAGGCGAAATCATAATAGATTTGAGCATTTTCTCTCATACTCTCTCGTGTCTCTCTTCCTCATGCTTTTTACCAAAATCATAACTCTTCTAATTCTTCAAAATTTGTCTATAATTTTTCCATAAATAATCACATTTACAACAAATCTTTGCCCAAGGGACTAGTTGAAGCCCAATTTATGATAGAGGCTATCTTTCACTAAATGAGCATGAGTTCGGATGAATCTAGAGCTCATTCGTGGGAAAATCAATAGGAAGACTCTTTCCCTTTTACTTCTATCCCTTCATCTAGCTCAGTCGTTTGAAAATTTTCACCCCAGTCCCACTGTCTGTCGTCCATCGTCAAGATATAGGTTACCCTTTAGGAAGGAAGCGTAACCCAATCATGGGGAGAGGGCTTAGTGGCATGCCGAAAATGTATTCGACTTTGATTACCACAAGTGTAAGGATCATTCAAGTAACAAAATGAGTTTTGAAGTCCAAATATCGTTCCCACAGAGATTGAGTTAGTTCAAGTTCTAATTATCTCGACCTTAACCGAACTAAGTAGATTTAATGAGATGATTCAAATGTGAGATTATCTAAATTATACTACGAATGTAAATTTAAATGGAAGTAAACAAACTAAATGTAAATTACGAATTGAATTCAAATACTTGAAGAAATCTATGTATAAAGATCCTGAATCGCCAAGTAAGTTCACTTTTAACCTTTATTTCACAATTTGATAGTACGGTGAATTGATTGAAGAATCGATGTTCCTAAAATATTTAAAATTCTCTCTTAAGTGGAGTTAAACCTATTCTCGCATACCATTTGACTATATTTCTATGACAAATGACAATATACAAGAACGCATCACGTTTAATGAACACTTAAAGATTCACGTAAAGCATAGGGGTATATTTCTATCCCCTATTGAACCCCACGATGATTTATACATTGTAGAATCTATTTCCCTTCTTTCGAATGCATGAGATAGACCACTCAAACTCACATAATCACATGCATTTAATTATGGAGACGATAAAGTGCATATAAACCATTCAACATTCATCTTTCGTGTTTAAACTCAAATTGCAAAACAAAGAATTAAAAGTTCATATTACGAGGTTCATCGTTCACCTAGTACAATAAAAACCTAGCTTAGCATGGATAAAATAAAATAGCAAAGAAAATATTTAGGAAAAACATCACCCAATTCTTCAATGTAAAGCTCGAAATCTTAGATCTTGGAATGCAATTCTTCGTCCTAGCCTTCATTCTTGCTCTTCAAGGTCGTTTTTCTTTCTAAGAAGGCGTAACCCTAGCTTTTGAACGTTATTCATGTTATATAGGAGTCCTCAATTCATTGCCATAAGAGTTTGAACAAATTTAGGAAAGCCAGAAAATTCACTCAATTTTTCTTCTATGCGACCACATAGAATCATTACTTTGCTCATTGGAATTCCCTACTTGGTTGCATGCGGTCGCATGCATGGAACACTATGCGACCGCATAGTGTTCACTTCTTCCCAAAAGTTGGCATTTTGGTCCTTCCACTTTATCTTCTTTATTTCTTGACCCTTTTTCTCAATTATCTAGTTCCAACGCATAAATTACATGCTCAATTTGATCTTGTAATCTTCTTGTCTTCAATTTCTTCTCCGACTCATCTTTTGGATATTTGCAACTTTGATATTATTCATTTTGGCCCCTTTCTCTATTATTCTTTCACTTTCCACCACATTCACCACTATTGACCTGCAAACACAATTTATAACGTATTAAGCTATGTTTCACGCATAAATCGACAAATATTCATGCTTATGAATCAATATAGACGCGTAAAATATACTCTTATCAACTCCCCCAAACTTGAATTATTGTTTGTCCTCAAACAAAATCATAACTTAGTTCCAGGTAGAACATGGTCTAACAATTCGCCGTGTCTCAGGATTTGAAATTAGTATGAACAACATGAGCAACTTCAACCATGAAGAATCACATAAATCTCAACATGTTATATGAAAAACTTGATGTGTACGTGTGTAAACTCATACCAACATATTAGTATCATGACTGACTCTTACCCGTCCCAATGTGGTCAAATTTCTGATTTCATCTCTCAAAAGATAAACACTTCCCCCAAATTTATTCTTTTCACTCAAGTATCCCGGGAGTTGTTCCTAGGTTGAACTCATCTATATTTATTCCTTACCCCCTCTTAGTTCAGACGTATCCCACTGTCAGAAGTTCACACTTTAATGAGTAGAGGTTCTCCTATTTTTTATTCCTTCAACCTTTGAGGCTAGACTCAGCTACTCGCTTCATATCAAGGATATGGTTTCATCAACCGGATGCCTGGGTCTAATCAATGATGTCCATGCTCATGAGTACATATGTTATTTGTCAAAAAAATTTATTTTTATTTTTTATTTTTTTTGTGGAATATTTCATTTGCTTTCAACATAACCTCTGTAGTGAGCTTTAAGACGATGACTCCCAAATCAGATGACCATAGGGCACCAGGTTTTAAACCGTTGCAGGCTTAATCACTCGAGTTATATAGGTTTGAACAGATGTCTTTATTTATTCAATGATTAGTGCAATGCCCTTGCTATTTTTAGCCATCCAGTTTCTAAAACTAATCCCTAACTTGAAACTTTCACCTTGTTTTCATCGCATTGGTTTCCAACAATCCACACAACTTATCATGCACAGAACTCATACTCATCTTAGTGCTATCTTGTAACAGTTTAATAGCATCCAAGCCATTCTAAACATTGGTTATGGTGTAACAGATAAGAGGTTGTCTAGGTATAATCACTATGTTCACCTATTTCTAAATCATGAGTTACATCGTCAACTGAATACAGTAGCAAGACTATCGTGTGCAAAGTAAATCGAGTTTCACATCAACATATTTTGATCAATCTAATGAAGCACATTTTTCATCACTCACGATCCATACCAAATCCAATATTAATCATCACGATTGGCAGAATTGTCAAACCCACACAAGTACACTGAAATGCATAAAATTGACAACAAATGAAAAACTAAATTTTTTTTTGCAAAACAAACATCAGAACACAGTAAAACAAAACTACATAGCATAATGAACGCCACCCCCCAATTTAAATGACACAGTGTCCTCAATGTGGGATGAACATAAATGACAAAGAACTGAACACAAAAATGCTAAACAAAAACAGAAATGCAGATCAAAGTAGTGTAAAAGGGGTGCAGAGAGCTCCCCTGATCAGTGCTGCGATGGAGGGTGGAAATCTGGTGCAGAATTGTCAGCAGCAGCCGGTGGAGGTAGACATACAAGGATCTATCTTATGAGCTCCGATTTTTAGGCAAGCCGAGTGCGCATATCCCAAACAACAGCCTCAATAGTGCCCAAACGATCCCAGGAGTCGTTGGCATGCAACTGAATTCCATAAACTCTACCTACATAGTTGTTCAGTCTCCCATTTATGACCTCGACCTCGCGTCGAGTAGCCAAAGATTCTCGATTGGTTGCTGAGGAGAGGGTCCTGGTGGTAATCATGTCATCCCGAATGGTCTGCAGAGTGGTACCCATAGTACCCATGGTCTGTCCAAGTCCCTCAATGTCTCTGCTCGATGCAGTCATTGTCGCAAACATCTGACGGAGCAGCTGCATGTCGATCTCCAATGGTACCTGTGGTGATGGTGTCGCCTGCATATCTGCGTCCTCGGCCTCCTGATCATGGGTAGCCTGCTACTGTTGCAACTGTGCCTGCGCCTGGGCTATCCTATGTTTCACCAGAGCACGATCCTGGGATTCCAAGGTGGTCAACTTAATGAATGGACTGGCTTTCTCTGAAAGCTCCCTTGATGGGAATGTGACACCAGCCTGTTTACAAATACCACTAATAAGGCTCGGAAATATCAGGGACCAATGTCGATCTGTAGAGATCCCTTGAAAGTGAATCTGATTATAGATGAATGTAGCCAAGTTGATTTTATGCCTCCGCACCAAATGATAGATCAAGCCAGCTGTAGGATCGATGAAGGTAGTATAGTAAGTGGTGGGCTCCACATTATGGCACATAAGTAGCCAAAGAATGCCGATCGAAGGAGTGAGCTCAATCTGATGCTAAACTGGAGTTGGTAACGGCCAAGCATTTTCGCGTCCTAAAAGAACCTCAGCGACTGTTTCCAAGGGAAATTACCAGGAATGGGAGTGATGTTGTCCCATGTGAGCCCATAGAAGTCCTGGATTACCTCCGGTATGAACATGACCCATCGATCGTGTACCCATGTCCAATGCTGGTGGTTTGTGCCCGGAGTATCAATATCCATGTTAAAGTTAGCATAGAACTCCCTAACCAACCCTTCGTATATCGGATGGGGACGATCAATGACTTTGTCCCATCCACAATTCTGAATCAACGTGGTCAGCTCAAACCCCAAGAAGTCATTCAGTTTGATAGGTCGTTCAAGTAGTGGGGCCCAATGGCTGATGATATCAGAATACCTTGTGACGGTCTCTTGATTAAGAAAACGACGAACGCCCCCATCAGGAACCTGAGTGCAGGCAGTGCCCGAAGTACTGGCGACCTTTTCCTTGCCCCTTTAAGGTGCGCTTTGGTTACATTCTGCAACACAGAGAAATGAAACAAGTAAGGAATTGGTAAAGAAGAAGGGAGAACTAAAAACACGTGAAAGAAACATGGAAAGCAGCAAAATGGGGCAAGAAAGTGAAACTGTGCTACGCATGTGCGAAAAACAAGGTAAACATGTAAACAATTAAGCATCACCTTCATGGGGAATAGAAGTGTACTCGATTCACGTGGGGAGGTATGAAGGGTATGAGGTAGTAAACATGTTACAAGAAATGAATAAACCCAAAATCAAGTCGAAAATGTGCAAGTAGAAACAAGTAAGACTGTGATCGACTATGCAACTTCGTCCCGTGACACCGGCATGAAAACTCGAAATTGTTTCGAGTAACATTCGGGCATAAGAAAGAGGGTAAATTCAACTACATTATACCCAAAGTTGGTGCCAATCAGAGGGCAAATGGTTGGGGAAACCAGGGGACGAAGGAGGTGACAAGAGGTGTCGTGAACCTAAGTCATGGCAAGCACATGGAATGGTCTCGTGGCAAAGACGTGGGCAATAAGTGAAATGCCAGGGATTATAGTGCAACACCAATGTCCAAGCCTATCGAATTTATGGAAGTACCGAAGTGTGGAAGACAAGCCTAAGTTCTAAGTCGAGCAATTCATCGAACACTTGGCATGCAATCTGAAGATTGGAAAAAATGGATAACAATGGTGAAGTAGTTAATCCCAAAATTTTAGCACATCAAACCCAGTAACACAAACTCCAAAGACTACCGAAAACCCCACACCGCAATCAAGAAGTACCCATCAAGGAAAACAAAGAGGAGACGAGCAGAGAAAATAGGGTATAAGAGGGGGAGGCTTACCTTGTGTTGTGGAGGAGGTGGAGGGCTCCTCGATGTCATGGTGTGTGGTGGCCATGCACGGAGGTGCTCGACCGCATAGAAGAAGTTGGTGCGGTCGTATAGAAGAGGAGTCCAGGGCCAAGTTAGGCCCTGGAAGCATGGATACGACTGCATCTCTGGTGAGCCTATGCAGTCGCATAGGTTACCAGAGAATGAGTTTTGCTACGTTTGGGAAAATTTTTCCTCAGTTGACCGAAGGCTAATACCCAAAGCCTCGATTATTGTTCCAACATGCTCAAATACGTGAGATGGATGAATGTAATGAAGAAAATTAATCGAGAATCATGATGAACTCATGGGAGGGTCGAGAGGTGACCTATGTCATCAAAAAGGAATACTTTTACCACTAATAAGACTTGTGTCCCATTTGCCAAATAAAACCGCAATGCCAAAACTCCCAAAATACATGAGGGGAACTTATTCAAAGTGCAATGTGACATTGAACTATGTAGACACTTGTTGGACCCTCATGTAGCCTACTTATGCACAAAGAAACTAATTTTTCACCCTCTAATGAAAAGATGACATTTCAAAGCGCTTACAACAGGCAAAAGTGTAGTGCCTGGAAGCAAGAATAAGGGTTGAAAACCAATTGTAAACTCAAAACATACAATCTACTGAACATCTTCATTTTTGGACAATAAGTCCCCCATTGCATCCAATATCCCCAAAATTGGTCCAACCACATTTTTCACTCTCCGAGGTGCTGATGAACAGTAAAGCACATCCAAAACCAGTATCAATCAAGAAATCACATATTGGATCGAGAAAACCCAGAGAATGGACTGTTAGCCTAGATATGCGTGAGTTGGATTCCTAAACACCCAAAAATGATTCTACCCCACATAGGACATGTATAACGCATTCAAAATTAAATGGACTATGCCTGGATGCTGTGTGAATGATCTAAGTGAATGATGACCTAAAACTACCAAAATTTATAAAAAAAAATCGAAAAATGCTCAAATAACTACAGAAAGAGAAATAGATAAAAAGTTGGAAATGATGGGTTGCCTCCCAACCAGCGCTAGTTTATAGTCGATAGTTCGACTGTACCATATTGGGATCACTTTGGGGGCTTGAGAAGAACGGTGGATTTGTCTTTGGAGAAGTCCCCGCTCCAATAGTACTTTAAACGCTGTCCGTTGACCTTGAAAGTTCCTTTGCTTCCATGGGTGATTTCCATAGCTCCATGTGGAAACACCAGGGTAATAGTATACGGCCCGACCTACGTGACCTCAATTTTCCTGGGAAAAGCTTTAGACGAGAATTGAACAACAGAACCTGCTGCCCCACAAGAAACTTCATTTTCTGAATATGCATGTCATGAAACTTCTTGGTTTGCTCCTTGTAGATTTTGGCATTCTCATAGGCATCTTGAGAAACTCATCCATCTCATTCAACTGAAGTAACCGATGTTCACTTGCTGCCTACAAATCCAGATTCAACTTGCGAAGTGCCTAATAAGCCTGATGCTCCAACTCAACTGGCAAGTGACATGCTTTCCCAAACACTAGCCGGTATGGTGACATCCCAATAGGTGTTTTGAATGCTGTCCTGTAATCCCACAAGGCATCATCCAACTTCCTGGACCAATCCTTCCTAGAAGAATTCACCGTGACTTCTAGGATTCTCTTTAACTCCCTGTTGGATATTTCAACCTGCTCGCCGATATGAGGATGATATGGGATTGTAATTCGATGTTTTACTCCATACTTACTTAGCAACTGCTCAAATTGGCGATTACAGAAGTGTGTGCCCCCGTCACTGATTATAGCCCTCGGTGTGCCAAAATGAGTGAAAATGTGCTTCTTGAGGAACCCAATCACCACCTTTGCATCGTTAGTAGGCAATGCTACTGCTTCCACCCATTTTGAGACATAGTCAACCGCCACAAGAATGTATTGGTTGGAGAATGAAGATGGGAATGGTCCCATGAAGTTAATTTCCTAGACATCAAACAGCTCCATTTCTAAAATACCCTTAAGTGGCATTTCATTCTTTCTGGATACATTCCCCGTGCGTTGACATCGATCACACCTCTTTACGAACTCAAAAGCATCCCGGAACAAAGTAGGCCAGTAAAACCCCCGCTGCAAGATTTTTACTGCTGTCTTGGAGGCCTCGAAGTGTCCTGCGTATGCAGATGAATGGCACTGCTCCAGAATTTGAGGTACTTCTTCTTCAGGCACGCACCGTCGGATAATCCAATCCGCTCCACACCTATATAGAATTGGATCTTCCCAGAAGTAACATTTCAAGTCCACAAAGAACTTCTTTCTCTGATGAGTTGAATAATCCGGAGGTGGAATGGATTTAGCCAAGTAATTCACAATATCCGCGTACCAAGGGGCTGTCTTCACACTGAATAGTTGTTCATCTAGAAAAATCTCATTGATATCCTCCGATTTGTCTAGTTGCTCAAGTGCCAACCAGGATAAATGATCTACTACTATATTCTCACTACCCTTTTTATCTCTGATTTCAATATCGAACTCTTGTAATAGTAGAACCCAACGAATCAGAATCGGCTTGGCATCCTTCTTTGTCATCAGATATTTCAGTGCAGTGTGATCTGTGTGAACAATGACCTTCGACCCAACAAGATACGAGCGGAACTTATCAAATGCATACACTACAGCTAACAACTCCTTCTTCGTGGTAGCATAGTTAAGTTGTGCATCATTCAAAGTTTTGCTGGCGTAGTATATCACGTGAAAAATCCAGTTCCTTCGCTGCCCTAAAACAACTTCCACTACGTAGTCACTGGTATCACACATCAACTCAAATGGTAAGTCCAGTCTGGCGCGACAACCACTGGTGCTGAAATAAGTTTTTCCTTTAGTGTTTGAAAAGCCACCAAACACTCTTCCGTGAAGTCAAATGGAGTGTCCTTCATCAACAAGTTACACAATGGCTTAGTGATCTTCAAAAAATCCTGTATGAACCATCTGTAAAACCCAGCATGACCCAAGAATCTGCGAACACCCTTCACAGAAGTTAGTGGTGGTAATTTCTCAATGACTTGGATTTTTGCCCGATCTACTTCAATTTACTTAGTTGAAATTTGGTGTCCCAGTACAATGCCCCCCTGTACCATAAAATGCCAGTTCAGTACCAGATTTGTCTCCTTGCACCTTTGTAGGACTAAACTCAAGTGTTCTAAGCATTCATCAAACGAAGACCCAAAAATCGAGAAATCATCCATAAACACTTCAATGAATTTTTCAACCATATCAGAGAAGATCGCCATCATACAATGCTAAAATGTAGCAGGTACATTACAAAGGCCAAATGGCATCCTACGGTAAGTAAAAGTGCCGTATGGACATGTGAAAGTTGTTTTCTCCTAATCATCTGGCGCCACTGGTATCTGATTCTATCTCGAATAGCCATCCAGAAAATAGTAATGTGTATAACCTGCCAGCCTCTACAACATTTGATCAATGAACGAGAGAGGGAAATGATCATTCCTAGTGGCCGTGTTGAGTTTGCGATAGTCAATGCAAACCCTCCATCCGGTAACTGTTCTTGTAGCGACCAAGAATTTCAAATTTTATAAAATTATTTTTCTCGAAAAACGTGTCGTTAAATTTTAAACCCGAACGTTAAAGTGAAAACGCATTCGTCTAGCTGTTATAAACGAATTCAAATTTTCGAATCGAATTCATTTTCGAATAATTATTAGTACCATAATTTTATTATTTAAAATCCAATTTATTTAGCCCATTTTATTTAAGTCCAATTACTTAAAGCCCAAATATTGATGTTTAGGCCCAAACTAAAAGAATCCCTGCAGCCCAATTGGCCCAAGTGGAACCTAGGGATTTGTGCCCTAACATTTCCTATTTTATTCACCATCATCTCATTCTCCCTCTCCTCACAATCACATAGCAACCATTTTCTTTTGGTAAGTCACTATTCCTTAGTCCATTCACCGTAAGTCACCATTGATGCTAGAATATCCATTTTTAGCATCAACAGTGAACTCACAAACTGCAACTCAATGCAGCCCTTTCATCAACACCATCTCCTTAGCTCAACCTCACCACCATCCAACTCCACCAACCTCACTGCACCAAAACCACCAAGCTGCAACCCCAAACTGCCACTGCTCAACACCGTAGCCAAAACACCAACCCACCAACGCACACACCTCAACTCATTAGCTCAAGACCGAGACCACCACCACACTCCGACACCAACCACCTCAAACCGCCATTGCCCAACACCACCTATGCCCCAAAACATGAAATAAAAACCCTAACTCAAAAATCCACAACTTACCTCATCAAAATCGAGCCTCACAGCCCCGAATCATGTGTCAAACCACCCAACCCTTTTCCCCTCCTCTCAATTGACGCCACCGGCGTTTCATCCGCCGGAGGTGGGAGTCCGGGAAGAGGGCGAAGCCCCCTTCTCGTCGAGAGAGCTCTCTCCCTCTCTCTGGTTCGAAAATGAGAGAGAGAGAGAGAGAGAGAGAGAGAGAGAGAGAGAGAGAGAGAGAGAGAGAGAGAGAGATGGTTTTTGTTTTTATTATTTTGATTTTAGAATTTTAGCCTTAAGCCCCCAGATTTTCAAAAGTCCCATGGTTTTAGATATTTTAATTTCAGTTCTGTAATTTTAGTTTCAGTTTTAGAAAATGTTCAATTTAGTCCCTAATTTATCAAAAGTCTATTTCAGCCCTTTTAGTTTTATTTTCAGTTTTAATATATTTCTAGTTTAGTCCCTAACTTGTAAAAGTTATAATTCAGCCCTTTTAGTTTTATTTTCAGTTTTAATAGTTTTCAATTAAGTCCCTAGAGTTCCTATTTTTCACATTTAGCCCCATTACTTTGAAAATAGTATTTTCAACCCTTAAATTTGTCAAATTCAATTTTAATAAATATCCAATTAGGTCCCTAAACTTTATTTTATCGCCTTAAGACTTTAAAATTTCGAAATACTAATTCAAACCTAATTTCTATTTTTGGCTAGACAAAACGTACGGACGATTAGGAGATTGAGATTACTCCCCGCTCCACTTTTCATGCAACTTGAGATAATTTGAGGTAGACTCGCCACCATTAATTAGTTTAAATTATAATTGCATGTATTATGTGAATTTACGTGATTTATATGCTTAATTGCATGAGATGAAAATTACGTCATATGAGATATATGATGTTGTTATGCTTGCCATAACTTATATGCTTAATTGCATGAGAAAAGACGAGAATCTCTTATGAGATAAGATGAGAATGTTATGCATAACTTATGTGCTTAAATGCACGAGACGAGACTACCCACACCCTATGTTTTTAAAGAGCCTATGATTTTCAAGAAAATGAGCCTATGATGATGTCACGATATGAATTGCATGATTACGTGTTCAATTATTCTGTAAATTAATTATCGGCGATGAGTCTACTGAGTATTTCATCGAAATACTCATTCCGTCATTTTAACCATATTTGCAGATTTTGGAGACGGCCGGGTTTGATGGGCAATGTGGCAACGATTTAATGAATTCAGTTATTTACATTTAAAAAGAATTTCGTATTTGAACGCTATTAACGTACTTGTTATTTCAGTATTTCCAAAACTCGAGATTTGAAGTTTAATCAAATTCCTTAAGTTAATTAAATGAGTTTTGTTGTTTTCGAAGCTTTTTTTACCATTAAAAATGCGAAGTTGAAATTTAGTTATTTTTCCGCAAATCTTGTTAGTTAAATCGGTTATAAAAAAATATGACGTGGCAATCCGGGTTCACGGAACTCGGGGTGTTACAGTTCTGGTAGGAATGAGCTCGTTCTTTTCATTCTGCATGGCTGTTTTCCCCCCTTTTTCGGCACAACCTGAACTGGGCTGATCCATGCACTATCTGAAATAGGGTAGATGATCCCTGCATCCAATAGCTTTAGTACCTCGGCTCTGACCACTTCTTTCATGTTGGGGTTTAACCTCCTTTGGCTCTCCACAGTGGGTCGAAATTTTTTCTCCATGAGAATCTTATGGATGCATAACGAAGGGCTGATCCCTTTAATATTTGTAATGGTCCAACATATTGCTGTTTTATGCTCTCTGAGTACCTGCAGTAGTTTTTCTTCCTCCATATCACTGATTGTACTTGAGATAATAACTGGGAGTGTACATGACTCGCCCAAGTAAGCATATCGGGATGCGGTGGTAGTTGCTTCAATTCCAATTTAGGAGCCTTCTGTACAGATGGTAGAGGTTTTCCTGGACCAGTTCCAAGTTCTTCAAAGGTTCTGTTGTGTGCCTATGGTCGATTTGTTTCCAAGAATCTCGCACAAGTTTCAATCTCACTTGATTCAGATTGTGTTGAATGAGAATGTACAATACATGCCTCATAAGCATTCGATAGGTTGTGAAGCAGAAAAGTGTCCTGGACTACCTTATCGATCATATCAATCTTGAAACAACTGTCTGCCCCAAAGGGAAATTGTATAGCCTTGAACACATTGAATGAAATTTGTTCTTCATCCAATCTCAAAATTAGTTGTCCCCTCTGACCATCAATCAATGCCCTCCTAGTGGCTAAGAATGGGCTGCCCAAAATCAGAGAGATTTCCTTGTCATCTTCCATATCCAGAATGAGAAAGTCAGTAGGGAATATAAACTTTTCCACCTTGATTAGCACATCTTCAATTATTCCTCGTGGATGCGTGAGAGATCGGTCATCCAACTGTAGTGTCACTGTAGTTGCTTTAGCTTCCCCCAATCTCAGTTTCCTGAAAACATATAATGGCATTAAGTTAATACTAGCACCCAGATCACATAAAGCTTTTTCAAAATAAATATCACCAATTGTACAAGGGACAGTAAAACTCCCTGGATCCTTAAGCTTTGGTGGAAGCTTTTTCTAGATTCTCGCGCTTACTTCTTCAGTTAGCATTACCGTCTCATGTTCTTCCAGCTTGCATTTTTTTGATAGAATATCTTTCAGAAATTTAGCATAGCTCGGCATCTGGAATAGTGCATCAGCAAATGGGATATTTATGTGAAGCTTTTTGAAGATTTTGAGAAATTTTTTTATTGCTGCTCCATTTTATGTTTCTTTAGCCTTTGAGGAAACAGAATGGGTGGCTCATAAGGATTCACCAGATTTGTTGTTTTACCCAGTGATACCTTTGAATTCTCATGCGGTGTAGTTTTCGTTGTTTGCTCATCTTTTTCCATAGATTCTTCTTCTGCCAAAGGTGTTGTTGTGTCCTGAACTTTGCCTAGCCTCTTGACATGTATTTTCGGTAATTGTACCCCACTTCTGGTTGTAATGGCCTTGGCATGTTCCCTTGGGTTGATTTCGGTGTTGCTGGGTAAATTACATGGTAGTCTGCTAGTCAAAGCAATAGCCATCTGTCCCATTTGAGCTTCCAAGTTCTTTATAGCAGCATTCTGATCTTGAAGCTTTGTTTCAATTTTCTTCATAAATTGGTTGTTGGCTTCCATATACTTTGTGAACATCTCTTCCAGTTGAAGCTTCTTCTCTTGGGGCTGAAATTGATTCTGTGGCCTCTACTGATTTTGATTGCTCCATGAAAAATTAGGGTGCTTCTTCCAACTCGGATTGTAAGTATCTCCAAACTGATTGTTCTGTTGGCGTTGTCCCCATTGTGCAAAATCTACATGGTCCACTCCTTGTGCTAGAACTGGACACTCTGCTATGGTATGATCAGCCCCACACTCTTCACAACTCAATATCTTAGTCTGCGCTACATTAGCGGTGTGCGACATGTTCTCCACCTTATGAAACAATGAATCAATCTTCGCAGATAGAGCTGAAATAGCATCCACCTCATACACACATGTTGTCTTCTTTTGAACTCCCCGTTCTGATGACCATATAGCGGAAGTGGTGGCAACTGTCTCAAACAACTGCAATGCATCATCAACTATTCTTACTGACCCACTGGATGAGGAGTCAATCATGCTTTTGAAGGATGTAAGTAGTCCCGTGTAGAAGTATTGGACCTGAGGTCCTTCGCTGATCCCGTGATGTGGGCACTTTCGAAGCATGTTCTTGAATCTGTTCCAAGCTTCATCAAACGATTCAGAGTCGCCTTGACGGAAAACAGAGATGTCATGTTTTAGCTTCACAATCTTGGCGGGTGGAAAGAACTTGGTGCAGAATTTTTGTGCCAAGTCATTCCATGTCATAATGCTGGCAATAGGTTGAGAATCCAGCCACTCAATTGCTTTATCTCTCAAAGTATGTAGAAATAGTCTCAACCTGATGGCATCATCTGAAATACCCTGGTATTTGAAGTGTTGATACATCTCTAAGAATCGAGAAATGTGCGTATGCGGGTTTTCTTCAACTCTCCCATGAAATTGGTGCCCATTTTGAAACAGATGTATCACGTTGGTCTTTAGTTGAAAGTTAGGCTATCCAAATGGTGGATAGATGATATTGGACTGACTTTAAATGATTTGAGGAATCATGAAATCCCCCACAAGCATGCGTCCTTCGTCCATAACCTCGTCTTCATTGGATGGATTGATAGCGTTGTTCTGTTCGTTAGCAATTTGATGTTGTTGCGCTTTCCGAGTCTTTTATTGTAATAGGTGGAAAGTGCATTCAATTTCAGGATCAGTTGCACTCAATTCACCTCCAGACGATCTTAGTATAGAAATCTAAGAACCGAAAAGATCAATAACACTCAATTACTAAATAGAATAAAAACTTTGGAAATAAAAGTGAACAAGATAACTAAAATGGCGAATTAGTGTCAAGATAACTAATCCTAAACTAAATCTCAATCCCCGGTAACGGCGCCAAAAACTTGACATGCCGAAAATGTATTCGACTTTGATTACCACAAGTGTACAGATCGTTCAAGTAATAAAATAAGTTTTGAAGTCCAAGTATCGTTCCTACAGAGATTGAGTTAGCTCAAGTTCTAATTATCTCGACCTTAACCGACTAAGTAGATTCAATGAAGTGATTCAAATGTGAATTTAGCTAAATTATACTACGAATGTAAATTTAAATGGAAGTAAACAAATTAAATGCAAATTATGAATTGAATGCAAATGCTTGAAGAAATCTATGTATGAAAAGCATACCAGGGTCCCCGAATCACCTTTCACAATTTGATAGTACGGTGAATTGATTGAAGAATCAATGTTCCTAAAATATTTAAAATTCTCTCTCAAGTGGAGTTAAACCTATTCTCGTATACTATTTGACTATATTTCTATAACAATTGCCAATATACAAGAACACATCACGTTTTATGAACACTTAAAAGATTCACGTAAAGCATAGGGGTATATTTATATCCCCTATTGAACCCTATGATGATTTATTCCTTGTAGAATCTATTTCCCTTCTTTTGAATGTATGAGATAGACCACCCAAACTCACACAATCACATGCATTTAATTATGGAGACGATAAAGTGCATACAAACCATTCAACATTCATCATTCGTGTTTAAAATCAAATTGCAAAACAAAGAATTAAAAGTTCACATTACGAGGTTCATCATTCACCTAGTACAATAAAAACCTAGCCTAGCATGGATAAAATAAAATAGCAAAGAAAATATTTAGGAAAACATCACCTAATTCTTCAATGTAAAGCTTGAAATCTTAGATCTTGGAATGCAATTCTTCGTCCTAGCCTTCATTTTTTCTCTTCAAGGTCATTTTTCTCTCTAAGAAGGCGTAACCCTTGCTTCTAGACGTTAATTGGGTTATATAGGAGTCCTCAATTCATTACCATAAGAGTTTGAACAAATTTTGGAAAGCCAGAAAGTTCGCTCAATTTTTCTTCTACGCGACCGCATAGAAGGATTCTATGCGGTCGCATAGAATCATCACTTTGCTAATTGGAATTCCCTACTTGGTTGCATGCGGTCGCATGCATGGAACACTATGCGACCGCATAGTGTTCACTTATTCCCAAAAGTTGGCATTTTGGTCCTTCCACTTTATCTTCTTTATTTCTTGACCCTTTTTCTCAATTATCTAGTTCCAACGCATAAATTACGTGCTCAATTTGATCTTGTAATCTTTATGTCTTCAATTTCTTCGCTGACTCATCTTTTGGATATTTGTAACTTAATTCCTGAACTTTGATATTCTTCATTTTGGCCCCTTTCTCTATTTTTCTTTCACTTTCCACCACATTCACCACTATTGACCTGGAAACACAATGTATAATGAATTAAGCTATGTTTCATGCATAAACCGATAAATATTCATGCTTATTGGTATTAGTTGAGATGATCATTCCAAAACCTTATAACTGAGTTGATGATCCCCCAAAAGGATGTGTAACCCTTAACTTCACTATATTGAACACTGGACTTAGGTTACCTTTCCCAGAATCATACTTAGGTTTCTTTTCTCTTGGGAAATAGTCCCAACTTAGCTCTATCCAAATGGATAAAGGACTTTGCTTGCCTCTTTGTTGTTATGGCATAGGCTAAGAGATCCATAATTAACGGTTGACTAGTTCAATTCGTTGTATGTTTTGAAGGAGGATGGGAAGAACTCAGCAGGTATTGAGCCACTGTAAAGCCAAGGATTTAAGGATCCTTAGTGTTAGTACCCCCTCTTCTGTAAAGATGTGGAAAATGACTTTTTTTTCATGCATGAAGAGTGGCAATTTCATTGAGGTGTATAGGGATGACGTCATCCCTATTCGTTACCATATGTTGTGTAAGTCTATATTATTATTATTATTAGCTTGTTTTCTTCCTTTTTAATCAACGTGGTGGCACTCATAGTGTGGTTTGTATTTTGATTGTAGTTTATCATTCTTGAAAATTACTGATAAATGTATTTTGTACATTTATTTAGACCTTTAAATTATAGTTTTAATTGATTATTTTGATAAATGATGGCTCAATTCTATATGTATTATATTTGTTAGGTGCAAATCGAGGAAAATAGTTGAATTGGAGAAATGGTGAAAAAGAGCTCAATTGCAAGAGATTCAAAGTTCGGGAACTAAAGTGAAAATACTCTAAAATTGTGTTGGACCTCACGATGAAGACTCGAGAGTAGTAAGGGTCAATTGGATGAGAAAATAAGTCAAAGTGGTGATATATAGCATAGTATTTTCACAAATCAATTTTCAACCGAACAAGTCATGCTCCGAATTTTTAGACTTAGATTGAGACTCATATTTTGCATAGTAAACATTTAAATTGGAAAAATTAAACATCTAAAACAATTGTTTCCTTTGGAGTTAGCATTCGAAAAGACTTTGAATCGCCTAAATCAGATATCGAGAGAGAAAGATATGACAAAAATACTGATTATTCAACGATGACATAGCCATGCACGCTCGTGGTACAAATTTCATGTGTACTCATAGCTCTTTTGCGGGCTGATTGAGGCTAAAAAGGGTAAAACCATGTGTATGCATAGAATTATACCATGGGCACGTATGGTAGTCTTCCGATCAAATATTCTACCAGAGGCCATCCCGAATGGATTATCACGCTATAATCATATATTCTATCATTGAAGCAAAGCCTAACAAGAGTTTTAGAGATAGTTAACACAAGAATTTGAAGATTCGAAGCTCAAATCGAAGGAGAAGTTAAAGAAATTGATTCATCAAGCTTCTATATTTATTCTTTGAATTGGGTGATATCTTTTCCTAACTTTTTGTGTAATTTAGATGCAAATATGTTAGGCTAAACTTTCTTTTGTATTGAATGAATGATGGGATCATTGGTTATGTGTTTTAATTTCTTAAATTGATAGTTTAGTGAATTCTTGTGTTGGTGATTAATTATGCATTAATATTGTGTTATTTGATTTCTCAGATACCAATTAAATAACTTGTTGCTTGTTGTAGTATTAGGATACTCAAAAATATGTTAGAACGTTGTATAATTGACACACTGGCAATAGATGTTAGGAATACATTTATGGCATGTGCAATCATGTGGTTGAATGCATCTCTTTGTATATGATTTCAAACTAAAAATAGGATCGGGTCGTGCTTAGCATATATTTGGTTTATCTTGGAAAAGAAAATTAAACAACACTAAACTACGTAAGTTAAGAATTAGAAATAGATGCCAATGGTGGATTCTAAATTCAATACACTCTATAATTTTAACAATACTTTATTTACATAATTCATAGCTTAATATAGGAAATTATAAACAATCACGTCTCTTTTGTGTCACAAATATCGAATCAGATAGAAACTATTACATGATAGTTAACAATTATTCCTCGTAGGACGATACTTGTAGTTCACTACATTATTACTTGTCAACGATCCTGTACTCTTACGGATTTTTTTTCCAGCAAGTTTTTGACGTCGTTGTCGATGAATAATTTTGTTTAATTGTAGTTTATTAGCTTGTATTAGATTCGATTTTACTTCATTTTCTTGTTTTGTTACTTTCAGATAATCAACAGTGTGTCGATGATTTTGATGAGATTGAGATCATTCTGATAGATCTCGAGATTGAAAAAACATTCAGAAAACACAGAAGAGAACATGAAAAGCGAAGGAAATGCTGAGAATTGAAATCAAGTTCAGGATCCAATTCAACTGCCACAACCAATTCAGTAGAGAATTGTCGCCAATAAAGGTCCAATATTAGTCGAAGATTATGTAAATCAAGTGCCTGCACCTATACAATTTGCTATTATCTATCTTCCATTTGGACATGCTAACTTTCACCTTCGACCGTATGTCATCAATCTCTTTCTGAATCATCAGGACATTTGGTTCTTTGGGAAAGCTACTGAGAATCCACATGAGCACATACAAACTTTTTTGATGTTGTGTGAATTCATTAGCTATGAGGGGATGTCGACAGATGCTTTTCAAATGCGTCTATACACTCACACTTTGAAGAAGAGTGTATGAGAATGGCTATACTCTTTACCAGTTGGGAGTATCATGTCGTACAATTATATAGTACAAAAATTTGTCATGAATTTCTTCCCTCCATCTTGAGTCCATCAAATCCAGAATGACTTCCACACTTTTAAGTAAAGGGATAATGAGAGCTATCTAGAGGCATAGAAGAGGTTTAAGGACTTGTTTAGAAAGTGTCATAATCTTAACATCTCTAAGCAAGCGCATGTATATATCTTCTAGTATAAACTATGCCTAGAATACCGTAATATAGCAGATGCTTCAGTGGGTGGTTTAGTGATGAAGATGGACATTGATGATGCCCATGAATTATATGAAAGGATAGTGGAGAATCAAGCTAATTAGCCGATCGACAGGAATTTTTATAAAAAATATACAGGTGTCCATAATATTAATGCAGTGACAGCACTAACAGCACATATGAAAGTGTTAACAAAAAAAATTGGACAACTTATCTCAATCTGTGATATTGCATGCAAGTCGACACCAATTTGCGCAAGTTGTGGGGTTGATCATACCATTGCAAGTTGCACCTTAGCTTCCACTCATATATTTCACTCTATAAAAGTTAATTATGCATAGAATGCACAAAGGTAGCAAACCAACCCATGGGCTAATAATCATGGAAATCCAGTTTAGATCAACCCACTAGAATTTCAGCAGCAATAAGGTAAGATGTAGAGGTGTCAATCCGGGCGGTCCGGGTCGGGTCGGCCCACCAACATATGAGCCCGGTAACGGTCCGCGTGAAAAAAGCCCGCCCGCTACGGGTTTCGAACCGGTTCCGGGTTGGCCCACAAATTTTGAACTACAACCCAAGCCCGCCCGCTGACCCATCCGGGTCGAGCCCATGCGGGTCACAGGTCGCTGTTTGTTCCGATTTGGCCCGTATTATTATATAAATAAAATTATAAAAATATAGAATTTTTCATATTTATAGCAAAAAATATTTTTTTTGTTAAATGTAAACTAAGAATTGAACAAAATGATAAATTCATATTTATACCAAGAAATGTTTACATAAAATTCAAATTTAATGTTACATGAATTATTTATAACTTTGTAAAGTTAAATTTAACTTAAACAAATAACAACTTAATGTATTTCTAATTACTATTATCAAATATTTATAGTATAAGTACATCCCAACTAGGTTGGCTCTCTCCCTCCTTTTTTTCAAATTAAAAAAAAATAAAAATTCACGGGCCAACGGGTTAACCGCGGCTCGTGAAGGTGCAACCCGCGAAGCCCGCGGGCCACACCTTCTTGACTTGTGAACCGCCCGCTCGGGTCACGGGTCGGCCAGCGGTCCTGGGTCGATCCGGGCCGATTTTCACGGGTCTGGCCGACTCGTCCGTCTTGACACCTCTAGTAAGATGTCATATTTGGAGGATCTACTTGTTAAGTACATCACAAAGACTGAGTGTCAAACCCCATTCATATAGATAACAATATACTACCTAGTATAGGAATAGGATCGCTGACTTGACCTAGACGTCCAAATTTACCCACACATTTTTTTTGTTAATAAGATGAAAGCATTTCCAAAATTATATCCGAAAATAAGGATCATAAGACCATAGTCCAACATATTTATCCTGAGGTTGTAAAAATATTTACATGACATTTCAGAAGTCATACAGGATCCCTAAAATATAATACAACCGGAGTCCACAAAATAACCCTACAAGTCGCCATTCATGCACATCAAACTTCGGAATCCTGTAAGAGCTCCACAGCCAGCCATGTCTCCTAGGAGGTTACATGCTCACCTACAATGCAAGAACTACATAAGTCAAGGCTCAGTAAGCAAAATTCATACAGGTTATGAGTATGAGTGATAATGGTATATGTCACCATGCTATTTACTTTAAACATCAAGCTAAAGATGTATCATGCTCAGATATTCGTCAAAGTCGACTCAGAATAATTTCATTTGAAATCTTCCATTGGGCCCTTGACCTACCTACCATGCACCGGATAAAGCTCTGCACAATATCAATATCAATAATCAATAATCAAATGGCCAATCTGATATCGACACTGGCGAGTGGACCATACTCTTGTGACCACTAGAGGCCCATCCCCTAACTGTCCCTATGATCACCCCAAAACTATCCTACCCGGCAGTGCCAATAATCATAATATCACAAAGGTACAATCGAGTGATCAGCCCTCCTATGATCACCAAAGGCCCACCACCTTTGCAATCAACCAAGAAGTATCACCCACGGTGCCAAAACATATCACATAAGCATGCCTCACATGCTTTTGTGGCCTAGTTGTGGCCATTAAAACATTTTATGAGGAAAACTCAATTTTACAATTATGTTGTGCATGCTAGATTTTCAACCATGGACGTATGTCGTGCATGCAAATGAAAATACTCGTGAATGACATACTTAATCAAAATCGATGTCAATATATTCCGAAACCACATACTCAATGATCATAACCATTATATGATATACAATGAGCTCCTTGTCAGAGTTATGTAAATATCCAACATTACTAATTCACAAATACTATGTTCTTGCATCGTAGTTGCAAATAGATTTTTACTTACCTTTTTGCACTTGTCGGAAAATCACATATATTACCATCTAATAGTACACATAATCCCGTGCTATATCCATTCATGCCAAAATAATTTAGATGACATTAACAATTCAAGTTATCAATTGCATTGCAAATTAGTCCCATAAGTCACACTATTTCTTGAGTCCAATTATGAACGATAACGTCATCCAATTGTTGTTTAACAACCTACTCCTTAAAATATATTTTTCATTCCTAAGAGATAATTAATGGACACGTAATGGTTGGAACTATGCAAACTACCAAATTGGACAGAAGCTGTTTTTTGCATTTTAGTTGCTGCCATGTCCCGTTTCATCCATATTTTTGCACCCTTAATCACATTCAATCATTCTCAAAAATTTAAACACATTTATATAACATATATGTGAAGATAACCATGTCATGAATTCACCACAAGTACAGGGTTTTCATCCTCAAGTTGAGTCCTTTTTATAGCACAATGAATCAGGCAGTTTTCCGGTGATGGTCTTTGGTTTCCATTACCTATTAGGCCACCAATCAGTTTCTAACCTGTTAAGGATAGTTTCTATAACTTACCAATCTTATATACAAACGTTCAAAGTGGTAAATATGTGTTCCATTCAACATATTATATAACAATAAAGGCAAAACAAGTAAAATCCAGCAACTATGCAGTTTCTATCCTTAGTTGTTTTACTCCATATATCTCCAACAATTTTCTTTCTTTTTACCATAATAACATCCCCAACATGACCTTAATTACGTTCAGAGGTTCAAGAAATTGTAGCACTTTCAAAAATAATGAAAACAACCTTCAAAGCTAAGAGCTAAACTCACCTATCTAGAATTTCAATTCCCAGCTCCTTGTTTTTGCTTCCCTCCCTTTATTTTCTTTTTCTTTCACTTGGGGTCACTTGAATAGATACAATATCTTAATATGGGGGTATTTATAGAGTCCTAAAGGTGTTGGGGTTGTGAATCTTGCTTAAGGATTAAGAAAATACTTTATGTAGCCACGTTGACATGCGTTAAGCAAGATGTGGCTTCATGTAGCAATATTTGACTTTTCCTTCATCATATTTGGATCCACATGTAATTTATAAGATATATATGTATATATATATATATATATATATATATATATATATATATATATATATATATATATATATATATATATATATATATCTTATATAAAGTATCAAGGGGGTGGAATAAGTGGTGGAAGCCTTAATGTTGAAGGAATTGGATGGTAAAATGACGAGTCTTCAAAGCATGAGGTGTTCAAGCATGAGGTGGCTTCTTGTGGTTAAATTCTGATTTTGTACGTATCCTTGGAGGATTTTTATGAAACTTATGGATAAGATACTAAAACATATGAAGCCTTAAAGAGAGTTGTAAATGTGACTAGTGCTTAATGGTGAAGGAATTTACCATTACAAGGACAAATCGGCAAGCATGAGGTGTCCCTTGTAGTAGAAACCTGATTTCACCTCTATCCTTGAAGGTACAAATCAAGTGTCCTTAGCTTATTTTAATATCTTTACAATCCTTCTTACCTTCCCTAAGATCCCAAAATATTTTATACCTTTGATTCATTAACCGTTCATTTAATTACTTACCCGATTGAGGCCCAATTTTCGACCGATTTCAACAATTCGCACCTCAATATTTATAATGTCATATGAAAACCATATTATTGTGTAGTGACCATGTCACTTCATGCCTCATGTCCTAAATATGCCAATTACCTATATAGGATTTATGGTGACCTTGATCAACCGAATGGAAAGCTAGAACATTTTTCGATACTAATTCCGGCCTTTTCAAGGTTCCAATTGCTTAACAAGTCAATCTCCAACATCTAGATTGACCTAATTTCTCAATCATAGCTGAATGTAGAATTCGCCACCTAGGTCAAGGAGTAAAGGGCTAAAACCTTACCAAGGGCTTAAAACCTCAATAATCGAATGCATCATTTTAAGAGAATTGATGCAAATGACATTATGAATATAATGGAATGCATGAATCATATTAGCCAAATGTGATATGAAGTTCGGGGTATTACACTGAGACCGCAATCCAGAACCAGCAGGCCTCTATCCACAATTTAGAGATCAGGTAGGGCAAATTGCAGCTACAAAATTTAGATCAAATGAAAATCTTTAGTGGGTCGATTTTTAAAAATAAATTTTTTATAAGGGGTATTATATTAATCATAGTATGAAAATGGAGAGAGTTTTAATGTTGTGAAACTACTCTAAAAGATCTCAATGAGGACACCTATTGAAAGTCCCAAAAAGAAATTTCTGCATGAAATAGAATGCACATAGTATAATGGAAAAAACAATTACATGAAATAGAAGACGCACTAAATACTTTGATTAATCCCCGAAAACTTGTTTGAAAAATATAGGAGAATCCTTAGTTGTTGAATTGTTGACTTGTTACTAGTGACATCTATCCAAGCTAGAGATGATGATAATTAGGACAATCTGAAATTCAACATAGGATCGCACCCCAGAAAAATAAGTGAAAATGATAAGTTTGGGAATATGTATCTCACGAGTGAAGAGATGAAAAATATGACTATTGAGAGTTGGGAACTGAACCAAGCATGAATTTGTGATGTTCTACATGAGTCTTCACAAACACACACACGTGTCATGTTTTACATTAAATAAGTAGAGATTAATTCTTCTATGTGATTTTGAAACTATTCTTTGTAATGACACATAAATTTCAATCCAGAGTCCAACGACATGCTATCTTACCAATTTTGTTGTGAGTTATGCTAGAGTTTGTTTGAGCACAAACAAAAATTCAAGTTTTGGTGTGTTTGATAAGTATATTTTATACACTTATTTAGAAATTTAAGTTAAAGTATTTGTTTGTTATTTTAATGAATTAAGACTTAATTCTATATATATAGTGTTTGTTAGGTGCAAATCGACAAAAATGGTTGTAGTGGAGAAAGGGTGAAAAAAAGCTCAATTACTAGAGATTCAAAGTCTGAGGACTAAAGTGAAAATACTCTAAAAATTTTTCGGACCCCCACGATGAAGATTCGAGAGTGTTAGGGGGTCAATTTGACGAAAAAAGAAGTTAAAGAGGTGAAATATAGTCAAAACATCTTCAAGGATCAATTTTTAGTCGAATAAGTTATGCTCCTAATTTAGGAAATTATAAATAACCACATCTCTTTTGTGTCACAAACATGAATCTAATGGACACTAGTAAATGATAGTTAAAAATTATTCCTCATGGGATGATACACGTAGCTCACTACATTATTACTTGTCAAAGATCTCGTAAGCTTGCGAGTTTTGTCCTAACAATTACCTCGTACATTAAGATGAGTGTGGAAGCAGCCCGAACTTGAACCAAAGACCAGAGTTCTGACAATTTCTTGATCTCATATTCTATTCTGTTTTGAGCTGGTTTATTTGCTTGCTTTTTGTGTCTTAAATTCCTCCAAGTAAGTAGTTTTGAATAACTTGAAGCTTTATATATTACGTGCTTCATTTTTGTGTAAAGATGTATGGTTTCTGTCGATGAGAAAGGGTAAGTCAATCTTACAAAAAATGAGCAGTCCTACTTTCTCAGCTAAAACAACTAAGGTTCCATTTCCCACGCTAGCCCACCTTCTTCCATTGGTCACCCCTTAGGGAAACTGTAGCTACTTTCTCCACCTTCCTTGCTACTCAATGACGCCTCGAGCCAACCTACCTTGTCCAGACCTTTTGAGGTCAGATATAGAGGCAATGGTTGGTAGCCATCCAGAGATCTTTCTGGACATCTCAAGAGTCTCTTTGCCTTCAAGAGACATGATTGTTGCTCTTTCTCCAACAATTTATGTTTCTGCTAACTTATGACGAGGAATTGGAAAGAGATGGAGTAAAGATTCCTAGAAGATATGTTCGTGGACAAGGCCCGCACCATAGCTAACCTCCACACCCATCATTATATCCTATATATGATGAATGTGGCAGAAAAGGTATGTTATCCTTTCATAAATTGTATCCAAAGTTTTTAAATTTTCAAATATCTTAAGTATGGTATATTTTGCAGGTCAAAGCTAAGGTGAATAAGGTGGTTGAGCTAAGAAGTGACTTCGAGCCCTTTCTAGCCCTTGGAAGCTAATAAGGTTCAGAATGAGGAGGAGAAAAATGAATAGGGGATAGATTAAAGAAGATGAAGGTAGATCTTGAGGCCAAAATAGCTACTAAGGCTGATCTTAGGAAAGAGCTTGAGGCGACGAAAATATAGCGTGAGAAGGCCACGGTCAGAGCTGCAGTTGGGAAGAAAAACGTTG
The DNA here is from genome assembly GCA_035079005.1 of Fraxinus americana. Lineage (NCBI taxonomy): Eukaryota > Viridiplantae > Streptophyta > Magnoliopsida > Lamiales > Oleaceae > Fraxinus > Fraxinus americana. Next base: position 138,960 of record JAVHZT010000062.1, on the reverse strand, counting down.
AGAAAGCTATAAAAAGGGCTGAAGAGGTTGAAGTCAGGTCTATCAAGATCGTTAAGCTCTAGAAGAAATCTCCAGAGTTTGACACATTGGCTCAGGACGCCTATGTTGTTAGCATGGTTGAGGTGATCAAACACATTGAAAGAATGAGGCAAGAGTTTGATGTCGATTTTCTTCGATAGGCATTGGATGACCAGCGAGCTATATATAGGGAAATGACAACTATTGTAGGAGTCATTATAACCACTCTGAAGGAACATAAAAATTCCCAGGCCAACGTCCTTGACTGGCTCGACCCTCCACCAACTTAACTTTTACTGTACTCTTGTTATATATTAAAATGTAATTCCTCTTCTTGACCCAATGAAATATGTAACATGTTGGCCTTTGAATGAGTTTTATTTCTTAGCTTAATCAAAAGTTCTTTTTTAGATTAAAATTTATTAAACAAAACCTAACTATATAAGGCTAAGTGTTTGTAACAATCGCGATCTTATTTTGGACCGCGATAAGCAAAATCTAAATAAATTTAGCTAAGTGTTGAAGCACATGGAACCTTAGTTCGGACTGTTGGAGAATAGGTCCTTAGAATTCCATTTTAGGAATTGTGTCAAGTGTTACAGCACATGTAACCTTAGTTCGAAAGGGTTGGAGAACAGGTCCTTAGAATTCCATTTTAGAAATTTTGGCCAAGTATTGCAGCACATATAACCTTAGTTCCAACTGTTGGAGAATAGATTCTTATACTTATAATTTAGGAATTGTGCTAAGTATTGCAGCATATGTAACCTTAGGTCGGACTGTTTAGGAGTAGGTTTGCAATGAATTTTGTTTTGTACAACTAAATGAAGTATTTTACAATGTATGCAATCTACTTAGGAACGAATCATCATTGAAGGGAAAGCTAGATTTGAACACAAACCATAAGGATTTTATTGAAACGGATTATACCAAAATGATGGAGTGCGCCACCAAACCATGATCGGGGAAGGAGATGGGGGAGAGTCAAATAAATATCAAAAAGTATAGCAAGCTGCATGTCATTACGCCAATGTACTGGTCGGAATAGTCCACAAATATGGAGGAAGGATATCATATGGTAAACTCTCTAGATAATATGTCTCAAGTTCATACGTATGTTCTCGTGCTTTGCATTATTTCTCTCAATCCAAAGAAACCAGAAAATCAATAGAGGAATAATGATGCGGATGTGTCCAGTCCTTGCAAACTGTCTAAAATACCTCCATCTCAAAAATCTCGATCGGCACTCTCTCCTGTACTCATGGTAATCTAAAATAAAGCCCAAAAATGTTGCCAAACATGATCTGAAATACTGCTGCCAATAAAAATATGAGTGATGGTCTTAATATATGAACAACACTGACATTGAGAAGCCAACTGACTACCGATCCTCCTCTAGATAATCACGTCAACTGTTATCAAGTCCTGCCATAATCTCCAATAGAAGAACAAAATGGTAGGAGGTATGATAGGGCTCCACAATAGGCGAAACAAGTCCTGCACTGGCCTATTAGAGCTGATCAGCTGCCATGCTGATTTAGTATTAAATCTGCCATCTGATGTGACCCTCCAGAAAATGAGATCTGAGACATCAAGACATAGTGGAATGGTCGCGATCTACTCTGCCATAGCTGATGGAAGAGCCTGTAGTAATCGCCCAAAATCTTATCTAGTCTTCTAAAAAAAGTCCTTCACCCTCGCGGATGTATACTATCTGTGTGGGAAAATGGATGCCAATGTAGAATCACCCATCCAACAATCATGCCAAAAGAAGATCTGTCCTATCCCAAGGCGCCACGCAATGTGTGTCTCGGCGCATGGTCCAAATCTCTTCAATCTCTTCCAAATAAGAGAGGCTGAGTGAGGAACTGTTGCAAGCGATGGATGTGTCCCTCTACAATATTTGCCTAGTAAAAACTGGGCCCAAAGAGAACTCTGAGACCTGAACAACCACCATAGCTTTAATGAAAATGTATCCACTGTATCTTGTAATCGTCAGCAGGAAGGCAAATCGCCTTCCAACTCCTACAATGTAGACGATGCGCATGATCTTTAGAATTCCATAGGAATCGGGCAAATATACTCTCCAGCCTTTTCAGAATGACCTTAGGAGGTCTTATAATCTGGAACAGATATAGTGGTATAAAGGAAAGAATAGACCTTAGTAGAGTAATCCTACCACCAGGAGAAAGAAGGCGTGCAGCCAATCCAGAAATCTTATTCCTAGCCTTCATAATGAGATCATCGTACAGAAAGATTCTCTTAGCCCCTTTAAACAAAGGGACTCCCAGATATGTAAACGGTTGACTCTGATGTGAAAATCCTGTTAAAATCACTCACCTCTGTATCTGAATATCAGATGCCTGCCTAGACAATATAAGACCACTCTCTATTCACCAATTGGCCAGAGACCCCTTTGTAGTGCTCCAAACAATCGATGACCCTTCTGATAGATCTCTTCTGACCATTGGTAAATATAATCATATCATCAGCAAAAGCAAGATGAGAGACAAGAGTGCTACCTCTTGTCGATACTGCATACTAGGATATGTCTGAAACCTCTGAGTAAGCAATCGAGAAAAGTAATCCGGAGCAGTAATAAATAAGGATGGAGAGATAGGATATTCATGTCTGAGTCCCCGGGATAAAGAAAAGAAACCACACGGTCTTCCATTCAGAAGCATTGAGAATCGACACTTTGATATACAATATTTGATCCAATCAATCCACAACTGGTCAAAACCAAACACCTCCAGAATAGAATAAATGAATCTCCAATCCATACGATCATATGCTTTAGCCATGTCAAGCTTCAGCATAACATTCCCTTCACGCATTCTATTATCCAACATATGTAGAATCTCCTGGGTCAACAAAACATTGTCCCCAATAAGTCGACCGGGGACAAAACCACTCTGCTAAGGGGAAATAATACAATGCAGAAACGAACTCAATTTGTTGTTCAACAGTTTTGTTATAAGCTTATTAAACACTATACACAGGCTGATAGGTCGGTAATCCGTCCATCTACAAGCATTCTCCCTCTTCAGAAGCAAAATAATAGACGTAGCAGCAAATTCTCTCCCCCCATCTCCTTCCCCGACCCTTTTTGATCTTTCTGTACATTGATTCCTACTTATTAGCATTTTGATGTCAGTTTTAGATGAGAAATTTCTTGATGATGGCCCTAGGAAAGTTGGTTAGGAATTTGCATGCTGATGTGGATGAGGTAGCTGTGCAATTGGTGTTTGGGTTGTTTTCCCTAGTTTAGCTACAAACTCTCGCAGCTAACATTGCCTGATTAAAACCTCCATTTGTTCCTTTAAATCTAGACATTCATTTGTGTTATGGCATGTCCATCTGTGGTATCTACAATATTTATTTTGGTTGTTTCCTATTGAGTTCTTCAGATAAGAAGGTCTGTGGAAGCCCTCTTTATCTTCCATTTGCATAAAAACTCCTTCCAAAGTAGTATTCAGAGGGTGATACTCTCACAATCTTTTTGGATATGGGTAAGGTCATTCTGCATCATTTCTATCTTTTTGCCTTTCAGGCATGGGTCATTTATCTAATTTTTTATCCTTTGTTCGAGCTGAGTCTTATAGTTATATCTTTCCTTCTTCATAATCTGAGGTTGCTTCTTCTCCACCTATATGTTTCTCAGCTACGTTCAAAAATTCATGGTAAGGTTTAGGCCCATCTTCGTGTACGAAGTACCAGGACTTTATCTTGGGCCTTAATCCAGATAGTGATACCTTGAAAGCTGTACTATCAGATATTCTTTCTACCTCCATCTTTTGTTTGTTAAGAAACTTTTGAGGGATTCACTTCGCCCTTGCTTTATACTTATTAATCATTTTTTTTGGAGTGGCCCTACCTCTGGAACCCATAAACTGAGCTAGTAATGTTGTTGCCAAGTTCATCCAGTTTCTAATTGATCTCCGAAGTAACTTTCTGAACCACATTTTTGCTTTATCTCCCAAGGTTAGAGAAAAAGCCTTGTACATTATAGCATTGCTAGCTTCATCCATGACATGTACTTATCTAAGTAACTGAGAAGATCACACTCTCTTTTGTATCCAACAAGCTGGGGCATCTTTAGCTTATCTAGTAAGAGTTTAGCTAATATGTCCTCTGTAAAAGGAAAATGGTATTCCTTTGTCATCCCTTTATTTCTAGCCTCCAGTTAGCTATTCGTTTCTCCAGCTGGCTTATTTATGGCTCGTTGCCTATTCCTTTGGAGGGCTCATTTCTGGACGTAAGCGAACGCTGAGCATCTAATCTTTCGAACACATTTCCTGTTTTCCTCGGCGTCCATTTTGTCTGAGGTGGTGGGTTCTTTACTTTAGCTGTTTTAATTTTGGAGGATTCTTCCTCAGTAAAATACAAACTTTTGTGAACTAGAGTTCACCCACTTCTTCCTCTGACAAGTGATTCCACCTCGGTGTTTGCTATTGGGACAGTGTTCGCCTTTTTTGTTCTATTCATTGCACGGAAGTTGTGAGGCATTCTATGGTGGTCACCCTCAACAAATTCGTTCCTTCTTTGAAGATTTTTGGGGACACTTGTTTCGTCGGGATTAGTGCAAGAATATTTTTGGAAGGCTGAGTCATGGCTCGTGGTTTCTGTGGAAGTGGGATAATATGTAAATTTTGGTAGAACTTTTAGAAAAGATGTGGTCTATTTTCTAAGGGAGGGCCCTCCTTCTAGCGCCAAATTATTGATGATTAAAAATGACATGGCAAAAATAAATCAACTTAAAGAAAAATACGCTGAGCGTTGCTGGAATTAGATCGAGATTTATAGTGTAATTGTGTGAAAGAAACATTTGAGAGTGTATTATTGCTTGATTGAGTAATTGGTCGAAAATGAGGTGCGACACCATATTTGCCACGTGTCATGTAGAGAGTGGTAGGTGGGAAGGTGAGGCAATGTGGCAGTAAATGTAAATCATGATGTCCCCGTAAATTTTGGTGGCAATTTGTTCGATTTGATCTTGTTTTGGGATGTCCAATCTTGAGATTAGCATAGGTACGATATTCTAAAATATTTATTTAAAAAGGTGTAAGGTCAGACCCCAACATACTTAAAAGTAAGGAGCAACTTCGTTTTGCCTTTTTCGGCAATATGAAGAGGTCGTAGTGCCGAAAAAAGATGGAAACAAGCTGTATTTTCTTGTACGACACTAAGAATATATTGGTACTTTGAATCAAATATGATCACAATGAACAATCCACGACAAGTTCAATGTTTGGCATAGAATATTAGTCATATTATATGTTCATAGAAAGAGGCCAAAAGAAGATGCAATTTTTTGTGCGATACCCTAATAACATATTTGATATGTTGAATGGGTATTGTTTAGTTGCTTTGCATGAGAAAGACAAAAGAGAATTATCTTGCAATTGGTGTCCATTTTTCAAATTTTAGTAAACACTTTGATTTCTTATCAAATGAAAAGTAATCCACAGTAAAGAAAATGTTCCGATTTGCATTTTATGGGTAACAAGTAATGATATTAATAAACAGGAACGAGCTACTAATTAATTTGGTACTTGCAAAAATAGTAATAATTTTCGTATAAATAAATTAGTAGCAGATAATTATTTTTATGAAGTATGTAAAAAAAAAACTATATAACTTGATTCTCATGGACATACGAAAATAAAACATTAATTATCAAAGCTAATATGATTGGACAAATAAATGAAAAAAAAACATTTATGAATTGTCATTTTGATTCTTCAAACTCTTCAAACACTTCGATTCTAAAAGAATGGGTAAAAGGAAAGAGAGAGAACAGGGACGGACGCAGAGTTTTGAAGTTAGGGGGGCACAATCGAACTTGTAAAGAAGTTGGGGAGAAATTTTACAATAAAAAAATTACGTCCAAAAAAATATACCCCGTGTAATTTTGTTTCCGAAAATTTACATAGGATATAACTTTTTCTGATGTAAAATTTCGAAAATTTTTGATGTTATATTCCATATAAAATTTCTTAATAAAATGATGAAAATTATATTGAGAAATTTGTATCGCAAAATTAATAAATATTAATGAAATAATTGAATTTTTTTTTTTAAATGGGAGTTAGACGTCTTTCTTTAAGACTCACGTTTAACGTATTTGTAACTATTTTCGATATCTGTTTGGACTATTCGATATGCTCATAATGTAGTTATCGAAATAATTTTTGAGATGACATAAGATATTTGTAGATTCGATTAGCATATGATCGTTGGAGAATTTTTAAAATTAGCATGTTATCTAAATTCAAATTTATTGTGATTTTGCCCCTGTTTGGTGGAGATTAAAATCAAATTTTTAGTAAATTTTGATAAAAGTTAAACATTATGGATTTCATGAAATATGTTATTAAAATTAATTGTTAACTTTCATTTAAATTAAAATTTAGATTTCAATCGATACCAAACATGACTTTAAAAACAAAAAACAAAACAAAACAAATTTTTTTCTCAAAAGTTGGGGTGGGGGGGCACGTGCCCTCACAGGACCCCCTGGGTCTGCCAGTGAGAGAGAATTATGGATAGCGCCTTCTGATTCTAAACTTGGTCCTCTTTTAGCGCATAGCTTTTTTAGAAGATAAGGACAAATTAACTTGAATTTGAAATCGCTCATCGAAATTTTAGTGAATTGTGGATTTCTTGTCAAATGTCTGACTTTAACGATTGAAAACTATTTGAAAATCACGTATTCTGATCTATAATTGAGAAATGATCTAATAAATATCTGTGTTTATCGTGATAAGTACCGATAACATAATATATTAGGTCGTCTTTGGAGCATATGGTACAACTCCAAGTCGAAACTAAAAAAAAAACCCTTATTTTGACCCCTTTTGCTACCGGTAAATGGAGCATTTTTCCGACACACTCTGGCCACCTAAACTACTGGACTTTGCTACCAACATAATCTCCTCAACCTCAGCTTCAATTCCCACCCCACAAGTCCCAATTTCATCAATTAATTCAACAGAAATTAGCATAGAAAATCAGCCAGGCGAAACTGAGTCAACTGCCGGAAAACCCACCTCCGACATGCAATCCGATTGCGAACCAACACCATCCAGCAGCCCACCCTTAGACGTACCTAGCCATGGTGTTAATTCATCCCAAGCAGCAACACAGCAGATTGAATTTGGACTGGGCAAAACCGCAGTAGCGAATGTCGGGAATTCAGTTCCTTTTTTGGCTGATTCCAGCGCCGTCACCGTGACCCATGGTGACAGACCAACTGGGGTAGCTTTCCCACCCTCTGGTGCCCCTAACTTAACCATGGACCATGGTCAATTTCATCCTAACGTTGTTGAATTTTTTGAAAGAATTAGGGTTCTTAGCGAAAAATTCGAAAATGGGGAAATTGATGAATCCTTGGTGCTTCAAACGTCAATTCAATGAGGGGAACTCCAAGTGAGGTTACTAACACTATGGGTAATCCAAAAATTGATCCAATTAACCTACAAAGTTCTGAATTGATTTCTTCAATGGAGCTTGAGCGTGAAGGTAGGTCAAGGTCTGAAATTGAGGCTATTTCTAATATTCTTCCACCAAATTCGAACGTTACAACTCTGTTGAGGGTCAAAAGTTTATGGGTACTTTACCAATTGCAAGAATTGATGGTCATTTGAGCTCCAATTTTGCCCCTCATCACAAGGTTGTTGAACTTCCCCAAATTCCAAAGTTGGCTAACTTGGCTTCTACAATTGATATGGTAACCCCAACATTGAAATCTGCTTCTATCAATACAACTTCGATGCCAATCCAATTGGCCAATAGCTCGACAACACTTACCTCTAACTTTGAACCCCATCCACAGGTTTCATACAAAATCGATCATGTCACATCCAAATTGGGAAATGGATCTCAGACTCGGACTAAGCTGACCAGAAATGTGTAGAATAGACCTGGTCCTCCCTTTCCGGCTCAGAACTCAGGTAAACCATATGTTCCTCTATCTGGAGTTGCGGGAGCTTCCCAAGCTCCTCGAACTTACGCTGCAGCACTCAATTGCAAACCTGTGATTACACAGGCCGATGGGAGTTAGAAGAAATCATTTGTGCACATCCTTCGTTCCCCTGAGGACTCCACACATTGTAGTTTGGTTGCCAAGGAACCATATATCCACCATGGTAAGCCTACTATATTCTTTAATGAATTAGATGAGCGATTCTTAGCTGAGGCCTACAGATTTACGCTTGTTGGTAAATTTGTGCATCGCAAACTCTCCATGCATAAGGTACGTGAAATTTTTTTGCTTTTTGGCTTTATTGGTGATTATGAGATTGGACTTATTGATGATGCACACATTATTATTCATATGGAGCACGAGGATGATTATTCACGATTATTCCTCAAACCCACTTGGTATATTGATGGTTGCTCTATGCGTGTCTTTAAATGGACTCTTAGTTTCAGTCCACATTATGAGGTTCATATTGCTCCTGTTTGGGTGCCATTTTCTTTGCTTCCTATTCATTTTTAGGCTAAGAGTGCACTATTCGCCATAGCCAAGGCTATCGGACTTCCACTTCGCATTGACGAAGCAACTTCTGTTCTTCGTCGCCCTAGTGAAGCAATGGATGGTTATTAGCAGCCCGTTGTTTATGATAAGGTTCCAAACTTTTGTTTTCGATGTTGACATTTTGGACATATGGAGGAAAAATGCTCCAGTAACTTACATCATCCCCCACCATCGGCTCTCTCTTTGGTTGTTGATCATGCTCCTAAGCCTCCACCAGCATAGGTTAAGGATAATGGGAATGGAAATGAAACTGTGACTGCGCTTCGCTAGTGATGGACGCCGGTTAAAAGTAATCAGAAGAGACAGGATGGGCTATTCGATGTGACTTCTCATTCCACTTCCGAGAATATTACTTCTATTCCTCCCATTATTATGGGCACTACTGTTGCTACAGCTCAGATAGTTACTACTTTTACTACTCCACCGGTTACTAGTACCACGGATCCACATACTACTACTTCTTTGCCACTATATCTTCCTACAGTTGCTCTTCAAATGGTTGTTCCTCAGAATCTACCTATTGTTACATCAGTTGATCATTCAGGTATTCAAGCTTCGATCCCCATCAGCAGTGCTTCTATGCCTATTACTCCTACATATTTTGACCCTCTCTTGTTGGATATGCTTGAGAGGCCACAGGGCTTTAGTAGTACAGATGTGCCTACTGGACAGTGTCAGCAGAATATGGGGGCTCCTCTTTCTGCAGAGCAGTCGGATTCAGAGGGTTTCCATCAGGTTGAAGTTTATCAGCAGGGTCCCTTTCATAGATCTTCTTTTGATGATTTGACATGTCTGGATGGTAGGATAGAGGAGGATGGTTTTGTCCCAGTAAGTCGAAAGAGACATTCGAAAGTTACTGATAATTTTCTACCCAGGATGATGACCTGGAGTCGGTCGCAGATACCTCTTCACGTACATCCAAATGAGTGTTATCATATGGAATGTGAGAGGTGTAGCTAGTGTAGCTACTCGCAGGTGCCCGAGAAAACTTATTCAGGTTCATTAAGTTTATATCTTAGTTATTTTGGAACCTATGGTTTTGGATAGTAGGTTTGATTTTGTTCGTCGTTATCTGCATTTCGACACTGGGCTCAGAATGAGTCGAATTAGATTTGGATATTCTAGAATGTGGGTACTACCGTTATTGTTATTGATGATCATATCCAGTTCCTACATGTCAGAGTTGTGGATCCCAGACTAGCACAACCTATTTACTTGACTTCTTTTTATGCTGCTTGTCAGGCCTATGTTAGGAGGGACTTGTGGGCGAGTCTTCACCACATTTCCCTCTCTATGGATGATCTTTGGTTTGTTAGGGGTGACTTTAACGTCATCATACATAATGGTGAGCGTACTGGTCATAGTCGTCAAAATCGTGGTTCTTCTGATTTTTTTGATATGATGTTGGACTGTGGCTTAGAGGACGCGAGCTTTTCTGGGCCTCAGTTTACCTGGACGAATGGCAGGGTTAGTAAGAGATTGGATGGAGTTTTGAATAACTCTCTAGTGGCAGACTTTTGTAGACAGCTTACCGTGACTCATCTGAATCGTACTTCATCTGATCACTCACCTCTACTTTTACATTGGATTCCTGATGATGATTCAGAAGGGCCATCAATTTTTGGAGCACTATAAAGGGGTCTCTAGCCAATTGGTGAATAGAGATAAGAGTGGTCTTATATTGCCTAGGCGGGCATCTGATATTCAGATACGGAGGTTAGTGATTTTGAATAGATTTTCACATCAGAGTCAGTTGTTTACATATCTGGGAGTCCCTTTGTTTAAAGGGGCTAAGAGGAGCTTTCTGTATGATGATCTCATTACAAAGGCCAGGAATAAGATTTTTGGATGGACTGCACGCCTTCTTTCTCCTGGTGGTAGGATTACTCTACTGAGGTCTGATCTTTCCTCTATACCACTATATCTATTCTAGATTATGAGACCTCCTAAGGTCGTTCTGAAAAGGCTGGAGAGTATATTTAAGTGATTCCTATGGAATTCTAAGGATCATGCGCATCGTCAACATTGGAGGAGTTGGAAGACGATTTGCCTTCCTACTGAAGAGTGAGGTCTGGGCTTTAGACGATTACAAGATACGATGGACACATTTTCATAGAAACTATAGTGGTTGTTCAGGTCTCATAGTTCTCTTTGGGTCCAGTTTTTACTGGGCAAATATTATAGAGGGAAACATCCATCACTTGCAATAATTCCTTACTCAGCCTCTCCTATTTGGAAGAGATTGAAGAGATTTAGACCATGCGCCGAGACACACATTGCGAACGCCTTGGGATAAGACAGATCTTCTTTTGACATGATTGTTGGATGGGTGATTCTACATTGACATCTATTTTCCCACACAGACAGCATACATCTGCGAGGGTGCAAGACTTTTTTGAGGAGACTGGATGAGATTTTGGGCGATTACTACATGCTCTTCCATCAGCTATGGCAGAGCAGATCTGACCATTCCACTATGTCTTAATATCTCGGATCGCATTTTCTGGAGGGTCACATCAGATGGCAGATTTAATACTAAATCAGCATGGCAGCTGATCCGCTCTATTAGGTCAGTGCATGACTCATTTCTCCTATTGTGGAGCCCTATCACACCTCCTACTGTTTCGTTCTTCTATTGGAGATTACGGCAGGACTTGATACCAGTTGATGTCATTATCCAGAGAAGGATCGACAATCAGCTGGCTTCTCGATGTCGGTATTATTCAGAGATTAAGACCATCACTCATATTTTTATTGGTAACAGTATTTCTCATCATGTTTGGCAACATTTTGGGGCTTTATTTCAGATTACCATGAGTACAAGAGAGAGTGTTAGACAGAGATTTCTGAAATTGAGGTATTCTGGACAGTTTGCAAGGACTGGGCACATTCGCATCATTATTCCTCTATTGATTTTCTGGTTTTTTTTGGACTGAGAGGAATAATGCAAAGAACGAGAACATACATATGAGCTCGAGACGTATTATCTGGAGAGTTTACCGTATGGTATCCTTCCTCCATATTGGTGGACTATTCCGATCGTTACATTGGCGTAATGATATGCAGCTTGCTATACATTTTGGTATTTTTTTGACTCTCCCCCCATCTCCAACCTCGATCATGGTTTGTGTCAACACTGATGGTTGTGTTAATGATGGGTTTGCTAGTGGGAGAGGCATCATCAAGGACTACTCAGGAAATTGTATCAGGGCTTTCTCAACTTCATATGGACAATGTATGATATTAGAGGCAGAACTCAGGGCTATTCGTGACGGGATACTACTTGCTAGAGATATTAGCTTGTCAGATATTTGGGTTGAGGCAGACTCAACTATTGCCATTCACTGTATTACCAGAGGTGGCGGACCGTGGCTTATCCAGGGGATACTCAGACAGATTGCAGATATCGTTTCCTATGACAGAGATATGGTTTCCCACATCTTCAGAGAGGGGAACCAAGTTGTAGATGCACTTGCTATCGAGGGGGTGGCATCAGCGTAGATACTAGGAATATGGACCAACCCACCTACCACGACATATCAGGGCGCTTGTTCAGATTGACTGATATGGTTTGCCCAACACTAGAGCTTAATTATTTGTATTTTGCTTTTATTTTTATTTTTGATTTAACTTGTGGTTTTTGTAAGGGGGGTAGTACTCCTTCCATTAAAAAAAATAACATATTAATTAATTGAGAATAAATTTATTATGAATCTCAAGATTTGAATTAAATTTATTATTTACCAATAAATAAATCAGTTATGCTACATGTACATAATGATTTACATACATATGATGTGGTGAGATATAATTCGGTCAGAATTTTTTCAACCAAAAAAAAAAAAAAATTCTCCACTGCCTTTTTGAGGCGATCTTGGAAAGTCCAGATTAAGAAGTCAACATTAGAAGCTTCGACACCATTTTCAGTTATTGTAGATGAAGGGTTTTAGATTTTATAGTTTTTGGCAATCTTTAGACAAAAATATAGTTGTAAAGAGTTTTAAAAGTCAATGAGTCAATTGTTAGGATGTATACATGATTTGGGAGTCCTTGTGTTCAATTATGGAACAAGAAGAAAATGTTGCTGGATTTCTGCTAGCCTTCCGCCAAGTTGTTGCTCGAGCATTCAAAACAGAAACACTTTTGCTATCCTATCGGTCGAGTGAAGTACCTGTCGCTCGCCTACCACTAGACTCTCGCTCAAGCAACGGTGCTAACCATGAAACCCTAATTTACATTTTTTGAGAATCATATATATCCTATACTACCCCAAAACCTTAATACTATAAGTACCCAAGCCTCACTTCATGAAAAGACTGGTTTGAATATTATTTTATTTGAGAGATTACTTTTGTCACACCCTACCCATTATTAAATCTCCATTGATTCAACCAAAATCATTGAAAACATAAAATCCATATAATCGAAACACCAAAACCCAACTTTCGCATAAGTAGCAAGAGTTATGAAGATCGAGAAAGGTGACTGGAGTTCCAGTTGAAGGAGAACGGGAATTCTCAAGTGATCCACATGAGATAAACGATTCTGAAGGTCGGGAGCTGGTGTAGGAGCACGCAGTCCAGGAGGCTGTAGTGATTACAGTCAGGAGGCCAGAAAGTACTAATGTTTAGTCAATCTGAACAATCTGTAAGTCTTTATTGTTTATAGTGGATACTACTGGCTTGGGCACGAAGTTTTATCCCGTGAGAGGCTTTCTCCGTCAACAATTTCATGGTGTTGTTTATTTTTATGCAATATATCAACTATGATAATTCAACTTAGGATAGTATTGCATGTGAATTCATCTACCACTGTTTCAGGTATAGTTACCCCTACAGACATATCCCTTTGGACTAAAGATAAACTGAGTGTAACTGGAACAATAAAGGGCTTCATGCCTTATTTATGGCTGTGTTCGCCGAAGAATTTAGGAGAATATCAATGTGTGAGACCGTAAAAGAAGTTCGGGATATCTTAGAAACGACACACGAGGGAACCAAGATTGTAAAAAACTCCAAACTACAGACGTTGACCACTAGGTTTGAAGGAATTAGAATGAAGGGCGATAAATCGTTCAATGATTTCTACAGGAATTTAAATTATAGTGAACTCAAGCTTCAACCAAGGTAAAAAAATTCCTGAATCTAAAATTGTTTGAAAGGTCCTTAGATCCTTATCTAAGAGGTTTAGACCTAAGATTACTACTATTAAGAGAACAAGGACTTAGATACAGTTAAAATAGAGAAATTTGTAGGATCTCTCCAAACCTACAAACTTACCATTCCTCAACCGAAGAAGAATAAGTCCATAGCCTTGAACACCGTTAAGAAAGAACAGTATGACTCTACTGATAGCTTATTTTGTTAAGAAATTACAAAAGTTTTTTATGAATAAAAGAAAACTTCAAGAGAAAAAGAAGGGTGCCCCTAGTAAATTCAGGAAAGACAAGCGTGATAAGATAATACTAGGAGTTAAAGTAAGAAATCTTAGTTAGTTAGATGTCATAAATGTCAGGGTTTCAGACACTATAAGAATGAATGCCCTAGCTATAAGAAGAACCTAAATAAAGGAAATGGTAAGACAATGGTAGTGTCACTAACTGATAATAAATCCAATTCAAGTGACCAGAGTTAGTCCTTTAGCAGTGAGGATGAAATGAACTATAAGGCTTTCGCATCCATAGTTAAAAATGATTCAGATAAGGATAGTGAGAAGGTTGATGATGTGGATCGTAGTGAGGAATATGAGGATGATTCAGAGATTCGTAAGGCATATCATCAGTTGTTTGAAGAGAGTCTTAGGATAAAAAAGGTAAATAAAGCCGTATTGAAGAAAGTTAACGAACTTGAGTTAGAAAGAGAAAGACTCATAGCTGACCTTCAAGATTCTACCAAAAGTCTTAGTGAGTAAGACTTGTCAATAAGAACTTAGAGGCCAAAGTTAAAACCCTAACAAGTGACCTGGAGAAATCTAATACTCAACTCCATTCCTTCTTGAGTGGTACATAGAAACTTGATAATCTTTTAGGGATGAACAAGCTAACTGGAAGTAGGCAAGGTCAAGGATATACTCAGACTGATAATAATATTGCTAATTCATCCAAAACCATTTTGTCCCAGTCACTAACAATCCTAGGAATGGTGCCAATCCTGAATCCAATGGCAAGGGTATCTTAGAACAGAAGCCTACTAGATAACGTAGGACCAACCGACCTAGAAACCAACATCAGAAATCATGTAGTTTTGAACATATGTTTATTCCTGTGTCACAATTGTGGTGTGCTAGGACAGACAAGGACTAGGTGTCATAAACTTGGGAATTGAAGTAAGAGTCAGGATATCTCTAGCAAGGTTAACTTCCTTACCAATCAAGTTAGCCACTTAACTGAGATGATGACTCAGTTAACTAAGATCACCTCAACTTTGAAAAAGGTTTGGGTTAAGAAAAGTGATCTCCCTAGGTATGAAGAAAAATTGAACTGCTATGTTGCTCTTAAAACTAAAAATGACTCTATGGTGTATATTGACAGTGCACGTTCTAAACATATGTGTGGAAATAAAGCCTTGTTTTCAACTTTTGATCATTGGAATGGCAGTATGATTATTTCTGAAGACGGTGCTACTGTACCTATCCTTGGTAAATGTATCGTCAATATATCTGAATTACCTGCTATCTCAAATGTGCTTTATGTAAAGGGTTTAAAATCTAACTTCTCAAGCATTAGTCAAATATGTGATCCTGATTTGGAGGTTAGTTTTGCCCAGAAAATGTGTACTTTTTATGATTCAAATGGTAACGTTGACATCGAAGGAGTAAGAACTTCCTATAATTGTTATAGAGTTCTTCCAAATTCCAAATGTGAGTATAATAGTGCTAATATTGATATGACTGAACTTTGGAACCAAAGGCTTGGTCATAAACTATAAAAGTTTGTCTAAATTGGCTAAGAAAGAACTTGTGCATGGTTTACCCAAACTCGAAAAAATTGAAAGCATTGTTTGTGGACTATGTTAACAAGGTAAACAACTTAGAGTAATCATAAGCAAACCTCTGGCATCTTGACAAACAGACCTTTAGAATTACTCCATATGGACTTAGTGAGACCATCTAGGACTGAAAGCCTTGGTGGTAAGCGTTATATTTTGGTTGTGATTGATGACTTCTCTAGGTTTACGTGGATTAAGTTGTTGAGAGAAAAATTTGAAGTATTCAATCTAGTTAAGTCATTGTGTAAGAGACTTAGAATTGAGAAACATTCTACCATAACTAGAATCTGGAGTGATCATGGAAAAAGAGTTTGAAAACTCTAACTTTGAAAATTTCTGCTTGGAGAAGGAAATTCAGCAAGTTCTCTTCACCGATCACTCACAACAAAATGGAGTAGTGAGAGAGGAAAAATCATGTACTTGAAGAAATGGCTAGGGCCTAGGCTTCATGGTAAGAGTTTAGCCATGTATTCTTTAGGCAAAGCCATTAACACTGCTTGTCACATAATGAACATGTTTTATCTTAGACCTAAAACTAAACAGACACCCTAAACGATTTGGAAGGGTAAAAAGCCTAATGTTAAAATTTTTCGAGTGTTTGGTAGCAAGTGCTATATTCTGATAGACAGAGAGAACTTAAGAAAGTTTGACTCTAAGAGTGATAAAAGAATTTTTCTACGATACTCGATGAACAATAGAACCTATCGAGTGTACAATTTGTGTAACGCCCCAAATTCTCGGAACTCGAAACGTTAAAAGAACTTCTTCTTTGTTTGAACCCTTAAATGTTAACCAAAATAAGTTTTAAATGATAAAAGTTTTGAAATTCGAAACATATAGGAAGATGTAATGGAAAACTTTTGTTCATATAGATTTGGACAATTCGGTGAAATTTTATTTTGGAGGAAATTCAGCGAAATACCGGTTGCGCAGCAGCAGAAAGGAAAAAATGTTTGACCTAGCAAACGTTGTCAAAAATTTGTGAAATTTTAACAGAGACTATAACATTCATACATGTACAACATATAAAAATTTGGGGTCTGGACTAAAATGTTTGAAGCACGAAAATACTGCACGACTACGCTAGACAGGAAATCCAAAACAGTCCCCACGTAGTTTACTAAAACGGCCATAACTTTTTCTCTAGATACTATTTTAAGGTAATTCGAAAGACCACAATTAGAAGACTCATAGGCCTTTCAAACGCCACTGATTTCACTCTAAAATATGCAGTATAGCCCAAGTTATACCATTTTCAAATTTAATGGCAGAATCTGAAATTCAAAACAGCAGTAGATAAACTTCATGCATTGTCAATTCAACATTTGTAAATTATCGTTGACATGGAAAGTACATGAAACTGAACGAGATAAACATTAAGAACATTGTTAAGAGTGTCATCTAAACATTTATAAAAAGGTTTACACAACCGGAAATTTTTACTAGAAAGTTGAAAGCAAATTTCAAATTTGCTGAGCACTCGCCACCATGCCAATCCACTGCCATGTCTCGATTTAACCTGTGAAATTTTAATAGGGGTGAGTATCATAAATAATACTCAGTAGGAAGACACTTAAGTAATTGGTAAAAATAAATGTATTTTCAGAAATGCAAACTTTGGTTATTTGTGTCACCGTCATTCTCTAGCAAACCGGTGATCAGTCAGTCCGCTTATTCTCGAGTTTGATAACTCGTTCTCGAGTTTGATAACTCGTTTCATAATCTCTTTATCTCTTATTTGAACCACCCAAAGGGTGCTTCCATCATCAGTAATACAATAACACGTTAATGCAAATCGAAAACAAATCATTTTATTCTACTTTACAAAAGTGTCGTAAAACACCCCTACCTTGAATGCTTGGAGTTTGAATAACCTTTGATGACCAAATTTGTAAAGAAAAAATGCAACGTGCTCCTTAGCTTATCCTTCAAATATTTTCCAGATTCAAAAGTGCTTTATGACTATGAGAAAGAGGGTAAAACAACTTTATGTATAAGTATAATAGTTTGGAAAATGAAATCAATTTGTAAGTGCAGTGTATGTGTATGCAATTGTAAGAAATGAAGTTATGTTTTGTTTTAAAAAGAAAACTCTTAACATATATAAAATACATACATGTAACTCCAATGAAACAAAAAGACTTTTCGGTTAACTCTTTAATTTGCAAACGTATTCCATGTAAACTAAAAGTTTTATGGGATTAATGATGGGTATAAGTGGTGAATTAATTAAGTCTTTAAGTGGTAGAAGTGATTGTGTAGGTTACTCTTGTGC
This sequence comes from Fraxinus americana, assembly GCA_035079005.1. Classification (NCBI taxonomy): domain Eukaryota; kingdom Viridiplantae; phylum Streptophyta; class Magnoliopsida; order Lamiales; family Oleaceae; genus Fraxinus; species Fraxinus americana. The sequence goes on along the minus strand of JAVHZT010000062.1, from coordinate 121,139 downwards.
AAATGAAACAGTTTCTCTTCTCTCTTTTTTTATACGCTGAAAATTGGAACCAAACATAAGGAAAAAAAATATTAATGTAAAAAAGTGTGTCGTCAAAATAATGTAATTGAATAAATTAAAGAAATTTGTCATTTAAAAGAGATTTCGACGACTTACAAAATTTTAAGACAAGCGCACACAACTTTACTATTGTGACCAAAAATTCTAACTCTTAGGAATGGTCGTAGCGACGTCATAATATAATTCAAATTATTTTCGAGTTATACAAGAAAATTTTATTTGAAAACAACATAACATTTTTTTTCTTGGTCGCTACAACTCTCCCCACTTAAAATAATTTCGTCCTCGAAATTTAACTTACTTATTTAAAGAGGTCGGGATACTTGGCTAAGATGTCTTCCTCCCTTTCCCAAGTAGCCTCATCCTTTCCATGTTTATCCCATTGGACTTTGACTAATAGAACCCTTCGATTTCTCAGAACGTGCTCCTTTCTCTCTAGAATCACTGCAGGAGCTTCTTCGTACGTCGCTTTGGACATCAAGTGATCGGACATTCACCACATGACTAGGATCCGTGATGTATTTTCTCAACATAGAAATGTGAAATACGTTGTGCACTGCTGAAAGTTCGGGTGGCAACGCTAAACGATATGCCACATTCCCAATTTTTTCAATAATCTCAAATGGACCGATAAATCTAGGACTTAGTTTTCCTTTTTTTCCAAATCGTAGTATTCCCTTTATCGGTGCCACTTTGAGAAATACTTTATCTCCAACTTCAAAACTCAATTCTTTTCTCCTTTTGTCGGCATAGCTCTTCTGACGATCTTGGGCAGTCTTAATTCTTGATCTAATTTTATATATAGCATCTACAGTCTTCTCAACCAATTCTGGACCCAAGATTCTCCTTTCACCAACTTCATCCCAATATAATGGCGAACGACATCGTCGACCATACAAAGCCTCATACGGTGCCATACCAATAGTGGCTTGAAAACTATTATTGTACGCAAATTCAACCAATGGCAAATGATCTTCCCACTTACCACCTAGATCTAGGACACAAGCTCTTAACATATCCTCAAGGATCTGGATAGTTCGTTCAGATTGTCCATCAGTCTAAGGATGATAAGTAGTACTAAATGTTAACTTGGTACCCATAGCTTTTTGAAGGCTTATCCAAAACTTAGAAGTAAACCTCGGGTCTCTATCTGATACTATAGAAACTGGAATACCATGAAGCCGCATAATTTATCTAACATAAATCTGTGCGAGTTGTTCTAAACTATAGGTAGTCCGAACTGGCAAGAAATGAGCAGATTTTGTCAGCCGATCTACAATCGCCCAGATTGCATCATGACCTCTCACTGACCTAGGAAAACCGACGACAAAATCCATTGCAATCTTCTCCCATTTCCATTCGGGTATATCCATGGGATTCAATAACCCTGACGGTTTCTGATGCTCAGCCTTTACCTGCTGACAAACCATGCATTTGGACACAAACAGAGCTATCGTGCCCTTCATATTTCTCCACCAAAATGTGTCACGCAAATCTTTATACATTTTAGTTCCGCCTGGGTGCGCTGCATAAAGAGCGGCATGAGCTTCAGTCATAATCTCATTCCTCAATACTTCATCCTTCGGCACGCATAATCGGCCTTTAAACATCAGGGCTTTATCCTCGGCTATTTCAAATTCTTTTCTCTTCTCAGTTCCTACCTCAACCTTGATCTTTTCCAAAAAGGGATCATCTTTTTGAATAGCTACTATTCTGTCCCTGAGGTTTGGTTTCACAGTAAAACTTGCTAATATTGTCGATGTCCTTACTGGAGAAGTTAATACCTCAATTCTCATGTTCTCGAATTCTTTGATTAATTGATCTTGTCTTGTACACAACACTGACAACTGTCCCATGTTCTTGCTACTCAATGCATCTGCGACTACATTAGCCTTACCCGGGTGGTACGAAATAGTACAATCATAATCCTTCACCAATTCTAACCATCATCGTTGTCTCATATTTAACTCCTTCTGGGTGAAGAAGTATTTGAGACTCTTGTGATCGGTGTAGATCTCACACTTGCTCCCGTATAGGTAGTGGTGCCAAATCTTCAAGGCATGCACCATCACGCTAGTTCGAGATCATGTGTAGGGTAATTCTGTTCATACTGCTTCAATTGCCTTGAAGCATAAGCTATGACTTTCCCATGTTGCATCAAAACACATCCTATACCAAGTTTAGATGCATCACTGTAAATAACAAAACCTTTCGAACCGTCGGGGATAGTCAACACCGGTGCAGATACGAGCCTGTCTTTTAACTCTTGAAAACTCTGCTCTCACTTCTCCATCCATACGAACTTAGTACCCTTCCGAGTCAACTGAGTCATAGGACTTGCTATCTTGGAAAATCCTTCAATAAATCGTCGATAATAGCCAGCTAAACCTAGAAAACTCCTCACTTCTCCAACGTTTGTAGGTTTTCGCCAATTGGTCACAGCTTCAACTTTGGATTGATCCACCTCAATTCCTTGTGCTGAAACAGTGTGGCCTAGAAATCCCACTCGGTCTAACCAAAATTCACATTTCTTGAATTTGGCATATAGCTTCTCCTTACGCAATGTTCGCAACACTATCCTCAGATGTTCTTCATGTTGATGAGAATCTCTCGAGTATACCAATGACAAACACGTCCAAATACTGATGAAATACCCTATTCATCAAGTCCATAAACATTGCAGGAGCATTCGTCAAGCCAAAACGCATCACCGTAAATTCATAATGCCCATATTGAGTCCTAAATGCCGTCTTTGGTATATCATCCAACTTAATCTTCAGTTGATGGTAACCCGACCTTAAATTAATTTTCGAAAACACGGATGCGCCCTTCAATTGATCAAATAGATCCTCAATCCTAGGAAGAGGATACTTATTCTTGATCGTTAACTTATTCAGTTCACGGTAGTCGATGCACATCCTCATAGTACCATCTTTCTTCTTTACAAAGAGTACCTGAGCTCCCCATTGAGATACACTTGGTCTAATGAACCCTTTGTCTAGAAGTTCTTCCAACTGTGTCTTCAACTCTTGTAATTCCTTTGGTGCCATTCGGTATGGGGCTTTAGATACAGGAGTAGCTCCAGGTACTAGGTCTATCATGAATTCCACTTGTCTATCAGGTGGAGTACCCGGCAGATCATCGGGAAACACGTCAGCATACCTTCGTACTATTGGCACATTATCTAATACTTTCTCTTGAGATGAGGTGCTAGTAATACTGACAAGATATCCCTGACAATCAGGCTTCCTCAACATGCTCTCAGCCTTTAAGGCAGAGATGACGCCAGGAAGTGCCTTAATCTTTGATCCATAAAATTTGAACTCCTCTTTTCCCGGTCTTCGAAAAATTACCTCTTTCTCAAAACATACAATCGTGGCTCGATTTTTACCTAACCAATCCATACCGAAAATAATATCAAAATCCTTCATCTCTATAACATACAAGTCGGCCCCTAGAGTCAATCCATCAAAATTTATATGTACCCCCTTAGCCATCCTGTCTGAAATAATAGTTCCCCATGATGGCATACTAACTTCTAGTACACTATCATACTTCTGACATGAAGCATTAATCTTAGCTAAACATGCACTAGATATGAAAGAATGTGTAGCACCAGAATCAATTAGGACGTAAACGGGAATACTAGAGATCGATAAAATACCTGTGATCACGTCCGGGTTTTGGGCAGCCTCATCACGAGTCAAAGCAAACACCCTTGCTTTTCCTTTCTTCTCTTGCTCGGGCTTCTTAATCAATGGACATGAGGAAACCATATGACCAGGTTGACCACACTTATAGCAAACATACTTTCCCAACAAACACTCTCCTCTGTGCAACCTGTTACACTTAGGACACGGGGGTATAGGATTGCTCGTCTGGCCTGCAAGTGTCTGTTTCTTAAACTGTCCATTATTCTTCTTCTTATCCTGCCATTTTCTTTTTCCAAAGTTATTGTGTTGTCCCTGATTTACCAACTTCACACCCGAGTAGGTCACTATCTGAGCTTTCTTTACTACAGCTTGAAAAGTGGTGAGATCATGTGAACTCACAATCTGCCTGATCTCTGGACGTAGGCCTCTCTTGTAACGTTTTGCCTTCATGAGTTCAGTACTTACAAGATGTGGGGCATATCGCGATAATTCCTCGAACTTGCTCTCATACTCAGAGATTTCCATATCTCCCTGTACCAGTCTTAAAAATTCCGCCTCCTTATAGTCTTGCAGAGCCTGTGGGAAAAACTTTTCGATTAGCTCCATCTTGAACTGAATCCAAGTTAGATTACGTTGTTCCTCCTCTGTACGGGTGCGTGATGCGGATTCCCATCAATGGCCAGCTCTTCCAGTTAGCATGAACTCGGCACATAATATTCTTTGATATTCTGGACAAGTGATGTGACGGAAGATCTTCTCTATATTACACAACCACTCGTCAACTGCCAGAGGGTCTTTTCCACCATCAAAGGTAGGGGGTCGATATCTACGAAATTGTTCTACCGTCGGAATAGGTGGTGCAATTGGGTATGCCGGTGGTGCTGGTGGTGCTTGGGGAGCTAGTGGTGGTTGGGGAGCTAGTGGCGCTGGCGGTGCTTGGGGAATTAGTGGAGCTTGAGGTGCTGGAGGTGCAGCCTGAGCAGCTAAGGCCTGTCTCAACTCATCAATCTCTCACCTTAACTCCCTAATTGTCCTTGCTTGCACCATATTCCTATATACCAGAATAATCGCAATCTCGTTTAGATACTTAAGCAACCAAGGAAAAAAAAAGGTTTATAGTGCAACATTTATTATTATTATCTCTAAAGAAATCCTTCAGGAGGAATACGGGCAAAGTAAAACCCTACTACTAAAATTTCACTCCTTTATTCATCATAGCCATCATTGTCACTACAGTCTTCCTGAATCCTAGGTTTCTTAGAAGGCTAAGCCTCATCGTCTGAAATGGGAGGAGGTGCATCCTCACGAATGTACATCTCAATAGGTACACTATTGTCTTCAGGGGTTGCAAGTGCATCATCTCGTGCCTCTTTCCACTGCGATGTCAGCTCTATGCAGAAAGCCTCATAGTCAATCTCTCGGGGTAAGGTAGGCACGGTAATTTCCCATAAATAAAGGTAAATCGATTCGGCCAACTCAAGCCATTCTTCTGGTAAGGTATCAATAAGAAGGCGAGTAGCCCGACGACCCGTTACCATATGGCCTAGTTGCCTAACCTCTTTCCACCTTATTAGCATCTCTTGAATGTGTTCTCCCATATCATGTATTGGATTCCATCGGTACTCTTCATATTGCCTCACGATCTCATATCGACGATGCATCATTGAACTCGTCTTCCTACAAGTTCTCTTAGTCCGTACCATCTGATTCATACCGATTATTCAAAGTACAATAAGCAGGTCTCTAATAACTTTTAGTTAATTCTCGAGGACTTAAATAAACATTTAATTTGGTCACATTCTCAAAATACTTGCACAATAATGATTATCTACAAAAGTATTCAAACTCCAACATATACTGATATTCATACATACATTTCAAACGTTGTATCAAAAATAAACTTTCTCATACTCATCACATAGATACAAGCATAATTATAAAACTTTCTTTACCTCAAAATCGGCATAGCGCGGCTTTGGCAGGCATAGTGCTCAGGATCATTGAAATTTTTTTTTGATCAACCTTATATGTGACATGATACACCGAAAATATGGTTTCTAATGCAAGTCTACAGAAAATAAACCATGGGCTCTGATACCAAGTTGTAACGCCCCAAATTCTCGGAACTCGAAGCGTTAAAAGAAAAATTCTTCTTCTTTGTTTGAACCCTTAAATGTTAACCAAAATAAGTTTTAAATGATAAAAGTTTTGAAATTCGAAGCATATAGGAAGATGTAATGGAAAACTTTTGTTCATATAGATTTGGACAATTCGGTGAAATTTTATTTTGGAGAACATTTGGAGGAAATTCAGCGAAATACCGGTTGCGCAGCAGCGGAAAGGAAAATATGTTTGACCTAGCAAACATTGTCAAAAATTTGTGAAATTTTAACAGAGACTATAACATTCATACATGTACAACATATAAAAATTTGGGGTCTGGACGAAAATGTTTGAAGTACGAAAATACTGCACGACTACGCTGGATAGGAAATCCGAAACAGTCCCCACGCAGTTTACTAAAACGGCCATAACTTTTTCTCTAGATACTATTTTAAGGTAATTCGAAAGACCAAAATTAGAAGACTCACAGGCCTTTCAAACGCCACTGATTTCACTCTAAAACATGCAGTATAGCCCAAGTTATACCATTTTCAAATTTAATGGCAGAATTTGAAATTCAAAACAGCAGTAGATAAACTTCATGCATTGTCAATTCAACATTTGTAAATTATCGTTGACATGGAAAGTACATGAAACTGAACGAGATAAACATTAAGAACATTGTTAAGAGTGTTATCTAAACATTTATAAAAAGGTTTACACAACCGGAAATTTTTACTAGAAAGTTGAAAGCAAATTTCAAATTTGCTGAGCACTCGCCACCATGCCAATCCACTGCCATGCCTCGATTTAACCTGTGAAATTTTAATAGGGGTGAGTATCATAAATAATACTTAGTAGGAAGACACTTAAGTAATTGGTAAAAATAAATGTAATTTCAGAAATGCAAACTTTGGTTAATTGTGTCACCGTCATTCTCTAGCAAACCGGTGATCAGTCAGTCCGCTTATTCTCGAGTTTGATAACTCGTTTCATAATCTCTTTATCTCTTATTTGAACCACCCAAAGGGTGCTTCCATCATCAGTAACACAATAACACGTTAATGCAAATCGAAAACAAATCATTTTATTCTACTTTACAAAAGTGTCGTAAAACACCCCTACCTTGAATGCTCGGAGTTTGAATAACCTTTGATGACCAAATTTGTAAAGAAAAAATGCAACGTGCTCCTTAGCTTATCCGTCAAATATTTTCCAGATTCAAAAGTGCTTTATGACTATGAGAAAGAGGGTAAAACAACTTTAGGTATAAGTATAATAGTTTGGAAAATGAAATCAATTTGTAAGTGCAGTGTATGTGTATGCAATTGTAAGAAATGAAGTTATGTTTTGTTTTAAAAAGAAAACTCTTAACATATATAAAATACATACATGTAACTCCAGTGAAACAAAAAGACTTTTCGGTTAACTCTTTAATTTCCAAAGGTATTCCATGTAAACTAAAAGTTTTATGGGATTAATGATGGGTATAAGTGGTGAATTAATTAAGTCTTTAAGTGGTGGAAGTGATTGTGTAGGTTACTCTTGTGCAAATGAAACGGTTTCTCTTCTCTTTTTTTTTTATACGCTGAAAATTGGAACCAAACATAAGGAAAAAAAATATTAATGTAAAAAAGTGTGTCGTCAAAATAATGTAATTGAATAAATTAAAGAAATTTGTCATTTAAAAGAGATTTCGACGACTTACAAAATTTTAAGACAAGCTCACACAACTTTACTATTGTGACCAAAAATTCTAACTCTTAGGAATGGTCGTAGCGACGTCATAATATAATTCAAATTATTTTCGAGTTATACAAGAAAATTTTATTTGAAAACAACATAACATTTTTTTTCTTGGTGGCTACAATTTGCGTACACTAGTTGTGATAGAGTTCATAGATGTTGTTATTGATGATGCCTTTAGTGAGAGGGAGATTGGTATGTGTTAGATCACACTAGTGTAGATATTCTATCAAGGTAACTGAACCTAAAGAAAAATCAATTCTTGAAACTCCACACTTACCTATAAAGATTTAAACACTCCAAAGAAGGAATCATCACCTAACACTAGTTCCAACTTTCCTAGTGAACCATCTCTTAGTAAAACTTACCTAGTGATAAATCCAAACCTCCAAAGTAACCTTCATCTCGAGTTAAATCTAATCATCCTAAAGTCAGCATAATTGGGGACTTGGAAGAATAGATGAGACTCCATAAGAAGGTTTTAAATAACTTGATATTTGCTAGTTATGTATCCCAGATTGAGCCTAAAAAGGTTGAAGAAGCCCTTAGTGATGAATGGTGGGTAAATGCAATGCATGAGGAACCAAATCAATTTGTAAGAAATAATATGTGGTGTTTGGTACCTAGACCAGATAATTGTACTGTTATTGGTACTAAGTGGATATTTAAGAATAAGATCGATGATCAAGGTACCATAACTAGGAATAAGGCTAGGTTATTTGCCTAGGGATACACTCAGGTTGAATGGGTTGACTTTGATGAGATCTTTTCTCTTGTAGCTCGTCTTGAATCCATTAGAATTCTTTTTGTTGTTGCTTGTATCTTAGGGTTCAATTAATATCAAATGGATGTCAAAAGTGACTTCTTGAATGGAATACTTCAAGAAGAGGCTTATGTTGAACAACCTAAATGATTTATCGATCCTAAGTTTCCACATTAAGTCTATAAATTGAATAAAACTTTGTATGGTCTTAAGCAAGTTCCTAGAGCTTGGTATGATAGACTAACTGCATACCTCGTGGAACATGGTTTTTAAGAAATGGTGCAGATAGAACTTTATTTATAAGACACATTGAGGAAATCATCACCATAGCACATATTTATGTTGATGACATCACTTTTCGTTCTCCCATTAACTCTCTTACTCTTGAATTCGCTGAATACATAAAGCAAGTGAATTCATGCCGCAAGTATACATAAAGACACATGTTGAGAATTAATGTCACTCGTTTTCTACAACGTGAATTTATGCCGCAAGTGTACGGTATTAAGTTTTATAATATAATGATTGAGTTAAGAGTGTCGAACCCATAGGGATTGTAATTAACAATTTCTACCAATACTATAATTGTTTCAGCTTTTACTTCATTTAGACGAACAAAATATCAATTCAAGGTTTTTTTATCCTAAACTAATATGAATGTGTAATAATGCAAATAAAATGAAAACAATTTATAGGAAAATGTTAATGCAAGAAAGCCTAGGGATAGATTTCATCTTACTATCAATTACGACTCAATTATGCCTAGCTATTCCAATCAATTTTCACATGTTTGAAAGCAAGAATCCTAATGTATTTCTCTCCCCTCTCTCGAGTGCCGACTAGAAATTAATCTTAGAATTCAATTCTAATATCTCTATTCCGAATTAAAATCAAAGATTTATCAAGTTCATGATTCTTTTGTGGAGTAAGCTTTATAGATCCTATACTTTCTCTCGAAACCCATAAAATCTACGTTGTGTCAACCCTATGATTGCGCCTAAATTTCCCTCTTTCGAGTGCTGGAATTGACTAGCATCTATTTATTCAATTAGTGGCCAATTAATTGAAAGCATTAATTTCATGACACAATCAAACATACATGAAAAATCAAATTGAATAATTATGACAAAATCAAATCATAATATCAAGTTTAACTACATCAAACCCTATAAATGAAAATCAGTTCATAACTCCTAAAGACAACATAATAAAATCTAAATTAAAGAACATGGAGATGAGGAAAGATCTTTCAGTATTTTTATCATAACATTTTCGTCTGATGTCCGATTGAGGTGATTCAAGATGATTTAGAAAGCTAACTCATCGGGTTACAACTTTGATTCAGACATCTCCAATACGATCATTTTCGATGTCAAAAGCGAGTCTCAATATGAGACTAAAATCCAGAGCAAAACTTTTTCGGTTGGAATTTCATGTGTGATCATATTTTGACTAAATTTGATCCCTTTGACATCTTTCCTCATCCAATTGGCCCTTAACACTCTCAAATCTTCATCATGAGGATCGGCACAACTTTTAAGGATTTGCACTTTAGTTCTTGAACTTTGGGTCTCTTACAATTTAGCCATTTTTCCAAAATTGTCAACTTTTGCTTATTTTCTTCAATCTCACCGACTTACATCACAATATCAAAACACACAAAAAAACACTCTAGAACATTCTCAATGGTAATAACATAATGAATTAAGTGGCATAAATATCATGAGTGTGGAGCACTCATCAAATACCCCCAAACTTAGAGCTTGTTTGGGAGGGATTAAAATCAGATTAAAATTGAAAATATAGCCGTTGGAGTTGACTTTTATTAGACGGGTGGGACCCGATAACGGCTATATTTTCAATTTTAATTGGATTTTAATCCTTCCCAAACAAGCTCTTAATATTTTACTTGTCCTCGAGCAAACACCAAACTAAGGAAAATCACTAACAAAAACACAAACAAATAAATACGTACAAAATCACTTAAAATAAATTGTACTAGATATCTACCTTCATAGGTCAGGATTGAAAACATAGCATCAATTTCATGAATCACTTCAAAACTATAATGCATAAGCTAGATTCTCACATATTCAATGCAAAACGGGTGTGTGTGTGGAGAATCAAGTGCAACACTGTACAATTATAAGTTGATCAAATTCCCGACCTTAAAAGTCAAATATTTCCTTACCTTGCTCGTAGGATTCACATACCCCCAAACTTGTTTTCTTTTCTCTTCCCAAGGGTGTATTCTATGTTGAATTTCAATACTAATTTCTTACACCACAAATTTGGTTAGGCTTTACTAATTGTAGTTCAACATATCAACAAATGGGGATTCTCCTTATTTTTTACTACTTCAACCTTCAAGAATCAACTAAGTTACTAACCTCTTATCAAAGGTCTAATCCTAAAAAATAAGTGTTCAAGGCTTAATCATGATATGTGGTGTATCTTCTGTTTTATGCACCTGCTTTTTCAGCTATATATATATTTTTATTCACCCTTTGTGCGGATATCTCTCCATTAAGCTTTCTAAATGACCCATGTAGCGAGTTTTAGGCCAATGACTCCCAAGTCAGATGACTTTAGCGTATCAGGTTTTAACCCTTGCAGGCTTATTCACTCGAAGCATAAAGGCTATGAATAGATGTTTCACAAGGAGATTATTATAGTCGTTCACAATTTTTTTTATACGCAATGATTAGTGCAATGCCCATTATTAAACACTTATTCTCGAGAATTGACCTCTAACTTAAAGTTTTCACCTAATTTTCATCTTATTGGTCTCAGACAGTCCACACAAATTTTAGCACACATGGAATCCACATCTACATCTATGTCTCCCTACAAAAGTTCGACCATCCAAACATCCTAGATTTGGTTTAGGGATGTGAATTTTGTTTATTGGTTGTCTGGGTTTAGCATCTAAGTTCTCTATTTCAACCTATAAACATGAATCAACCTATTCATGTACAACGTTACAATCAACTCACGTGTATAAATATTTTCCATTTCACATGAATAAGCAAAAATATTAACTCAAACACATGACTTATCCACAATTCATAAAGCAACACATGTTCCCAATTACATAAACCAATGCCGACAAGGCTATCTAACTCATACAAACATGTACAAATGTTAAAAAAAAAAAAATTCATGCACACAAATCACACAAAACATAAAAATAAATAAAAATAAAACCAAGTCAATTAGATACAATTTATAATACACCCCCTCCCCAAACTTAAATTAAACATTGTCCTCAATGTAAAATTAAAGAAAAATCAGGAGACTTTCCTGAATTGTCTGTGATGTTTTGGTGTTGATGATGTTAAAGTTGATGGATGTTTCTTTTAACTTTTTCCCCCCAAACTTGAGATGTATCCCGTTTTCTCCTTGTCAATGTTGGTTTGGATGTTTTACGACGTCATGTTCCTGAAAAATCAAATTTCAGATATTAATTACATGGAACAAGTGTTACTTAGTTCAAACATCTAACAACCAACTTAATTGCTCAATAACCTAAGGGGAATGGGATACGGATGAAGAGTTCTTAAATAAACTATAAACTAAACTATCCTATAATTCAAAAGCAAAATAAATGAATAAGTAAAAAGGAAGAAAGCTTGGGTTCCCTCCCAAGAAGCGCTTCTTTAATGTCATTAGCTTGACTCAACCGCAGTGCCTATGTTGGACCTTCAGATGGCACCGCTCTCTTATTTCTAAACTTCACCCTTGGCTTTGTATTCTTCTTCACTGTAGCATATGCTAACTCTGGTGTAGCCTTCAAAATCTCTTTTAATGTGGCAATATTTGGAGGTTTCAAAGGCTTTTCTACATAGTTCTTTATTTTGTCAGGTGGATTAGCTTCTTGAGCCAAAATGAAATCAACCACTATTTTGGTTTCTAGTCATTTAGTAGTATATGTATCATCTACTGTGTAGCTAGTTTCCATGTTCTGCACTAAAGGATCATGGAATGATTCTCCCTTCCCTCTATGACCTACAACTGCTTCAGCTGACTGGATCACATTGCAAGTGTTAACCTTATCTGGAGGTTTCTCTGCTTGATGAATGTTCAAAGTTACTTGCTCTTCATTAACCCGTAGTGTCAACTTCTCTTCTTGTACATCAATCAATGCTCTACCAGTGGCCAATAAAGGTCTACCAAGAATTAATTGTACTTTTTCATCCTTTTCCATATCCAACACCACAAAGTCCACCGGAAAGATGAACTTATCAACCTTCACGGATACATCTTCAATAATGCCCTTGGGGTATGTAAATGATCTGTATGCCAATTACAAGGTGAGGGTGGCGGGCTTCACATCTCCAAGACCCAACTTTTTGAACACTGAGAAGGGCATCAAGTTAATGCTAGCTCCAAGATCACCTAGTGCTTTCTCAAATGTGATACCACCAATTTCTGAGGGAGCTTCTTTTGGAGAATGGCACTACACTCTTCTGTTAACTTTACAATCTCAAACTCCTCCAACTTTCTCTTCTTTGACATCACTTCCTTCAAGAATTTGGCATAGTTAGGCATTTGGGCCAAGGCATCTGCGAAGGGAATATTGATGTGGATTTTCTTGAAGACTTCCAGAAACCTTGCGAACTGCTCATCAAATTTCTTCTTCATAAAGCTCTGTGGGAATGGTAGCTGGGGCTTTAAGATAGGTGGGTTGTCTGGAAATAAGATTGATTAAGGTTTATGAATCTTTTTTGTTGCTTCTGCTTCGATCCTCTGCTTTTCAATATGCTCTTCCTCTGTAAGTATGGGATTCGGTATAGGTCCCACAACCTCTTTAGGCTTGCTTTCTTCAACTTCTTTACCACTCCTTAATGTGATGGCATTGCAGTTCTCCCTTGGGTTAACCTCCATGTCACTGGGAAACTTTCCTTTCTGTTGGGACTGTAATGCAGTTGCTATCTGACCAATTTGCACCTCCAAATTCTTCATTGTAGCTCCCAAGTTGGTCATATGAGTCTCGATGTTGTCAAGTCTTGACTCATCTTTGTTGAGCCTCAATCTTGTCTCTGAAATGAAGGTTCCCAAATATCCTCCAATGATGGCTTTCTTTCAGAAGAAGCCTGGTTATTAAACTCAGATGGTGGTTGTAGCAGGTTAGCATTGTTACCATAAAAGAGATTCTCATGGTTTCGTAGTCCTGGATGGTATTAGTTTGCTGAGTAGTTTCCTCTCTAATTGAAGTTTTTACCATTCACATACTAGACTTGCTCCTTTTCTGACTGGACTCCTGGTATGAAGTGGACGCAGCCATGATAGAGTCTGCTTTCTTCTGAGTTCCATGTGATGTTAATGCAGCTATTTAAGTAGTTAGAGATGACATCTGAACTGCAAGGGCTGTGATAGGATCCACCTTATAAAGGCCAGCAACTTTCATAGCACTTGAACGCTCACTTGGCCATTGATAGCTATTAGTAGCTATCTCATCCAGCAATGAATAAGACACATCCGGAGTCTTGGACATCAGAGTTTCTCCTGCTGCAGAATCCACTATTATCCTTGTTTGACGATTCAGCCTGTTGTAGAAGAGTTCGATTTGCACCCAACTCTGATAACCATGCTGAGGACGTCTTCTAAGTAGATCTTTGAATCTCTCCCATGCCTCATAAAATGGCTCGATGTCAAATTGTCTGAATTGACCAATTTCACTTCGCAATTGAGCTGCCTTGGAGGGTGGAAAAATTTTTGTTAGAAATTTCTGAGCTAACCCCTTCCAAGTCGTGATGGATCCATATGGAAAAGATTGGAACCATGCTTTGGCTTTATCTCTTAAGGAGAAGGAAAATAAGTGAAGTCTGGTAGCGTCTTCAGTAACACCATTCATCTTGATAGTATCACAGATTTCGAGAAAGGATCCCAAATGAGCATTTGGATCTTCTGTTACAGCTCTCCCAAACTGATTCTGTTGAACCATGTGTATTAGTCCTGGCTTCAGTTCGAAGTTGTTTGTAGCTATAGCGGGGTGTACGATGCCGGAATAGTTATCATTGACAATGGGCTTAACATAGTCCCGAATAACTCTTTGCCGATTATTTTCATTAGCTGCTCTTGCATCCTGTTCAGCCATTGCTTCACGTTCGTCTCTCTGTATACCCTTTAGATGGCAAGATGTGCGTTCTGGTTCAGGATCAACAGGTAATAAGTCGATGTTTCTCTCCCTTCGCATAAACAGCTGAAATTATAAAAAAGGAAACTATCCGAGATAAAAATAGAATAAATAAAAACAAAATATTAGTAAAAATCAAATTAGACAATCTCCGGCAACGGCACCAAAAACTTGTCACGCGTTTTCTACAACGTGAATTTATGCCGCAAGTGTACGGTGTCCAGTTTCGTAATATAATGATTAAGTTAAGAGTGTCGAACCCACGGGGATTGTAATTCAATTTCTACCAGGTACTATAATTGTTTCAGCTTTTACTTTATCTAGATGAACAAAATATCAATTCGAGGTTTTTTATCCTAAACTAATAATGTGTAATAATGCAAATAAAATGAAAACAATTTATAGGAGAATGTTAATGCGAGAAAGCCTAGGGATTGATTTCATCTTACTATCAATTACGACACAATTATGCTTAGCTATTCTAATCAATTTTCCCATATTTGAAAGCAAGAATCCTCATGTATTTCTCTCCCCTCTCTCGAGTGCCGGCTAGAAATTAATCTTAGAATTCAATTCCAATATCTCTATTCCGAATTAAAATCAAAGATTTATCAAGTTCATGATTCTTTTATGGAGTAAACTTCATAGATCCTATAATTTCTCTCGAACCCCATAAAATCGACGTTGTGTCAATCCTATGATTGCGCCTAAATTCCCCTCTCTCGAGTGCTGAAATTTACTAGCATCTATTTATTCAATTAGTGGCCATTTAATTGAAAGTATTAATTTCATGACACAATCAAACATATATGAAAAATCAAATAGAATAATTATGACAAAATCAAATCATAATATCAAGTTTGGCTACATCAAACCCTAGATATGAAAATTAGTTCATAACTCCTAAAGACAACATAATAAAATTTGAATTAGAGAACATGGAGAAGAAAAGAATAAGAAAAACTCTTTTTCCACTTGAATCCTCCTCCAATTCCTTGTCGATTTAGCTCTAGATCAATTCTCCTTTGTGTTGTCTTCTAAGCCGTCCTTCTTCCTTTTTCTTTCACAAGAGCCCCCTAAATTAGGTCTACAAACTTGTATTTATAGCCTCTTAAAATAATAACATGGATTGGAGGTGGGCCAAGCCGAAAAGAATATTGATGTTTAGGCCCAATCCATTTAGGCCCAAACTAAAAGAATCCCTGCAGCCCAAGTGGCACCTAGGGATTTGTGCCATAACATTTCCTATTTTATTCATCATCATCTCATTCTCCCTCTCCTCACAATCGCGTAGCAACCATTTTCTTTTGGTAAGTCACTATTCCTTAGTCCATTCACTGTAAGTCACCATTGATGCTAGAATATCCATTTTTAGCATCAACAGTGAACTCACAAACTGCAACTCAATGCAGCCCTTTCATCAACACTATCTCCTTAGCTCAACCTCACCATCATCCACCTCCACCAACCTCACTGCAGCAAAACCACCAAGATGCAACCCCAAACCGCCACTGCTCAACACCGTAGCCAAAACACCAACCCACCAACGCACACACCTCAACTCATTAGCTCAAGGCCGAGACCACCACCACACTCCTACACCAACCACCTCAAACCGCCATTGCCCAACACCACCTAAGCCCCAAAACATGAAATAAAAACCTTAACTCAAAAATCCACAACTTACCTCATCAAAATCGAGCCTCACAGCCCCGAACCACGTGTCAAACCACCCAACCCTTTTCCCCTCCTGTCAATTGACGCCGCCACGGATGGCGCCGGCGTTTCGTCCGTCGGCGGTGGGAGTCCCTTCTCTCTGGTTAGAAAATGAGAGAGAGAGAGAGAGAGAGAGAGAGAGAAATTGTTTTTGTTTTTATTATTTTGATTTTAGAATTTTAGCCTTAAGCCCCCAGATTTTCAAAAGTGTCATTTAAGTCCTATGGTTTTAGATATTTTAATTTCAGTTCTGTAATTTTAGTTTCAGTTTTAGAAAACGTTCAATTTAGTCCCTAATTTATCAAAAGTCTATTTCAGCCCTTTTAGTTTTATTTTCAGTTTTAATATATTTACAGTTTAGTCCCTAACTTGTAAAAGTTATAATTTCAGCCCTTTTAGTTTTATTTTCAGTTTTAATATATTTACAGTTTAGTCCCTAACTTGTAAAAGTTCAATTTCAGTCCTTAAACTTTTATTTTCAGTTTCAATAGTTTTCAATTAAGTCCCTAGAGTTCCTATTTTTCACATTTAGCCCCATTACTTTGAAAATAGTATTTTCAACCCTTAAATTTGTCAAATTCAATTTTAATAAATATCCAATTAGGTCCCTAAACTTTATTTTATCGCCTTAAGACTTTAAAATTTCGAAATACTAATTCAAACCTAATTTCTATTTTTGGCTAGACGAAACGTACGGACGATTAGGCGATTGAGATTATTCCCTGCTCCACTTTTCACGCAACTTGAGATAATTTGAGGTAGACTCGCCACCATTAATTAGTTTAAATTATAATTGCATGTATTATGTGAATTTACGTGATTTATATGCTTAATTGCATGAGATGAGAATTATGTCACATGAGATATATGATGTTGTTATGCTTGCCATATGCTTAATTGCATGAGAAAAGACGAGAATCTCTTATGAGATAAGATGAGAATGTTATGCATAACTTATGTGCTTAAATGCACGAGACGAGACTACCCACACCCTATGTTTTCAAAGAGCCTATGATTTTCAAGAAAATGAGCCTATGATGATGTCACGATATGAATTGCATGATTACGTGTTCAATTATTCTGTAAATTAATTATCGGCGATGAGTCTACTGAGTATTTCATCGAAATACTCATTTCGTCATTTTAACCATATTTGCAGATTTTGGAGACGGCCGGGTTTGATGGGCACTGTGGCAACGATTTAATGAATTCAATTATTTACATTTAAAAAGAATTTCGTATTTGAACACTATTAACGTACTTGTTATTTTAGTATTTCCAAAACTCGAGATTTGAAATTTAATCAAATTCCTTAAATTAATTAAATGAGTTTTGTTGTTTTCGAGGCTTTTTTTTTACCGTTATAAATGCGAAGTTTGAAATTTAGTTATTTTCCGCAAATCTTATTAGTTAAATCGGTTACAAAAGAATATGACGTGGCAATCCGGGTTCACGGAACTCGGGGCGTTACATCTTGGTATCAGAGCTGGTCTGCGTTTCTGTAGACTGGCAAAAGTTTCAAAAAAAAAGAAAAAATTTCAAAGAGAAACATTGCTTACTTATCATTAATGAAAGTTGCCACTGCTATCATTTGATCCGCCGACTCCAAAGGTAGAGAAGTTTACGAAGTTTATCGTTATTTTATTTCGGATACCTATTATAACGATTTACGAGATTTAGAAGAATGAAAAAGAAGTGTATCCGAATTAGAAAGAAAGAAAGAAAGAAAGAAAAGACGAGTTCAAGCATAAGTTGAGAAAATTTTTAAATTCTTACGTCCTCGTAATTTTAACGAAGAGAGATGAATATCCCCACCTAATTGGACTTTGCATAATTGGTTTAGGACATGACACCCATTCGTAGAAATGCACCAAGTGACGTAGAACAAGTCGTTAGAGATTACGACCGCTTTAGGCCTAGACTTGATTGGACAATTGCCCAACACGTAGAGCAGTTGAATGTCGTACGTGAGCGGGCCATACAGCATGGCTACGTGCCCTGTAATCGCCAGTCGATCCATCACTTACTCTCGAATTTTCGAGGTGACTATGAGGAAGTAGCTCGTAGCATATACATGGATGCTCTTACGTCACCTAATGTGGATATGGAGTATGACACATTCTGCGTGAGATTTGTGGTATATTGGCCCGTGTACTTTGAGAACCGTTTTGGGGTTGTACCTGAAGGAGAGCCGGAACATGAACCAGTGCCCGAGCCTGAACCGAGCAAGAGGACGGGTTAGATCCCGAAGAAGACCCACAAGAAGAAGAAGAACCCGAAGAAGACCCAAAAGAAGAAGAGGAACCAGAAGAAGACACTGATCCAGCGCTAGGAGAGTTCTCGGACGCTGAATCATGTGTTACCGAAGGAGAGTAGAGAGATAGAAGTTAGAGTAGACTCGACATTTATTGAATAAAAAAAAAATATTCGGCATACATACCTTCCTACCCATGTACCTTCATTAAAAGAAGTTGAGTTTTAAATGAGATGATGTTTGGTTTTCAATTTTCATTTTTTTTTCGAGTTATCTTCTTCGATGTTGGTACACTTAGTTCGACCTTTACGAACTACTTTTAACATTATGAAGGTTATGGTGACCACCAACCCAAGCCGACATCATCAGGGAATTACTGAACGCGGTGCAAGAGATAAGACAAGCTCCTCAACCAGTTAACCTTACTGTACCAGTGATTGAACAGTTCAGGAGATACCGCCCATCTACGTTCGATGGCGGAGATGGTCCACTAGTAGTAGAAGAGTGGCTCCAGTCCATCGAGAAGATCTTCAGGCACATATCTTGCCCCGAGGATAAGAGAGTAGGCTATGCAAAATTTATGTTAATCGGAAGAGTTGGTTTTTGGTGGGAATCAGCATCTCGGACGAAGAGTGAAGAGCAGCTAGCAGCTCTAACTTGGGACAAGTTTAAGAACGAGATCAGGGATAAGTTTTTCCCACAAGCCCTCAGAGACCACAAGGAGTCCAAGTTTTTGCGTTTGGTACAGGGCGAAATGGATAAAACGGAACACGAGAGGATGTTCGAGGAACTGTCACGTTATGCGCCACATCTGGTGGATACTGAGTTCCAAAAGGCACGACGTTTTGAGAGAGGTCTACGCTTTGATGTCAGGCAGATTGTCATGTGGTGAACTGCTGAACTATAGAGAGGTAGTGAAGAAGGCTCAAGCAGTAGCCTATGCCGGTATGAGAGTTGGAAACCAAAGCAACCATAATAAGTAGAGGTATCAAGGAAAGAGGAAGTGGCAAGGTCCAAATCACAATCAGAATCAAAATCGAAATCAAACATTTAACAAAAGGCCGAATCCATGGCCAACAGGGAGACAGATGACCAATTTCACTCCACCCTGCCCTAAGTGTCAGAGGTTGCATAAAGGAGAGTAGTGTCTCTTTGGAAAGGGCGTCTGCTACAAATGCGGTCAGCCGGGTCACTTTACGACAGATTGTCATGCTCTGTCTGCCCAGGGTTCCAATCAGAAGATGAACTTGGGCCAGAACAGAAGGGGAAAAGCAAGAGTATTTGCTATGGATGCAACGGAGGATTCTGACGTGATTGCAGGTATACTAGTTATTTTGGTATTCTTGTGCATGTCTTAACTATTCTCCATACTGTATTTCCTTCCCATTTTGAGCATGATAATATGATAAGAGGTATACTATCTATTTCTAATATCCCCGTATATGCACTAATAGACTCGGGAGCCACGCATTCGTTTATAGCTGATGCAAGTTTAGAAAGACTAAACTTAATAGGAAAAGAGACTGGTAGTACCCTCGAAGTTAGTTTACCTTCAGGAGGAACTATCGATACCACTAAGATAGTCAAAGCAGTATAAATAGATTTTGATGGTCAATTTTTAGAGTCAAACTTGAATATTATCCTAATGAAAGACTTCGATATCATTCTGGGTATGGATTGGCTCAGCACCAACTGTACCGCAATTATGTGCCACGAGAAAGAGGTTATTTTTCACAAGAATGGTGAAGAAGTATTTAGGTTTTATGGAACAAAGATTAAGGCACTTCCTCGCCTTATCTCGGCTTTACAAGCAGAGAAACTATTAGCCAAGGACAATTGTTGCGGCTATTTGGTTAGTCTTCAAGACAAACCCGCAGAAGAGATCACTTTGGATTCCGTGCAAGTAGTACGTGAGTACGGTGATATCTTTCCAGACGATCCACCCGGTACTCCGCCAGATAGGCAAGTGGAATAAAGGCTCCGTACCGTATGGCGCCGAAAAAGTTGCAAGAACTGAAAGTGCAGTTAGAAGAATTGCTCGAAAAGGGTTTCATCAGGCCAAGTGTATCTCCACGGGGAGCACCTGTTCTATTTGTGAAGAAGAAGGATGGAAGCATGAGGACGTGCATCGACTATCGAGAACTTAACAAGTTGACGATAAAGAATAAGTATCTCCTTCCCAAGATCGAAGACTTATTCGATTAGTTGAAAGGTACAGCAATCTTCTCGAAGATTGATTTGAGATCTGGGTACCATCAGCTAAAGGTTTCGCCAGTTGACGTACCAAAGAGAGCGTTCAGGACCCGATATGGACATTATGAGTTCATAGTGATGCCTTTCGGCCTCACGAACGCACGTGCAATATTCATGGATTTGATGAACAGAGTTTTCCACCAGTATCTTGATAAATTCGTTATTGTTTTTATCGACGACATACTGATCTACTCCAGAAATTCCGTACAACATGAAGAACATTTGAGGATTGTGTTGGAAACACTGAGAGCAGAAAAGTTGTACACCAAATTTAAGAAATGTGAATTTTGGCTTGAGAGAGTAGGTTTCTTGGGTCACATTGTTACAGCTAAAGGCATCGAGGTTGATCCTTCTAAAGTTGAAACTGTAACGAATTGGCCAACACCTGCGAATGTTGGAGATGTGAGAAGCTTTCTTGGATTAGCTGGATATTATCGGCGATTCATAGAGGGTTTCTCTAAAATAGCAGGTCCTATGACGCAGCTGACCAGGAAAGGAGTTAAGTTTCAGTGGACAGAACCATGTGAACAAAGCTTTCAGAAACTTAAGAACAGACTCGTCTCAGCACCAGTGCTGACTATACCTGATGGGTCTGATGGTTTCGTTATTTACAGCGATGCATCCAAACATGGTTTAGGTTGCGTATTGATGCAGAATGGCAAAGTGATAGCATATGCTTCAAGACAGTTGAAGCCACATGAGAAGAATTACCCGACACATGATTTAGAGCTCGCAGCTGTTGTGCACGCTCTTAAGATTTGGCGACACTATCTGTACGGGAGTAAATGTGAGATTTACACCGATCACAAGAGTCTCAAGTATTTCTTCACTCAGAAGGAACTAAACATGAGACAACGACGATGGCTAGAGCTGGTAAAAGACTATGACTGCACCATTCTTTACCACCCAGGTAAAGCAAATAAGGTTGCAGACGCTTTGAGCAGAAAGAACGCTGGACAGTTATCAGCTTTGGGAACGACGCAGGATCAGTTGATTCGAGATTTTCAGAATTTAAGAATCGAAGTGCGAGCCCCATCAGTCCAAGGATCTTATAGATTGGAAAATCTGACCGTTAAACCAGACTTGAGAAATCGGATTGTAATAGCTCAAGTCGGAGATAAATTCTTGGAAAAGATCAGATCCGAAGTTGGGACTGGCAAGAGAATAGGTTTCGAGATTGCCTCTGATAAAGTGCTTATATTCAGAGGGCATCTCTGCGTACCGAAGGATGAACATATCAGGAATGAGATTTTGACAGAAGCTCATTCAGCACCATATGCATGCCACCCAGGAGGGACGAAGATGTATCATGATTTGTGCAATACTTTTTGGTGGAGAAACATGAAGGGTTGCATTGCAAAGTTTGTCTCTCGATGCATGACATGTCAGCAAGTCAAGGCTGAACATCAGCGACCATCAGGGTTGTTAAATCCCTTGGATATACCAGAATGGAAATGGGAGAAAATTTCCATGGATTTTGTGACAGGATTACCAAAATCAGTAAAGGGTCATGACGCTATTTGGGTTATTGTAGACCGACTTACGAAGTCAGCTCATTTCCTACCAATCAGAATGACGCTCAATATGGATCAGTTAGCCCAGTTGTATGTTAGAGAGATTGTTCGACTTCATGGAGTACCAGCTTCCATTGTCTCCGATAGAGATCCGAGATTTACTTCGAGATTTTGGAAGAGTCTACATGTTGCAATGGGTACTAAATTAAATTTTAGTACAGCTTACCATCCCCAAACAGATGGACAGTCTGAACGCACTATTCAGACACTGGAAGATATGCTTAGAGCTTGTGTACTAGACTTGAGTGGTAGTTGGGAGACTCATCTTCCATTAGTGGAGTTTGCCTACAATAACAGCTTTCAGGCTACTATTGGTATGGCACCATATGAGGCATTATATGGACGACGTTGTCGATCACCAGTCTATTGGGATGAAGTAGGCGAGAGAAGAATTTTAGGTCCAGAATTGATTGAGAAGACAGTTGAGGCTATTGAGAAGATCAGATTACGAATCAAAGCCGCCCAAGATAGACAGAAAAGCTATGCCGATCAAAGGAGAAAAGGCTTAGAGTTTGAAATTGGAGAGAAAGTATTTTTGAAAGTAGCTCCTATGAAAGGAACTATTCGCTTCGGCAAGAGAGGGAAGTTAAGACCTCGTTTTATCGGACCATTCGAGATCCTAGAGAAAGTAGGTAACGTGGCTTATCGTTTGGCGTTACCACCCGAGCTCTCGGCCTTACACAATGTTTTTCACGTTTCTTTACTGAGGAAATATATCCACGACCCGAGTCATGTGACAAATTTTCAGACTATTCCGATTCAGAGGAATCTGTCTTATGAGGAAACGCCTATGTGCATTGTAGAGAGAAAAGTCCATGTCTTAAGAAACAAAGACGTTCCTTTAGTCACAGTCTAATGGGGTAGACAGGGTAGCGATGAAGCTACCTGGGAAAGAGAGGACGAGATTTTGGCTAAGTATCCAGATATTCTAGATCAAGTAAGTTTAAATTTCGAGAACGAAATTATTTTAAGGGGGTAAAGTTGTAGCGACCAAGAATTTCAAATTTTATAAAATTATTTTTCTCGAAAAATGTGTCGCTAAATTTTAAACACTAACGTTAAAGTGAAAACGCGTTCGTCTAGCCGTTATAAACGAATTCAAATTTTCGAATCGAATTCATTTTCGAATAATTATTAGTACCATAATTTTATTATTTAAAATCCAATTTATTTAGCCCATTTTATTTAAGTCCAATTACTTAAGGCCCAAATATTGATGTTTAGGCCCAAACTAAAAGAATCCCTGCAGCCCAATTGGCCCAAGTGGAACCTAGGGATTTGTGCCCTATCATTTCCTATTTTATTCACCATCATCTCATTCTCCCTCTCCTCACAATCACATAGCAACCATTTTCTTTTGGTAAGTCACTATTCCTTAGTCCATTCACCGTAAGTCACCATTGATGCTAGAATATCCATTTTTAGCATCAACAGTGAACTCACAAACTACAACTCAATGCAGCCCTTTCATCAACACCATCTCCTTATCTCAACCTCACCACCATCCAACTCCACCAACCTCACTGCACCAAAACCACCAAGCTGCAACCCCAAACCGCCACTGCTCAACACCGTAGCCAAAACACCAACCCACCAACGCACACACCTCAACTCATTAGCTCAAGACCGAGATCACCACCACACTCCGACATCAACCACCTCAAACCGCCATTGCCCAACACCACCTATGCCCCAAAACATGAAATAAAAACCCTAACTCAAAAATCCACAACTTACCTCATCAAAATCGAGCCTCACAGCCCCGAACCACGTGTCAAACCACCTAACCCTTTTCCCCTCCTCTCAATTGACGCCGCCACGGACGGCGCCGGCGTTTCGTCCGCCGGCGGTGGGAGTCCGGGAAGAGGGCGGAGCCCCCTTCTCGTCGAGAGAGCTCTCTCCCTCTCTCTGGTTCGAAAATGAGAGAGAGAGAGAAAGAGAGAAATGGTTTTTGTTTTTATTATTTTGATTTTAGAATTTTAGCCTTAAGCCCCCAGATTTTCAAAAGTCCCATGGTTTTAGATATTTTAATTTCAGTTCTGTAATTTTAGTTTCAGTTTTAGAAAACGTTCAATTTAGTCCCTAATTTATCAAAAGTCTATTTCAGCCCTTTTAGTTTTATTTTCAGTTTTAATATATTTACAGTTTAGTCCCTAACTTGTAAAAGTTCAATTTCAGTCCTTAAACTTTTATTTTCAGTTTCAATAGTTTTCAATTAAGTCCCTAGAGTTCCTATTTTTCACATTTAGCCCCATTACTTTGAAAATAGTATTTTCAACCCTTAAATTTGTCAAATTCAATTTTAATAAATATCCAATTAGGTCCCTAAACTTTATTTTATCGCCTTAAGACTTTAAAATTTCGAAATACTAATTCAAACCTAATTTCTATTTTTGGCTAGACGAAACGTACGGACGATTAGGCGATTGAGATTATTCCCTGCTCCACTTTTCACGCAACTTGAGATAATTTGAGGTAGACTCGCCACCATTAATTAGTTTAAATTATAATTGCATGTATTATGTGAATTTACGTGATTTATATGCTTAATTGCATGAGATGAGAATTATGTCACATGAGATATATGATGTTGTTATGCTTGCCATATGCTTAATTGCATGAGAAAAGACGAGAATCTCTTATGAGATAAGATGAGAATGTTATGCATAACTTATGTGCTTAAATGCACGAGCCGAGACTACCCACACCCTATGTTTTCAAAGAGCCTATGATTTTCAAGAAAATGAGCCTATGATGATGTCACGATATGAATTGCATGATTACGTGTTCAATTCGGGTTCACGGAACTCGGGGCGTTACAGTTCTGGTAGGAATGAGCTCGTTCTTTACATTCGGCATGGCTGTTTTCCCCCTTTTTTCGGCACAACCTGAACTTGGCTGATCCATGCACTATCTGAAATAGGGTAGATGATCCCTGCATCCAATAGCTTTAGTACCTCGGCTCTGACCACTTCCTTCATGTTGGAGTTTAACCTCCTTTGGCTCTCCACACTGGGTCGAAAATTATTCTCTATGAGAATCTTATGCATACATAAAGAAGGGCTGATCCCTTTAATATCTGTAATGGTCCAACCTATCACTATTTTATGCTCTCTGAGTACCCACAGTAGTTTTTCTTCCTCCATATCACTAATTGTACTTGAGATAATATCTAGGAGTGTACATGACTCACCCAAGTAAGCATATCAGAGATGAGGTGGTAGTTGCTTCAATTCCAATTTAGGAGGCTTCTGCACAGATAGTAAAGGTTTCACTGGACCCATTCCAAGTTCTTCAAAGATTCTATTGTGTGCATATGGTCGATTTGTTTCCAAGAATCTCGCGCAGGTTTCAAGTTCACTTGATTCAGATTGTGTTGAGTGAGAATGTACAATACACGCCTCATTAGCATCCGATGGGTTGTGAAGCAGAATGTGTCCTAGACTACCTTATCGAACACATCAATCTTGAAACAACTTTCTGTCGCAAAGGAAAATTGTATAGCCTTGAATACATTGAATGAAACCTGTTCTTCACCCAATCTCAAGATTAGTTGTCCCATTTGAACATCAATCAATGTCATCACAGTGGCTAGGAATGGTCTGCCTAAAATCAGAGAGATTTCCTTGTCCTCTTCCATATCCAGAAAAGAAAATCAGCAGGGAATATGAAGTTCTCCACCTTGATTAACACATCTTCAATTATTCCTCGTGGATGCGTGAGAGATCGGTCAGCCAACTGTAGTGTCACTGTAGTTGCTTTAGCTTCCCCCAATCCCAGTTTCCTGAAAATAGATAATGGCATTAAGTTAATACTGGCACCCAGATCACATAAAGCTTTTTCAAAATAAATATCACCAATTGTACAAGGGACAGTAAAACTCCCTGGATCCTTAAGTTTTGGTGGAAGCTTTTCCGGATCCTCGCACTGACTTATTCGGTTAGCATTACTGTCTCATGTTCTTCCAGCTTGCATTTGTTTGATAGAATATCCTTCAGAAATTTAGCATAGCTCGGCATCTGGAATAGTGCATCAGCAAATGGGACATTTATGTGAAGCTTTTTGAAGATTTCGAGAAATTTTTTATATTGCTGCTCCATTTTATGTTTCTTTAGCCTTTGAGGAAATGGAATGGGTGGCTCATAAGGATTTACCAGATTTGTTGTTTTACCCAATGATACCTCCGAATTCTCCTGCGGTATAGGTTTCGTTGTTTGCTCATCTTTTTCCACAGATTCTTCTTCTACCCAAGGTGTTTTTGTGTCCTGAACTTTGCCTGGCCTTTTGACATGTATTTTCGGTAATTGCACCCCACTTCTGGTTGTAATGGCTTTTGCATGTTCCCTTGGGTTGATTTCGGTGTTGCTGGGGTAAACTACCTAGTGGTTTGCTAGTCAAAGCAATAGCCATCTGTCCCATTTGAGCTTCCAAGTTCTTTATAGCAGCATTCTGATCTTGAAGTGTTGTTTCAGTTTTCTTCATAAATTGGTTGTTGGCTTCCATATACTTTGTGAACATCTCTTCCAGTTGAAGCTTCTTCTCTTGGGGCTGAAATTGATTTTGTGGCCTCTGCTGATTTTGATTGCTCCATGAAAAATTAGGGTGCTTCTTCCAACTCGGATTGTAAGTATCTCCAAACTGATTGTTCTATTGGAGTTGTCCCCATTGTGCAAAATCTGCATGCTCCACTCCTTGTGCTAGAATTGGACACTCTGCTATGGTATGATCAGCCCCACACTCTTCACAACTCATTCTCTTAGTCTGCGCTACATTAGCGGTGTGCGACATGTTCTCCACCTTGTGAAACAATGAATCAATCTTCGCAGATAGAGCTGAAATAGCATCCACCTCATACACACCTGCTGTCTTCTTTTGAACTCCCCATTCTGATGACCACATAGCGGAAGTGGTGGCAACTGTCTCAAACAACTGCAATGCATCATCAACTATTCTTACTGACCCACTGGATGAGGAGTCAGTCATGCTTTTGATGGATGGAAGTAGTCCCGTGTAGAAGTATTGGACCTGGGGTCCTTCGCTGATCCCGTGATGTGGGCACTTTCGAAGCATGTTCTTGAATCTGTTCCAAGCTTCATCAAACGATTCAGAGTCACCTTGACGGAAAACAGAGATGTCATGTTTTAGCTTCACAATCTTGGCGGGTGGAAAGAACTTGGTGCAGAATTTTTGTGCCAAGTCATTCCATGTCATAATGCTGGCAATAGGTTTAGAATCCAGCCACTCAATTGCTTTATCTCTCAAAGTATGTAGAAATAGTCTCAACCTGATGGCATCATCTGAAATACCCTGGTATTTGAAGTGTTGATACATCTCTAAGAATCGAGAAATGTGCGTATGCGGGTTTTCTTCAACTCTCCCATGAAATTGGTGCCCATTTTGAAACAGATGTATCACGTTGGTCTTTAGTTGAAAGTTAGGCTATCCAAATGGTGGATAGACGATATTGGACTGACTTTAAATGATTTGAGGAATCATGAAATCCCCCACAAGCATGCGTCCTTCGTCCACAACCTCGTCTTCATTGGCTGGATTGATAGGGTTGTTCTGTTCGTTAGCCATTTGGTGTTGTTGTGCTTCTCGAGTCTCTCATTGTAATCGGTGGAAAGTGCATTCAATTTCAGGATCAGCTGCAATTAATTCACCTCCAGACGATCTTAGCATACAAACCTAAGAACCGAAAAGACCAATAACACTCAGTTACTAAATAGAATAAAAACTATGGAAATAAAAGTGAACAAGATAACTAAAATGTCGAATTAGTGTCAAGATAACTAATACTAAACTAAATCTCAATCCCCGGCAATAGCGTCAAAAACTTGACATGCCGAAAATGTATTCGACTTTAATTACCGCAAGTGTACTAATCGTTCAAGTAATAAAATGGGTTTTGAAGTCCAAGTATCATTCCCACAGAGATTGAGTTAGTTCAAGTTCTCATTATCTCGACCTTAACCGAACTAAGTAGATTCAATGAGATGATTCAAATGTGAAATTATCTAAATTATACTACAAGTGTAAATTTAAATGGAAGTAAACAAACTAAATGCAAATTACGAATTGAATGCAAATGCTTGAAGAAATCTATGTATGAAAAGCATACCAGGGTCCCGAATCACCTTTCACAATTTGATAGTACGGTGAATTGATTGAAGAATCAATGTTCCTAAAATATTTAAAATTCTCTCTCAAGTGGAGTTAAACCTATTCTCGTATACTATTTGACTATATTTCTATAACAATTGCCAATATACAAGAACACATCACGTTTTATGAACACTTAAAAGATTCACGTAAAGCATAGGGGTATATTTATATCCCCTATTGAACCCTATGATGATTTATTCCTTGTAGAATCTATTTCCCTTCTTTTGAATGTATGAGATAGACCACCCAAACTCACACAATCACATGCATTTAATTATGGAGACGATAAAGTGCATACAAACCATTCAACATTCATCATTCGTGTTTAAAATCAAATTGCAAAACAAAGAATTAAAAGTTCACATTACGAGGTTCATCATTCACCTAGTACAATAAAAACCTAGCCTAGCATGGATAAAATAAAATAGCAAAGAAAATATTTAGGAAAACATCACCTAATTCTTCAATGTAAAGCTTGAAATCTTAGATCTTGGAATGCAATTCTTCGTCCTAGCCTTCATTTTTTCTCTTCAAGGTCATTTTTCTCTCTAAGAAGGCGTAACCCTTGCTTCTAGACGTTAATTGGGTTATATAGGAGTCCTCAATTCATTACCATAAGAGTTTGAACAAATTTTGGAAAGCCAGAAAGTTCGCTCAATTTTTCTTCTACGCGACCGCATAGAAGGATTCTATGCGGTCGCATAGAATCATCACTTTGCTAATTGGAATTCCCTACTTGGTTGCATGCGGTCGCATGCATGGAACACTATGCGACCGCATAGTGTTCACTTATTCCCAAAAGTTGGCATTTTGGTCCTTCCACTTTATCTTCTTTATTTCTTGACCCTTTTTCTCAATTATCTAGTTCCAACGCATAAATTACGTGCTCAATTTGATCTTGTAATCTTCATGTCTTCAATTTCTTCGCCGACTCATCTTTTGGATATTTGTAACTTAATTCCTGAACTTTGATATTCTTCATTTTGGCCCCTTTCTCTATTTTTCTTTCACTTTCCACCACATTCACCACTATTGACCTGGAAACACAATGTATAATGAATTAAGCTATGTTTCATGCATAAACCGATAAATATTCATGCTTATTGGTATTAGTTGAGATGATCATTCCAAAACCTTCTAACTGAGTTGATGACCCCCCAAAAGGATGTGTAACCCTTAACTTCACTATATTGAACACTGGACTTAGGTTACCTTTCCTAGAATCATACTTAGGTTTCTTTTCTCTTGGGAAATAGTCCCAACTTAGCTCTATCCAAATGGATAAAGGACTTTGCTTGCCTCTTTGTTGTTATGGCATAGGCTAAGAGATCCATAATTAACGGTTGACTAGTTCAATTCGTTGTATGTTTTGAAGGAGGATGGGAAGAACTCAGCAGGTATTGAGCCACTGTAAAGCCAAGGATTTAAGGATCCTTAGTGTTAGTACCCCCTCTTCTGTAAAGAGGTGGAAAATGACTTTTTTTTCATGCATGAAGAGTGGCAATTTCATTGAGGTGTATAGGGATGACGTCATCCCTATTCGTTACCATATGTTGTGTAAGTCTATATTATTATTATTATTAGCTTGTTTTCTTCCTTTTTAATCAACGTGGTGGCACTCATAGTGTGGTTTGTATTTTGATTGTAGTTTATCATTCTTGAAAATTACTGATAAATGTATTTTGTACACTTATTTAGACCTTTAAATTATAGTTTTAATTGATTATTTTGATAAATGATGGCTCAATTCTATATGTATTATATTTGTTAGGTGCAAATCGAGGAAAATAGTTGAATTGGAGAAATGGTGAAAAAGAGCTCAATTGCAAGAGATTCAAAGTTCGGGAACTAAAGTGAAAATACTCTAAAATTTTGTTGGACCTCACGATGAAGACTCGAGAGTAGTAAGGGTCAATTGGATGAGAAAATAAGTCAAAGTGGTGATATATAGCATAGTATTTTCACAAATCAATTTTCAACCGTACAAGTCATGCTCCGAATTTTTAGACTTAGATTGAGACTCATATTTTGCATAGTAAACATTTAAATTGGAAAAATTAAACATCTAAAACAATTGTTTCCTTTGGAGTTAGCATTAGAAAAGACTTTGAATCGCCTAAATCAGATATCGAGAGAGAAAGATATGACAAAAATACTGATTATTCAACGATGACATAGCCATGCACGCTCGTGGTACAAATTTCATGTGTCTTGACACCTCTAGTAAGATGTCATATTTGGAGGATCTACTTGTTAAGTACATCACAAAGACTGAGTGTCAAACCCCATTCATATAGATAACAATATACTACCTAGTATAGGAATAGGATCGCTGACTTGACCTAGACGTCCAAATTCACCCACACATTTTTTTTGTTAATAAGATGAAAGCATTTCCAAAATTATATCCGAAAATAAGGATCATAAGACCATAGTCCAACATATTTATCCTGAGGTTGTAAAAATATTTACATGACATTTCAGAAGTCATACAGGATCCCTAAAATATAATACAACCGGAGTCCACAAAATAACCCTACAAGTCGCCATTCATGCACATCAAACTTCGGAATCCTGTAAGAGCTCCACAGCCAGCCATGTCTCCTAGGAGGTTACATGCTCACCTACAATGCAAGAACTACATAAGTCAAGGCTCAGTAAGCAAAATTCATACAGGTTATGAGTATGAGTGATAATGGTATATGTCACCATGCTATTTACTTTAAACATCAAGCTAAAGATGTATCATGCTCAGATATTCGTCAAAGTTGACTCAGAATAATTTCATTTGAAATCTTCCATTGGGCCCTTGACCTACCTACCATGCACTGGATAAAGCTCTGCACAATATCAATATCAATAATCAATAATCAAATGGCCAATCTGATATCGACACTGGCGAGTGGACCATACTCTTGTGACCACTAGAGGCCCATCCCCTAACTGTCCCTATGATCACCCCAAAACTATCCTACCCGGCAGTGCCAATAATCATAATATCACAAAGGTACAATCGAGTGATCAGCCCTCCTATGATCACCAAAGGCCCACCACCTTTGCAATCAACCAAGAAGTATCACCCGCGGTGCCAAAACATATCACATAAGCATGCCTCACATGCCTCTGTGGCCTAGTTGTGGCCATTAAAACATTTTATGAGGAAAACTCAATTTTACAATCATGTTGTGCATGCTAGATTTTCAACCATGGATGTATGTCGTGCATGCAAATGAAAATACTCGTGAATGACATACTTAATCAAAATCGATGTCAATATATTCCGAAACCACATACTCAATGATCATAACCATTATATGATATACAATGAGCTCCTTGTCAGAGTTATGTAAATATCCAACATTACTAATTCACAAATACTATGTTCTTGCATCGTAGTTGCAAATAGATTTTTACTTACCTTTTTGCACTTGTCGGAAAATCACATATATTACCATCTAATAGTACACATAATCCCGTGCTATATCCATTCATGCCAAAATAATTTAGATGACATTAACAATTCAAGTTATCAATTGCATTGCAAATTAGTCCCATAAATCACACTATTTCTTGAGTCCAATTATGAACGGTAACGTCATCCAATTGTTGTTTAACAACCTACTCCTTAAAATATATTTTTCATTCCTAAGAGATAATTAATGGACACGTAATGGTTGGAACTATGCAAACTACCAAATTGGACAGAAGCTGTTTTTTGCATTTTAGTTGCTGCCATGTCCCGTTTCATCCATATTTTTGCACCCTTAATCACATTCAATCCTTCCCAAAAATTTAAACACATTTATATAACATATATGTGAAGATAACCATGTCATGAATT
Source organism: Fraxinus americana (assembly GCA_035079005.1). Taxonomy (NCBI): domain Eukaryota; kingdom Viridiplantae; phylum Streptophyta; class Magnoliopsida; order Lamiales; family Oleaceae; genus Fraxinus; species Fraxinus americana. The sequence goes on along the minus strand of JAVHZT010000062.1, from coordinate 88,872 downwards.
CACCACAAGTACAGGTTTTTCATCCTCAAGTTGAGTCCTTTTTATAGCACAATGAATCAGGCAGTTTTCCGGTGATGGTCTTTGGTTTCCATTACTTATTAGGCCACCAATCAGTTTCTAACCTATTAAGGAGAGTTTCTATACCTTACCAATCTTATATACAAACGTTCAAAGTGGTAAATATGTGTTCCATTCAACATATTATATAACAATAAAGGCAAAACAAGTAAAATCCAGCAACTATGCAGTTTCTATCCTTAGTTGTTTTACTCCATATATCTCCAACAATTTTCTTTCTTTTTACCATAATAACATCCCCAACATGACCTTAATTACGTTCAGAGGTTCAAGAAATTGTAGCACTTTCAAAAATAATGAAAACAACCTTCAAAACCGTGAACTAAACTCACCTATCTAGAACTTCAATTCCCAGCTTCTTGTTTCTGCTTCTCTTTGCTTCCTTTGCCCTCTCTTTCACTTGGGGATCACTTGGATGGATAAAATATCTTAATATGAGATATTTATAGAGTTCTAAAGGGGTTGGGGTTGTGAATATTGCTTAAGGATTAAGAAAATACTTCATGTAGCCATGCTGACATGTGTTAAGCAAGATGTGGCTTCATGCAGCAATATTTGACCTTTCCCTCATCATATTTGGATCCATATGTTGCTTATAAGATATATATATATATATATATATATATATATATATATATATATATATATATATATATATATATATATCTTATATAAAGTATCAAGGGGGTGGAATAAGTGGTGGAAGCCTTAATGTTGAAGGAATTGGATGGTAAAATGACGAGTCTTCAAAGCATGAGGTGTTCAAGCATGAGGTGGCTTCTTGTGGTTAAATTCTGATTTTGTACGTATCCTTGGAGGATTTTTATGAAACTTATGGATAAGATACTAAAACATATGAAGCCTTAAAGAGAGTTGTAAATGTGACTAGTGCTTAGTGGTGAAGGAATTTACCATTACAAGGACAAATCGGCAAGCATGAGGTGTATTGAGCATGAGGTGTCCCTTGTAGTAGAAACCTGATTTCACCTCTATCCTTGAAGGTACAAATCAAGTGTCCTTAGCTTATTTTAATATCTTTACTATCCATCTTACCTTCCCTAAGATCCCAAAATATTTTATACCTTTAATTCATTAACCGTTCATTTAATTACTTACCCGATTGAGGCCTAATTTTCGACCGATTTCAACAATTCGCACCTCAATATTTATAATGTCATATGAAAACCATATTATTGTGTAGTGACCATGTCACTTCATGCCTCATGTCCTAAATATGCCAATTACCTATATAGGATTTATGGTGACCTTGATCAACCGAATGGAAAGCTAGAACATTTTTCGATACTAATTCCGGCCTTTTCAAGGTTCCAATTGCTTAACAAGTCAATCTCCAACATCTAGATTGACCTAATTTCTCAATCATAGCTGAATGTAGAATTCGCCACCTAGGTCAAGGAGTAAAGGGCTAAAACCTTACCAAGGGCTTAAAACCTCAATAATCGAATGCATCATTTTAAGAGAATTGATGCAAATGACATTATGAATATAATGGAATGCATGAATCATATTAGCCAAATGTGATATGAAGTTCGGGGTATTACACTGAGACCACAATCCAGAACCAGCAGGCCTCTATCCACAATTTAGAGATCAGGTAGGGCAAATTGCAGCTACAAAATTTAGATCAAATGAAAATCTTTAGTGGGTCAATTTTTAAAAATAAATTTTTTATAAGGGGTATTATATTAATCATAGTATGAAAATGGAGAGAGTTTTAATGTTGTGAAACTACTCTAAAAGATCTCAATGAGGACACCTATTGAAAGTCCCAAAAAGAAATTTCTGCATGAAATAGAATGCACATAGTATAATGGAAAAAACAATTACATGAAATAGAAGACGCACTAAATACTTTGATTAATCCCCGAAAACTTGTTTGAAAAATATAGGAGAATCCTTAGTTGTTGAAGTGTTGACTTGTTACTAGTGACATCTATCCAAGCTAGAGATGATGATAATTAGGACAATCTGAAATTCAACATAGGATCGCACCCCAGAAAAATAAGTGAAAATGATAAGTTTGGAAATATGTATCTCACGAGTGAAGAGATGAAACATATGACTATTGAGAGTTGGGAACTGAACCAAGCATGAATTTGTGATGTTCTACATGAGTCTTCACAAACACACACACGTGTCATGTTTTACATTAAATAAGTAGAGATCAATTCTTCTATGTGATTTTGAAACTATTCTTTGTAATGACACATAAATTTCAATCCAGAGTCCAACGACATGCTATCTTACCAATTTTGTTGTGAGTTATGCTAGAGTTTGTTTGAGCACAAACAAAAATTCAAGTTTTGGCGTGTTTGATAAGTATATTTTATACACTTATTTAGAAATTTAAGTTAAAGTATTTGTTTGTTATTTTAATGAATTAAGACTTAATTCTATATATATAGTGTTTGTTAGGTGCAAATCGACGAAAATGGTTGTAGTGGAGAAAGGGTGAAAAAAAGCTCAATTACTAGAGATTCAAAGTCTGGGGACTAAAGTGAAAATACTCTAAAAATTTTTCGGACCCCCACGATGAAGATTCGAGAGTGTTAGGGGGTCAATTTGACGAAAAAAGAAGTTAAAGAGGTGAAATATAGTCAAAACATCTTCAAGGATCAATTTTTAGTCGAATAAGTTATGCTCCTAATTTTTAGTCTCAAATTGTGACTCATTTTCGATATTGTAAATGCTGGAATTGATAAAATGATATTACTAGAGAAATTATGCATTAATTTTGTGTTATTTATTTTTTTAGCTACAATTTAAATAAATTATTGCTTGTTATAGTTCTGGAAGACTCGCAGTAAGTTAGAAATTGCATATTTGAGGGACAATAGGTGTTAGAAATAACATATGTGGCATGTGCGATCTAGTTTGATAATCATGTGGTTGAATGGATCTCTTTACTTATGAATTTGAACTAGAAATAGGATGATTCGTGCTTAGGATATGTTTGGTTTATCTTGGAAAAGAAGATTAAATAACATAGGGTTATCTATTGTCACGAACACTTGAACAACACTAAACTACGTAAGTCAAGAATTAGAAATAGATGCCAATACATGGATTCTAAATCCAATACACACTTCATAATTTGATAAAAAACACTTTATTTACATTATTGATTCCCTAATTTAGGAAATTATAAATAACCACATCTCTTTTGTGTCACAAACATGAATCTAATGGACACTAGTAAATGATAGTTAAAAATTATTCCTCATGGGATGATACACGTAGCTCACTACATTATTACTTGTCAAAGATCTCGTAAGCTTGCGAGTTTTGTCCTAACAATTACCTCGTACATTAAGATGAGTGTGGAAGCAGCCCGAACTTGAACCAAAGACTAGAGTTCTGACAATTTCTTGATCTCATATTCTATTCTGTTTTGAGCTGGTTTATTTGCTTGCTTTTTGTGTCTTAAATTCCTCCAAGTAAGTAGTTTTGAATAACTTGAAGCTTTATATATTACGTGCTTCATTTTTGTGTAAAGATGTATGGTTTCTGTCGATGAGAAAGGGTAAGTCAATCTTACAAAAAATGAGCAGTCCTACTTTCTCAGCTAAAACAACTAAGGTTCCATTTCCCACGCTAGCCCACCTTCTTCCATTGGTCACCCCTTAGGGAAACTGTAGCTACTTTCTCCACCTTCCTTGCTACTCAATGACGCCTCGAGCCAACCTACCTTGTCCAGACCTTTTGAGGTCAGATATAGAGGCAATGGTTGGTAGCCATCCAGAGATCTTTCTGGACATCTCAAGAGTCTCTTTGCCTTCAAGAGACATGATTGTTGCTCTTTCTCCAACAATTTATGTTTATGCTAACTTATGACGAGGAATTGGAAAGAGATGGAGTAAAGATTCCTAGAAGATATGTTCGTGGACAAGGCCCGCACCATAGCTAACCTCCACACCCATCATTATATCCTATATATGATGAATGTGGCAGAAAAGGTATGTTATCCTTTCATAAATTGTATCCAAAGTTTTTAAATTTTCAAATATCTTAAGTATGGTATATTTTGCAGGTCAAAGCTAAGGTGAATAAGGTGGTTGAGCTAAGAAGTGACTTCGAGCCCTTTCTAGCCCTTGGAAGCTGATAAGGTTCAGAATGAGGAGGAGAAAAATGAATAGGGGATAGATTAAAGAAGATGAAGGTAGATCTTGAGGCCAAAATAGCTACTAAGGCTGATCTTAGGAAAGAGCTTGAGGCGACGAAAATATAGTGTGAGAAGGCCACGGTCAGAGCTGCAGTTGGGAAGAAAAACGTTGAGAAAGCTATAAAAAGGGCTGAAGAGGTTGAAGTCAGGTCTATCAAGATCGTTAAGCTCTAGAAGAAATCTCCAGAGTTTGACACATTGGCTCAGGACGCCTATGTTGTTAGCATGGTTGAGGTGATCAAACACATTGAAAGAATGAGGCAAGAGTTTGATGTCGATTTTCTTCGATAGGCATTGGATGACCAGCGAGCTATATATAGGGAAATGACAACTATTGTAGGAGTCATTATAACCACTCTGAAGGAACATAAAAATTCCCAGGCCAACGTCCTTGACTGGCTCGACCCTCCACCAACTTAACTTTTACTGTACTCTTGTTATATATTAAAATGTAATTCCTCTTCTTGACTCAATGAAATATGTAACATGTTGGCCTTTGAATGAGTTTTATTTCTTAGCTTAATCAAAAGTTCTTTTTTAGATTAAAATTTATTAAACAAAACCTAACTATATAAGGCTAAGTGTTTGTAACAATCGCGATCTTATTTTGGACCGCGATAAGCAAAATCTAAATAAATTTAGCTAAGTGTTGAAGCACATGGAACCTTAGTTCGGACTGTTGGAGAATAGGTCCTTAGAATTCCATTTTAGGAATTGTGTCAAGTGTTACAGCACATGTAACCTTAGTTCGAAAGGGTTGGAGAACAGGTCCTTAGAATTCCATTTTAGAAATTTTGGCCAAGTATTGCAGCACATATAACCTTAGTTCCAACTGTTGGAGAATAGATTCTTATACTTATAATTTAGGAATTGTGCTAAGTATTGCAGCATATGTAACCTTAGGTCGGACTGTTTAGGAGTAGGTTTGCAATGAATTTTGTTTTGTACAACTAAATGAAGTATTTTACAATGTATGCAATCTACTTAGGAACGAATCATCATTGAAGGGAAAGCTAGATTTGAACACAAACCATAAGGATTTTATTGAAACGGATTATACCAAAATGATGGAGTGCGCCACCAAACCATGATCGGGGAAGGAGATGGGGGAGAGTCAAAGAAATACCAAAATGTATAGCAAGCTGCATGTCATTACGCCAATGTAACGGACGGAATAGTCCACCAATATGGAGGAAGGATACCATACGATAAACTCTCTAGATAATAAGTCTCGAGCTCATACGTATGTTCTCGTACTTTGCATTATTCCTCTCAGTCCAAAGAAACCAGAAAATCAATAGAGGAATAATGATGCGAATGTGCCCGGTCCTTACAAACTGTCCAGAATACCTCAATCTCAGAAATCTCTGTCTGACACTCTCTCATGTACTCATGGTAATCTGAAATAAAGCCCCAAAATGTTGCCAAACATGATCAGAAATACTGCTACCAATAAAAATATGAGTGATGGTCTCAATCTCTGAACAACACTGACATCGAGAAGCCAACTGATTGCCGATCCTCATCTGGATAATAACATCAACTGGTATCAAGTCCTGCCATAATCTCCAATAGAAGAATAAAATGGTAGGAGGTATGATAGGGCTCCACAATAGGCGAAACGAGTCCTGCACTGGCCTATTAGAGCTGATCAGCTGCCATACTGATTTAGTATTAAATCTGCCATCTGATGTGACCCTCCAGAAAATGAGATCCGAGACATCAAGACATAGTGGAATGGTCGCGATCTACTCTGCTATAGCTGATGGAAGAGCCTGTAGTAATCGCCCAAAATCTCATCCAGTCTCCTAAAAAAAGTCCTTCACCCTCACGGATGTATACTATCTGTGTGGGAAAATGGATGCCAATGTAGAATCACCCATCCAACAATCATGCCAAAAGAAGATCTGTCCTATCCCAAGGCGCCACGCAATGTGTGTCTCCGCGCATGGTCCAAATCTCTTCAATCTCTTCCAAATAGGAGAGGCTGAGTGAGGAACTGTTGCAAGCGATGGATGTGTCCCTCTACAATATTTGCCTAGTAAAAACTGGGCCCAAAGAGAACTCTGAGACCTGAACAACCACCATAGCTTTAATGAAAATGTGTCCACTGTATCTTGTAATCGTCAGCAGGAAGGCAAATCGCCTTCCAACTCCTACAATGTAGACGATGCGCATGATCTTTAGAATTCCATAGGAATCGGGCAAATATACTCTCCAGCCTTTTCAGAATGACCTTAGGAGGTCTCATAATCTGGAACAGATATAGTGGTATAAAGGAAAGAATAGACCTTAGTAGAGTAATCCTACCACCAGGAGAAAGAAGGCGTGCAGCCAATCCAGAAATCTTATTCCTGGCCTTCATAATGAGATCATCGTACAGAAAGATCCTCTTAGCCCCTTTAAATAAAGGGACTCCCAGATATGTAAACGGTTGACTCTGATGTGAAAATCCTGTTAAAATCACTCACCTCTGTATCTGAATATCATATGCCTGCCTAGACAATATAAGACCACTCTCTATTCACCAATTGGCCAGAGACCCCTTTGTAGTACTCCAAACAATCGATGACCCTTCTGATAGATCTCTTCTGACCATTGGTAAATATAATCATATCATCAGCAAAAGCAAGATGAGAGACAAGAGTACTACCTCTTGTCGATACTGCATACTAGGATATGTCTGAAACCTTTGAGTAAACAATCGAGAAAAGTAATCCGGAGCAGTAATAAATAAGGATGGAGAGATAGGATATTCATGTCTGAGTCCCCGGGATAAAGAAAAGAAACCACATGGTCTTCCATTCAGAAGCACTGAGAATCGACACTTTGATATACAACATTTGATCCAATCAATCCACAACTGGTCAAAACCAAACACCTCCAGAATAGAATAAATGAATCTCCAATCCATACGATCATATGTTTTAGCCATGTCAAGCTTCAGCATAACATTCCCTCCACGCATTCTATTATCCAACATATGTAGAATCTCCTGGGTCAACAAAACATTGTCCCCAATAAGTCGACCGGGGACAAAACCACTCTGCTAAGGGGAAATAATACAATGCAGAAACGAACTCAATTTGTTGTTCAACAGTTTTGTTATAAGCTTATTAAACACTATACACAGGCTGATAGGTCGGTAATCCGTCCATCTACAAGCATTCTCCCTCTTCAGAAGTAAAATAATAGACGTAGCAGCAAATTCTCTCCCCCCATCTCCTTCCCCGACCCTTTTTGATCTTTCTGTACATTGATTCCTACTTATTAGCATTTTGATGTCAGTTTTAGATGAGAAATTTCTTGATGATGGCCCTAGGAAAGTTGGTTAGGAATTTGCATGCTGATGTGGATGAGGTAGCTGTGCAATTGGTGTTTAGGTTGTTTTCCCTAGTTTAGCTACAAACTCTCGCAGCTAACATTGCCTGATTAAAACCTCCATTTGTTCCTTTAAATCTAGACATTCATTTGTGTTATGGCATGTCCATCTGTGGTATCTACAATATTTATTTTGGTTGTTTCCTATTGAGTTCTTCAGATAAGAAGGTCTGTGGAAGCCCTCTTTATCTTCCATTTGCATAAAAACTCTTTCCAAAGTAGTATTCAGAGGGTGATACTCTCACAATCTTTTTGGATATGGGTAAGGTCATTCTGCATCATTTCTATCTTTTTGCCTTTCAGGCATGGGTCATTTATCTGACTTTTTATCCTTTGTTCGAGCTGAGTCTTATAGTTATATCTTTCCTTCTTCATAATCTGAGGTTGCTTCTTCTCCACCTATATGTTTCTCAGCTACGTTCAAAAATTCATGGTAAGGTTTAGGCCCATCTTCGTGTACGAAGTACCAGGACTTTGTCTTGGGCCTTAATCCAGATAGTGATACCTTGAAAGCTGTACTATCAGATATTCTTTCTACCTCCATCTTTTGTTTGTTAAGAAACTTTTGAGGGATTCACTTCGCCCTTGCTTTATACTTATTAATCATTTTTTTTGGAGTGGCCCTACCTCTGGAACCCATAAACTGAGCTAGTAATGTTGTTGCCAAGTTCATCCAGTTTCTAATTGATCTCCGAAGTAACTTTCTGAACCACATTTGTGCTTTATCTCCCAAGGTTAGAGAAAAAGCCTTGTACATTATAGCATTGCTAGCTCCATCCATGACATGTACTTATCTAAGTAACTGAGAAGATCACACTCTCTTTTGTATCCAACAAGCTGGGGCATCTTTAGCTTATCTAGTAAGAGTTTAGCTAATATGTCCTCTGTAAAAGGAAAATGGTATTCCTTTGTCATCCCTTTATTTCTAGCCTCCAGTTAGCTATTCGTTTCTCCAACTAGCTTATTTATGGCTCGTTGCCTATTCCTTTGGAGGGCTCATTTCTGGGCGTAAGCGAACGCTGAGCATCTAATCTTTCGAACACATTTCCTGTTTTCCTTGGCGTCCATTTTGTCTGAGGTGGTGGGTTCTTTACTTTAGCTGTTTTAATTTTGGAGGATTCTTCCTCAGTAAAATACAAACTTTTGTGAACTAGAGTTCACCCACTTCTTCCTCTGACAAGTGATTCCACCTCGGTGTTTGCTATTGGGACAGTGTTCGCCTTTTTTGTTCTATTCATTGCACGACAGTTGTGAGGCGTTCTATCGTGGTCACCCTCAACAAATTCGTTCCTTCTTTGAAGATTTTTGGGGACACTTGTTTCGTCGGGATTAGTGCAAGAATATTTTTGGAAGGCTGAGTCATGGCTCGTGGTTTCTGTGGAAGTGGGATAATATGTAAATTTTGGTAGAACTTTTAGAGAAGATGTGGTCTATTTTCTAAGGGAGGGCCCTCCTTCTAGCGCCAAATTATTGATGATTAAAAATGACATGGCAAAAATAAATCAACTTAAAGAAAAATATGCTGAGCGTTGCTGGAATTAGATCGAGATTTATAGTGTAATTGTGTGAAAGAAACATTTGAGAGTGTATTATTGCTTGATTGAGTAATTGGTTGAAAATGAGGTGCGACACCATATTTGCCACGTGTCATGTAGAGAGTGGTAGGTGGGAAGGTGAGGCAATGTGGCAGTAAATGTAAATCATGATGTCCCCGTAAATTTCGGTGGCAATTTGTTCGATTTGATCTTGTTTTGGGATGTCCAATCTTGAGATTAGCATAGGTACGATATTCTAAAATATTTATTTAAAAAGGTGTAAGGTCAGACCCCAACATACTTAAAAGCAAGGAGCAACTTCGTTTTGCCTTTTTCGGCAATATGAAGAGGTCGTAGTGCCGAAAAAAGATGGAAACAAGCTGTATTTTCTTGTACGACACTAAGAATATATTGGTACTTTGAATCAAATATGATCACAATGAACAATCCACGACAAGTTCAATGTTTGGCATAGAATATTAGTCATATTATATGTTCATAGAAAGAGGCCAAAAGAAGATACAATTTTTTGTGCGATACCCTAATAACATATTTGATATGCTGAATGGGTATTGTTTAGTTGCTTTGCATGAGAAAGACAAAAGAGAATTATCTTGCAATTTGGTGTCCATTTTTCAAATTTTAGTAAAAACTTTGATTTCTTATCAAATGAAAAGTAATCCACAGTAAAGAAAATGTTCCGATTTGCATTTTATGGGTAACAAGTAAAGATATTAATAAACAGGAACGAGCTACTAATTAATTTGGTACCTGTAAAAATAGTAATAATTTTCGTATAAATAAATTAGTAGCAGATAATTATTTTTATGAAGTATGTAAAAAAAAAAACTATATAACTTGATTCTCATGGACATACGAAAATAAAACATTAATTATCAAAGCTAATATGATTGGGCAAATAAATGAAAAAAAAAACATTTATGAATTGTCATTTTGATTCTTCAAACTCTTCAAACACTTCGATTCTAAAAGAATGGGTAAAAGGAAAGAGAGAGAACAGGGACGGACGCAGAGTTTTGAAGTTAGGGAGGCACAATCGAACTTGTAAAGAAGTTGGGGAGAAATTTTACAATAAAAAAATTACGTCCAAAAAAATATACCCCGTGTAATTTTGTTTCCGAAAATTTACATAGGATATAACTTTTTCCGATGTAAAATTTCGAAAATTTTTGATGTTATATTCCATATAAAATTTCTTAATAAAATGATGAAAATTACATTGAGAAATTTGTATCGCAAAATTAATAAATATTAATGAAATAATTGAATTTTTTTTTTAAAATGCGAGTTAGACGTCTTTCTTTAAGACTCACGTTTAACGTATTTGTAACTATTTTCGATATCTGTTTGAACTATTCGATATGCTCATAATGTAGTTATCGAAATAATTTTTGAGATGACATAAGATATTTGTAGATTCGATTAGCATATGATCGTCGGAGAATTTTTAAAATTAGCATGTTATCTAAATTCAAATTTATTGTGACTTTGCCCCTGTTTGGTGGAGATTAAAATCAAATTTTTAGTAAATTTTGATAAAAGTTAAACATTATGGATTTCATGAAATATGTTATTAAAATTAATTGTTAACTTTGATTTAAATTAAAATTTAGATTTCAATCGATACCAAACATGACTTTAAAAACAAAAAACAAAACAAAACAAATTTTTTTCTCAAAAGTTGGGGTGGGGGGGCACGTGCCCTCACAGGACCCCCTGCGTCTGCCACTGAGAGAGAATTATGGATAGCGCCTTCTGATTCTAAACTTGGTCATCATTTAGCGCATAGTTTTTTTAGAAGATAAGGACAAATTAACTTGAATTTGAAATCGCTCATCGAAATTTTAGTGAATCGTGGATTTCTTGTCAAATGTCTGACTTTAACGATTGAAAACTATTTGAAAATCACGTATTTACAGTCTATAATTGAGAAATGATCTAATAAATATCTGTGTTTATCGTGATAAGTACCGATAACATAATATATTAGGTCGTCTTTGGAGCATATGGTACAACTCCAAGTCGAAACTAAAAAAAAAAACCCTTATTTTGACCCTTTTGCTACCGGTAAATGGAGCATTTTTCCGACACACTCTGGCCACCTAAACTACTGGACTTTGCTACCAACATAATCTCCTCAACCTCAGCTTCAATTCCTACCCCACAAGTCCCAATTTCATCAATTAATTCAACAGAAATTAGCATAGAAAATCAGCCAGGCGAAACTGAGTCAACTGCCGGAAAACCCACCTCCGACATGCAATCCGATCGCGAACCAACACCATCCAGCAGCCCACCCTTAGACACACCTAGCCATGGTGTTAATTCATCCCAAGCAGCAACACAGCAGATTGAATTTGGACTGGGCAAAACCGCAGTAGCGAATGTCGGGAATTCGGTTCCTTTTTTGGCTGATTCCAGCTCCGTCACCGTGACCCATGGTGACAGACCAATTGGGGTAGCTTTCCCACCCTCTGGTGCCCCTAACTCAACCATGGACCATGGTCAATTTCATCCTAACGTTGTTGAATTTTTTGAAAGAATTAGGGTTCTTAGCGAAAAATTCGAAAATGGGGAAATTGATGAATCCTTGGTGCTTCAAACGTCAATTCAATGAGGGAAACTCCAAGTGAGGTTACTAACACTATGGGTAATCCAAAAATTGATCCAATTAACCTACAAAGTTCTGAATTGATTTCTTCAATGGAGCTTGAGCGTGAAGGTAGGTCAGGGTCTGAAATTGAGGCTATTTCTAATATTCTTCCACCAAATTCGAACGTTACAACTCCGTTGAGGGTCAAAAGTTTATGGGTACTTTACCAATTGCAAGAATTGATGGTCATTTGAGCTCCAATTTTGCCCCTCATCACAAGGTTGTTGAACTTCGCCAAATTCCAAAGTTGGCTAACTTGGCTTCTACAATTGATATGGTAACCCCAACATTGAAATTTGCTTCTATCAATACAACTTCGATGCCAATCCAATTGGCCAATAGCTCGACAACACTTACCTCTAACTTTGAACCCCATCCACAGGTTTCATACAAAATCGATCATGTTGCATCCAAATTGGGAAATGGATCTCAGATTCGGACTAAGCTGACCAGAAATGTGTAGAATAGACCTGGCCCTCCCTTTCCGGCTCAGAACTCAGGTAAACCATATGTTCCTCTATTTGGAGTTGCGGGAGCTTCCCAAGCTCCTCGAACTTACGCTGCAGTACTCAATTGCAAACCTGTGATTACACAGGCCGATGGGAGTTAGAAGAAATCATTTGTGCACATCCTTCGTTCCCCTGAGGACTCCAGACATTGTAGTTTGGTTGCCAAGGAACCATATATCCACCATGGTAAGCCTATTGTATTCTTTGATGAATTAGATGAGCAATTCTTAGCTGAGGCCTACAGATTTACGCTTGTTGGTAAATTTGTGCATCGCAAACTCTCCATGCATAAGGTACGTGAAATTTTTTTTGCGTTTTAGCTTTATTGGTGATTATGAGATTGGACTTATTGATGATGCACACATTATTATTCATATGGAGCACGAGGATGATTATTCACGATTATTTCTCAAACTCACTTGGTATATCGATGGTTGCTCTATGCGTGTCTTTAAATGGACTCTTAGTTTCAGTCCACATTATGAGGTTCATATTGCTCCTGTTTGGGTGCCCTTTTCTTTGCTTCCTATTCATTTTTAGGCTAAGAGTGCACTATTCGCCATAGCCAAGGCTATCGGACTTCCACTTCGCATTGACGAAGCAACTTCTGTTCTTCGTCGCCCTAGTGAAGCAATGGATGGTTATTAGCAGCCCATTGTTTATGATAAGGTTCCGAACTTTTGTTTTCGATGTTGACATTTTAGACATATGGAGGAAAAATGCTCCAGTAACTTACATCATCCCCCACCATCGGCTCTTTCTTTGGTTGTTGATCATGCTCCTAAGCCTCCACCAGCATAGGTTAAGGATAATGGGAATGGAAATGAAACTGTGACTGCGCTTCGCTAGTGATGGACGCCGGTTAAAAGTAATCAAAAGAGACAGGATGGGCTATTCGGTGTGACTTCTCATTCTACTTCCGAGAATATTACTTCTATTCCTCCCATTATTATGGGCACTACTGTTGCTACAGCTCAGACAGTTATTACTTTTACTACTCCACCGGTTACTAGTACCACTGATCCACATACTACTACTTCTTTGCCACTGTATCTTCCTACAGTTGCTCTTCAAATGGTTGTTCCTCGGAATCTACCTATTGTTACATCAGTTGATCATTCAGGTATTCAAGCTTCGATCCCCATCAGCAGTGCTTCTATGCCTATTACTCCTACATATTTTGATCCTCTCTTGATGGATATGCTTGAGAGGCCACAAGGCTTTAGTAGTACAGATGTGCCTACTGGACAGTGTCAGCAGAATATGGGGGCTCCTCTTTCTACAGAGCAGTCGGATTCAGAGGGTTTCCATCAGGTTGAAGTTCATCAGCAGGGTCCCTTTCATAGATCTTCTTTTGATGATTTGACATGTCTGGATGGTAGGATAGAGGAGGATAGTTTTGTCCCAGTAAGTCGAAAGAGACATTCGAAAGTTACTAATAATTTTCTACCCAGGATGATGACCTGGAGTCGGTCGCAGATACCTCTTCACGTACACCCAAATGAGTGTTATCATATGGAATGTGAGAGGTGTAGCTAGTGTAGCTACTCGCAGGTGCTCGAGAAAACTTATTCAGGTTCATCAAGTTTATATCTTAGTTATTTTGGAGCCTATGGTTTTAGATAGTAGGTTTGATTTTGTTCGTCGTTATCTGCATTTCGACACTGGGCTCAGAATGAGTCGAATTAGATTTGGATATTCTAGAATGTGGGTACTACCGTTATTGTTATTGATGATCATATCCAGTTCCTACATGTCAGAGTTGTGGATCCCAGACTAGCACGACCTATTTACTTGACTTCTGTTTATGCTGCTTGTCAGGCCTATGTTAGGAGGGACTTGTGGGCGGGTCTTCACCACATTTCCCTCTCTGTGGATGATCTTTGGTTTGTTGGGGGTGACTTTAACGTCATCATACATAATGGTGAGCGTACTGGTCATAGTCGTCAAAATCGTGGTTCTTCTGATTTTTTTGATATGATGTTGGACTGTGGCTTAGAGGACGCGAGCTTTTCTGGGCCTCAGTTTACCTGGACGAATGGCAGGGTTAGTAAGAGATTGGATGGAGTTTTGAATAACTCTCTAGTGGCAGACTTTTGTAGACAGCTTACCGTGACTCATCTGAATCGTACTTCATCTGATCACTCACCTCTACTTTTACATTGGATTCCTGATAATGATTCAGAAGGGCCATCAATTTTCGGAGCACTATAAAGGGGTCTCTGGCCAATTGGTGAATAGAGATAAGAGTGGTCTTATATTGCTTAGGCGGGCATCTGATATTCAGATATGGAGGTTAGTGATTTTGACTGGATTTTCACATCAGAGTCAGTCGTTTACATATCTGGGAGTCCCTTTGTTTAAAGGGGCTAAGAGGAGCTTTCTGTATGATGATCTCATTACAAAGGCCAGGAATAAGATTTTTGGATGGACTGCACGCCTTCTTTCTCCTGGTGGTAGGATTACTCTATTGAGGTCTGTTCTTTCCTCTATACCACTATATCTATTCTAGATTATGAGACCTCCTAAGGTCGTTCTGAAAAGGCTGGAGAGTATATTTAAGTGATTCCTATGGAATTCTAAGGATCATGCGCGTCGTCAACATTGGAGGAGTTGGAAGACGATTTTCCTTCCTACTGACGAGTGAGGTCTGGGCTTTAGACGATTACAAGATACGATGGACACATTTTCATTGAAACTATAGTGTTTGTTCAGGTCTCATAGTTCTCTTTGGGTCCAGTTTTTACTGGGCAAATATTATAGAGGGAAACATCCATCACTTGCAATAATTCCTTACTCAGCCTCTCCTATTTGGAAGAGATTGAAGAGATTTAGACCATGCGCCGAGACACACATTGCGAACGCCTTGGGATAAGACAGATCTTCTTTCGACATGATTGTTGGATGGGTGATTCTACATTGACATCTATTTTCCCACACAGACAGCATACATCTGCGAGGGTGCAAGACTTTTTTGAGGAGACTGGATGAGATTTTGGGCAATTACTACATGCTCTTCCATCAGCTATGGCAGAGCAGATCCGACCAATCCACTATGTCTTAATGTCTCGGATCGCATTTTCTGGAGGGTCACATCAGATGGTAGATTTAATACTAAATCAGCATGGCAGCTGATCCGCTCTATTAGGCCAGTGCATGACTCATTTCTCCTATTGTGGAGCCCTATCACACCTCTTACTGTTTCGTTCTTCTATTGGAGATTACAGCAGGACTTGATACCAGTTGATGTCATTATCCAGAGAAGGATCGACAATCAGCTGGCTTCTCGATGTCGGTATTATTCAGAGATTAAGACCATCACTCATATTTTTATTGGTAACAGTATTTCTCATCATGTTTGGCAACATTTTGGGGCTTTATTTCAGATTACCATGAGTACAAGAGAGAGTGTTAGACCGAGATTTCTGAAATTGAGGTATTCTGGACAGTTTGTAAGGACTGGGCACATTCGCATCATTATTCCTCTATTGATTTTCTGGTTTTTTTGGACTGAGAGGAATAATGCAAAGAACGAGAACATACATATGAGCTCGAGACGTATTATCTGGAGAGTTTACCGTATGGTATCCTTCCTCCATATTGGTGGACTATTCCGATTGTTACATTGGCGTAATGATATGCAGCTTGCTATACATTTTGGTATTTCTTTGACTCTCCCCCCATCTCCAACCCCGATCATGGTTTGTGTCAACACTGATGGTTGTGTCAATGATGGGTTTGCTAGTGGGAGAGGCATCATCAAGGACTACTCAGGAAATTGTATCAGGGCTTTCTCAACTTCATATGGACAATGTATGATATTAGAGGCAGAACTCAGGGCTATTCGTGACGGGATACTACTGGCTAGAGATATTGGCTTGTCAGATATTTGGGTTGAGGCAGACTCGACTATTGCCATTCACTGTATCACCAGAGGTGGCGGACCGTGGCTTATCCAGGGGATACTCAGACAGATTGCAGATATCGTTTCCTATGACAGAGATATGGTTTCCCACATCTTCAGAGAGGGGAACCAAGTTGTAGATGCACTTGCTATCGAGGGGGTTGCATCAGCGTAGATACTAGGAATATGGACCAACCCACCTACCACGACATATCAGGGCGCTTGTTCAGATTGACTGATATGGTTTGCCCAACACTAGAGCTTAATTATTTGTATTTTGCTTTTATTTTTATTTTTGATTTAACTTGTGGTTTTTGTAAGGGGGGTAGTACTCCTTCCATTAAAAAAAATAACATATTAATTAATTGAGAATAAATTTATTATGAATCTCAAGATTTGAATTAAATTTATTATTTACCAATAAATAAATCAGTTATGCTACATGTACATAATGATTTACATACATATGATGTGGTGAGATATAATTCGGTCAGAATTTTTTCAACCAAAAAAAAAAAATCTCCACTCCCTTTTTGAGGCGATCTTGGAAAGTCCAGATTAAGAAGTCAACATTAGAAGCTTCGACACCATTTTCAGTTATTGTAGATGAAGGGTTTTAGATTTTATAGTTTTTGGCAATCTTTAGACAAAAATATAGTTGTAAAGAGTTTTAAAAGTCAATGAGTCAATTGTTAGGATGTATACATGATTTGGGAGTCCTTGTGTTCAGTTATGGAACAAGAAGAAAATGTTGCTGGATTTCTGCTAGCCTTCCGCCAAGTTGTTGCTCAAGCATTCAAAACAGAAACACTTTTCCTATCCTATCGCTCGAGTGAAGTACCTGTCGCTCGCCTACCACTAGACTCTCGCTCAAGCAACGGTGCTAACCATGAAACCCTAATTTACATTTTTTGAGAATCATATATATCCTATACTACCCCAAAACCTTAATACTATAAGTACCCAAGCCTCACTTCATGAAAAGACTGGTTTGAATATTATTTTATTTGAGAGATTACTTTTGTCACACCCTACCCATTATTAAATCTCCATTGATTCAACCAAAATCATTGAAAACATAAAATCCATATAATCGAAACACCAAAACCCAACTTTCGCATAAGTAGCAAGAGTTTTGAAGATCGAGAAAGGTGACTGGAGTTCCAGTTGAAGGAGAACGGGAATTCTCAAGTGATCCACATGAGATAAACGATTCTGAAGGTCGGGAGCTGGTGTAGGAGCACGCAGTCCAGGAGGCTGTAGTGATTACAGTCAGGAGGCCAGAAAGTACTAATGTTTAGTCAATCTGAACAATCTGTAAGTCTTTATTGTTTATAGTGGATACTACTGGCTTGGGCACGAAGTTTTATCCCGTGAGAGGCTTTCTCCGTCAACAATTTCATGGTGCTGTTTATTTTTATGCAATATATCAACTATGATAATTCAACTTAGGATAGTATTGCATGTGAATTCATCTACCATCAAGTTTGGTATAGTTACCCCTACAGACATATCCCTTTGGACTAAAGATAAACTGAGTGTAACTGGAACAATAAAGGGCTTCATGCCTTATTTATGGCTGTGTTCGCCGAAGAATTTAGGAGAATATCAATGTGTGAGACCGTAAAAGAAGTTCGGGATATCTTAGAAACGACACACGAGGGAACCAAGATTGTAAAAAACTCCAAACTACAGATGTTGACCACTAGGTTTGAAGGAATTAGAATGAAGGACGATAAATCGTTCAATGATTTCTACAGGAATTTAAATTATAGTGAACTCAAGCTTCAACCAAGGTAAAAAAATTCCTGAATCTAAAATTGTTTGAAAGGTCCTTAGATCCTTATCTAAGAGGTTTAGACCTAAGATTACTACAATTAAGAGAACAAGGACTTAGATACAGTTAAAATAGAGAAATTTGTAGGATCTCTCCGAACCTACAAACTTACCATTCCTCAACCGAAGAAGAATAAGTCCATAGCCTTGAACACCGTTAAGAAAGAACAGTATGACTCTACTGATAGCTTATTTTGTTAAGAAATTACAAAAGTTTTTATGAATAAAAGAAAACTTCAAGAGAAAAAGAAGGGTGCCCCTAGTAAATTCAGGAAAGACAAGCGTGATAAGATAATACTAGGAGTTAAAGTAAGAAATCTTAGTTAGTTAGATGTCATAAATGTCAGGGTTTCAGACACTATAAGAATGAATGCCCTAGCTATAAGAAGAACCTAAATAAAGGAAATGGTAAGACAATGGTAGTGTCACTAACTGATAATAAATCCAATTCAAGTGACCAGAGTTAGTCCTTTAGCAGTGAGGATGAAATGAACTATAAGGCTTTCGCATCCATAGTTAAAAATGATTCAGATAAGGATAGTGAGAAGGTTGATGATGTGGATCGTAGTGAGGAATATGAGGATGATTCAGAGATTCGTGAGGCATATCATCAGTTGTTTGAAGAGAGTCTTAGGATAAAAAAGGTAAATAAAGCCGTATTGAAGAAAGTTAATGAACTTGAGTTAGAAAGAGAGAGACTCATAGCTGACCTTCAAGATTCTACCAAAAGTCTTAGTGATAAAGACTTGTCAATAAGAACTTAGAGGCCAAAGTTAAAACCCTAACAAGTGACCTGGATAAATCTAATACTCAACTCCATTCCTTCTTGAGTGGTACATAGAAACTTGATAATCTTTTAGGGATGAACAAGCTAACTGGAAGTAGGCAAGGTCAAGGATATACTCAGACTGATAATAATATTGCTAATTCATCCAAAACCATTTTTGTCCCAGTCACTAACAATCCTAGGAATGGTGCCAATCCTGAATCCAATGGCAAGGGTATCTTAGAACAGAAGCCTACTAGATAACGTAGGACCAACCGACCTAGAAACCAACATCAGAAATCATGTAGTTTTGAACATATGTTTATTCCTGTGTCACAATTGTGGTCTGCTAGGACAGACAAGGACTAGGTGTCATAAACTCGAGAATTGAAGTAAGAGTCAGGATATCTCTAGCAAGGTTAACTTCCTTACCAATCAAGTTAGCCACTTAACTGAGATGATGGCTCAGTTAACTAAGATCACCTCAACTTTGAAAAAGGTTTGGGTTAAGAAAAGTGATCTCCCTAGGTATGAAGAAAAATTGAACTGCTATGTTGCTCTTAAAACTAAAAATGACTCTACGGTGTATCTTGATAGTGCATGTTCTAAACATATGTGTGGAAATAAAGCCTTGTTTTCAACTTTTGATCATTGGAATGGCAGTATGATTATTTCTGAAGACGGTGCTACTGTACCTATCCTTGGTAAATGTATCGTCAATATATCTGAATTACCTACTATCTCAAATGTGCTTTATGTAAAGGGTTTAAAATCTAACTTCTCAAGCATTAGTCAAATATGTGATCCTGATTTGGAGGTTAGTTTTGCCCAGAAAATGTGTACTTTTTATGATTCAAATGGTAACGTTGACATCGAAGGAGTAAGAACTTCCTATAATTGTTATAGAGTTCTTCCAAATTCCAAATGTGAGTATAATAGTGCTAATATTGATATGACTGAACTTTGGAACCAAAGGCTTGGTCATAAACTATAAAAGTTTGTCTAAATTGGCTAAGAAAGAACTTGTGCATGGTTTACCCAAACTCGAGAAAATTGAAAGCATTGTTTGTAGACTATGTTAACAAGGTAAACAACTTAGAGTAATCATAAGCAAACCTCTGGCATCTTGACAAACAGACCTTTAGAATTACTCCATATGGACTTAGTGAGACCATCTAGGACTGAAAGCCTTGGTGGTAAGCGTTATATTTTGGTTGTGATTGATGACTTCTCTAGGTTTACGTGGATTAAGTTGTTGAGAGAAAAATTTGAAGTATTCAATCTAGTTAAGTCATTGTGTAAGAGACTTAGAATTGAGAAACATTCTACCATAACTAGAATCTGGATTGATCATGGAAAAAGAGTTTGAAAACTCTAACTTTGAAAATTTCTGCTTGGAGAAGGAAATTCAGCAAGTTCTCTTCACCGATCACTCACAACAAAATGGAGTAGTGAGAGGAAAAAGCATGTACTTGAAGAAATGGCTAGGGCCTAGGCTTCATGGTAAGAGTTTAGCCATGTATTCTTTAGGCAAAGCCATTAACACTGCTTGTCACATAATGAACATGTTTTATCTTAGACCTAAAACTAAACAGACACCCTAAAAGATTTGGAAGGGTAAAAAGCCTAATGTTAAAATTTTTCGAGTGTTTGGTAGCAAGTGATATATTCTGATAGACAGAGACAACTTAAGAAAGTTTGACTCTAAGAGTGATAAAAGAATTTTTCTACGATACTCGATGAACAATAGAGCCTATCGAGTGTACAATTTGCGTACACTAGTTGTGATAGAGTTCATAGATGTTGTGATTGATGATGCCTTTAGTGAGAGGGAGATTGGTATGTGTTAGATCACACTAGTGTAGATATTCTATCAAGGTAACTGAACTTAAAGAAAAATCAATTCTTGAAACTCCACACTTACCTATAAAGATTTAAACACTCCAAAGAAGGAATCATCACCTAACACTAGTTCCAACTTTCCTAGTGAACCATCTCTTAGTAAAACTTACCTAGTGATAAATCCAAACCTCCAAAGTAACCTTCATCTCGAGTTAAATCTAATCATCCTAAAGTCAGCATAATTGGGGACTTGGAAGAATAGATGAGACTCCATAAGAAGGTTTTAAATAACTTGATATTTGCTAGTTATGTATCCCAGATTGAGCCTAAAAAGGTTGAAGAAGCCCTTAGTGATGAATGGTGGGTAAATGCAATGCATGAGGAACCAAATCAATTTGTAAGAAATAATATGTGGTGTTTGGTACCTAGACCAGATAATTGTACTGTTATTGGTACTAAGTGGATATTTAAGAATAAGATCGATGATCAAGGTACCATAACTAGGAATAAGGCTAGGTTATTTGCCTAGGGATACACTCAGGTTGAATGGGTTGACTTTGATGAGATCTTTTCTCTTGTAGCTCGTCTTGAATCCATTAGAATTCTTTTTGTTGTTGCTTGTATCTTAGGGTTCAATTAATATCAAATGGATGTCAAAAGTGACTTCTTGAATGGAATACTTCAAGAAGAGGCTTATGTTGAACAACCTAAATGATTTATCGATCCTAAGTTTCCACATTAAGTCTATAAATTGAATAAAACTTTGTATGGTCTTAAGCAAGTTCCTAGAGCTTGGTATGATAGACTAACTGCATACCTCGTGGAACATGGTTTTTAAGAAATGGTGCAGATAGAACTTTATTTATAAGACACATTGAGAAAACCATCACCATAGCACATATTTATGTTGATGACATCACTTTTCGTTCTCCCATTAACTCTCTTACTCTTGAATTCCCTGAATACATAAAGCAAGTGAATTCATGCCGCAAGTATACATAAAGACACATGTTGAGAATTAATGTCACTCGTTTTCTACAACGTGAATTTATGCCGCAAGTGTACGGTATTAAGTTTTATAATATAATGATTGAGTTAAGAGTGTCGAACCCATAGGGATTGTAATTCAATTTCTACCAATACTATAATTGTTTCAGCTTTTACTTTATTTAGACGAACAAAATATCAATTCAAGGTTTTTTTATCCTAAACTAATATGAATGTGTAATAATGCAAATAAAATGAAAACAATTTATAGGAAAATGTTAATGCAAGAAAGCCTAGGGATTGATTTCATCTTACTATCAATTACGACTCAATTATGCCTAGCTATTCCAATCAATTTTCACATGTTTGAAAGCAAGAATCCTAATGTATTTCTCTCCCCTCTCTCGAGTGCCGACTAGAAATTAATCTTAGAATTCAATTCTAATATCTCTATTCCGAATTAAAATCAAAGATTTATCAAGTTCATGATTCATTTGTGGAGTAAGCTTTATAGATCCTATACTTTCTCTCGAAACCCATAAAATCTACATTGTGTCAACGCTATGATTGCGCCTAAATTTCCCTCTTTCGAGTGCCGGAATTGACTAGCATCTATTTATTCAATTAGTGGCCAATTAATTGAAAGCATTAATTTCATGACACAATCAAACATATATGAAAAATCAAATTGAATAATTATGACAAAATCAAATCATAATATCAAGTTTAACTACATCAAACCCTATAAATGAAAATAAGTTCATAACTCCTAAAGACAACATAATAAAATCTAAATTAAAGAACATGGAGATGAGGAAAGATCTTTCAGTATTTTTATCATAACATTTTCGTCTGATGTCCGATTGAGGTGATTCAAGATGATTTAGAAAGCTAACTCATCGGGCTACAACTTTGATTCAGACATCTCCAATACGATCATTTTCGATGTCAAAAGCGAGTCTCAATATGAGACTAAAATCCAGAGCAAAACTTTTTCGGTTGGAATTTCATGTGTGATCATATTTTGACTAAATTTGATCCCTTTGACATCTTTCCTCATCCAATTGGCCCTTAACACTCTCAAATCTTCATCATGAGGATCGGCACAACTTTTAAGGATTTGCACTTTAGTTCTTGAACTTTGGGTCTCTTACAATTTAGCCATTTTTTCAAAATTGTCAACTTTTGCTTATTTTCTTCAATCTCACCGACTTACATCACAATATCAAAACACACAAAAAAACACTCTAGAACATTCTCAATGGTAACAAAATAATGAATTAAGTGGCATAAATATCATGAGTGTGGAGCACTCATCAAATACCCCCAAACTTAGAGCTTGTTTGGGAGGGATTAAAATCAGATTAAAATTGAAAATATAGCCGTTGGAGTTGACTTTTATTAGACGGGTGGGACCCAATAACGGCTATATTTTTAATTTTAATTGGATTTTAATCCTTCTCAAACAAGCTCTTAATATTTTACTTGTCCTCGAGCAAACACCAAACTAAGGAAAATCACTAACAAAAACACAAACAAATAAATACGAACAAAATCACTTAAAATAAATTGTACTAGATATCTACCTTCATAGCTCAGGATTGAAAACATAGTATCAATTTCATAAATCACTTCAAAACTATAATGCATAAGCTAGATTCTCACATATTCAATGCAAAACGGGTGTGTGTGTGGAGAATCAAGTGCAACACTGTACAATTATAAGTTGATCAAATTCCCGACCTTAAAAGTCAAATATTTCCTTACCTTGCTCGTAGGATTCACATACCCCCAAACTTGTTTTCTTTTCTCTTCCCAAGGGTGTATTCTATGTTGAATTTTCAATACTAATTTCTTACACCACAAATTTGGTTAGGCTTTACTAATTGTAGTTCAACATATCAACAAATGGGGATTCTCCTTATTTTTTACGACTTCAACCTTCAAGAATCAAATAAGTTACTAACCTCTTATCAAAGGTCTAATCCTCAAAAATAAGTGTTCAAGGCTTAATCATGATATGTGGTGTATCTTCTGTTTTATGCACCTGCTTTTTCAGCTATATATATATTTTTATTCACCCTTTGTGCGGATATCTCTCCATTAAGCTTTCTAAATGACCCATGTAGCGAGTTTTAGGCCAATGACTCCCAAGTCAGATGACTTTAGCGCATCAAGTTTTAACCCTTGCAGGCTTTTTAACTCGAGTCATAAAGGCTATGAATAGATGTTTCACAAGGAGGTTATTATAGTCGTTCACAAATTTTTTTTATACGCAATGATTAGTGCAATGCCCATTATTAAACACTTATTCTCGAGAATTGACCTCTAACTTAAAGTTTTCACCTAATTTTCATCTTATTGGTCTCAGACGGTCCACACAAATTTTAGAACACATGGAATCCACATCTACATCTATGTCTCCCTACAAAAGTTCGACCATCCAAACATCCTAGATTTGGTTTAGGGATGTGAATTTTGTTTATTGGTTGACTGGGTTTAGCATCTAAGTTCTCTATTTCAACCTATAAACATGAATCAACCTATTCATGTACAACGTTACAATCAACTCACGCGTATAAATATTTTCCATTTCACATGAATAAGCAAAAATATTAACTCAAACACATGACTTATCCACAATTCATAAAGCAACACATGTTCCCAATTACATAAACCAATGCCGACAAGGCTATCTAACTCATACAAACATGTACAAATGTTAAAAAAAAAAAAAATTCATGCACACAAATCACACAAAACATAAAAATAAATAAAAATAAAACCAAGTCAATTAGATACAATTTATAATACACCCCCCTCCCCAAACTTAAATTAAACATTGTCCTCAATGTAAAATTAAAGAAAAATCAGGAGACTTTCCTGAATTGTCTGTGATGTTTTGGTGTTGATGATGTTAAAGTTGATGGATGTTTCTTTTAACTTTTTCCCCCCAAACTTGAGATGTATCCCGTTTTCTCCTTGTCAATGTTGGTTTGGATGTTTTACGACGTCATGTTCCTGAAAAATCAAATTTCAGATATTAATTACATGGAACAAGTGTTACTTAGTTCAAACATCTAACAACCAAGTTAATTGCTCAATAACCTAAGGGGAATGGGATACGGATGAAGAATTCTTAAATAAACTATAAACTAAACTATCCTATAATTCAAAAGCAAAATAAATGAATAAGTAAAAAGGAAGAAAGCTTGGGTTGCCTCCCAAGAAGCGCTTCTTTAATGTCATTAGCTTGACTCAACCGCAGTGCCTATGTTGGATCTTCAGATGGCACCGCTCTCTTATTTCTAAACTTCACCCTTGGCTTTGTATTCTTCTTCACTGTAGCATATGCTAACTCTGGTGTAGCCTTCAAAATCTCTTTCAATGTGGCAATATTTGGAGGTTTCAAAGGCTTTTCTACATAGTTCTTTATTTTGTCAGGTGGATTAGCTTCTTGAGCCAAAATGAAATCAACCACTTTTTTGGTTTCTAGTCATTTAGTAGTATATGTATCATCTACTGTGTAGCTAGTTTCCATGTTCTGCACTAAAGGATCATGGAATGATTCTCCCTTTCCTCTATGACCTACAACTTCTTCAGCTGACTGGATCACATTGGAAGTGTTAACCTTATCTGGAGGTTTCTCTGCTTGATGAATGTTCAAAGTTACTTGCTCTTCATTAACCCGTAGTGTCAACTTCTCTTCTTGTACATCAATCAATGCTCTACCAGTGGCCAATAAAGGTCTACCAAGAATTAATTGTACTTTCTCATCCTTGTCCATATCCAACACCACAAAGTCTATCGGAAAGATGAACTTATCAACCTTCACGGATACATCTTCAATAATGCCCTTGGGGTATGTAAATGATCTGTATGCCAATTGCAAGGTGAGGGTGGTGGGCTTCACATCTCCAAGACCCAACTTTTTGAACACTGAGAAGGGCATCAAGTTAATGCTAGCTCCAAGATCACCTAGTGCTTTCTCAAATGTGATACCACCAATATTGCAAGGAATGTTGAAGCTGCCTAGATCTTTCAATTTCTGAGGGAGCTTCTTTTGGAGAATGGCACTACACTCTTCTGTTAACTTTACAGTCTCAAACTCCTCCAACTTTCTCTTCTTTGACATCACTTCCTTCAAGAATTTGGCATAGTTAGGCATTTGGGCCAAGGCATCTGCGAAGGGAATATTGATGTGGATTTTCTTGAAGACTTCTAGGAACCTTGCGAACTGCTCATCAAATTTCTTCTTCATAAAGCTCTATGGGAATGGTAGCTGGGGCTTCAAGATAGGTGGGTTGTCTGGAAATAAGATTGATTAAGGTTTATGAATCTTTTTTGTTGCTTCTGCTTCGATCCTCTGCTTTTCAATATGCTCTTCCTCTGTAAGTATGGGATTCGGTATAGGTCCCACAACCTCTTTAGGCTTGCTTTCTTCAACTTCTTTACCACTCATTAATGTGATGGCATTGCAGTTCTCCCTTGGGTTAACCTCCATGTCACTGGGAAACTTTCCTTTCTGTTGGGACTGTAATGCAGTTGCTATCTGACCAATTTGCACCTCCAAATTCTTCACTGTAGCTCCCAAGTTGGTCATATGAGTCTCGATGTTGTCAAGTCTTGACTCATCTTTGTTGAGCCTCAATCTTGTCTCTGAAATGAAGGTTCCCAAATTTCCTCCAGTGATGGCTTTCTTTCAGAAGAAGCCTGGTTATTAAACTCAGATTGTGGTTGTAGCAGGTTAGCATTGTTACCATAAAAGAGATTCTCATGGTTTCGTAGTCCTGGATGGTATTGGTTTGCTGAGTAGTTTCCTCTCTAATTGAAGTTTCTGCCATTCACATACTAGACTTGCTCCTTTTCTGACTTGGACTCCTGGTATGAAGTGGATGCAGCCATGATAGAGTTTGCTTTCTTCTGAGTTCCATGTGATGTTAATGCAGCTATTTAAGTAGTTAGAGATGACATCTGAACTGCAAGGGCTGTGATAGGATCCACCTTATAAAGGCCAGCAACTTTCATAGCACTTGAACGCTCACTTGGCCATTGATAGCTATTAGTAGCTATCTCATCCAGCAATGAATAAGACACATCCGGAGTCTTGGACATCAGAGTTTCTCCTACTGCAGAATCCACTATTATCCTTGTTTGACGATTCAGCCTGTTGTAGAAGAGTTCGATTTGCACCCAACTCTGATAACCATGCAAAGGACGTCTTCTAAGTAGATCTTTGAATCTCTCCCATGCCTCATAAAATGGCTCGATGTCAAATTGTTTGAATTGACCAATTTCACTTCGCAATTGAGCTGCCTTGGAGGGGTGGAAAAATTTTTGTTAGAAATTTCTGAGCTAACCCCTTCCAAGTCGTGATGGATCCATATGCCAAAGATTGGAACCATGCTTTGGCTTTATCTCTTAAGGAGAAGGAAAATAAGTGAAGTCTGATAACGTCTTCAGTAACACCATTCATCTTGATAGTATCACAGATTTCGAGAAAGGATCCCAAATGAGCATTTGGATCTTCTGTTACAGCTCTCCCAAACTGATTCTGTTGAACCATGTGTATTAGTCCTGGCTTCAGTTCGAAGTTGTTTGTAGCTATAGCGGGGCGTACGATGCCGGAATAGTTATCATTGACAATGGGCTTAACATAGTCCCGAATAACTCTTTGTTGATTATTTTCATTAGCTGCTCTTGCATCCTGTTCAGCCATTGCTTTACGTTCGTCTCTCTGTATACCCTTTAGATGGCAAGATGTGCGTTCTGGTTCAGGATCAACAGGTAATAAGTCGATGTTTCTCGCCCTTCGCATAAACAGCTGAAATTATAAAAAAGGAAACTATCGGAGATAAAAATAGAATAAATAAAAACAAAATATTAGTAAAAATAAAATTAGACAATCTCCGGCAACGGCACCAAAAACTTGTCACGCGTTTTCTACAACGTGAATTTATGCCGCAAGTGTACGGTGTCCAGTTTCGTAATATAATGATTAAGTTAAGAGTGTCGAACCCACAGGGATTGTAATTCAATTTCTACCAGGTACTATAATTGTTTCAGCTTTTACTTTATCTAGATGAACAAAATATCAATTCGAGGTTTTTTATCCTAAACTAATAATGTGTAATAATGCAAATAAAATGAAAACAATTTATAGGAGAATGTTAATGCGAGAAAGCCTAGGGATTGATTTCATCTTACTATCAACTACGACACAATTATGCTTAGCTATTCTAATCAATTTTCCCATATTTGAAAGCAAGAATCCTCGTGTATTTCTCTCCCCTCTCTCGAGTGCCGGCTAGAAATTAATCTTAGAATTCAATTCCAATATCTCTATTCCGAATTAAAATCAAAGATTTATCAAGTTCATGATTCTTTTATGGAGTAAACTTCATAGATCCTATACTTTCTCTCGAAACCCATAAAATCTACGTTGTGTCAATCCTATGATTGCGCCTAAATTCCCCTCTCTCGAGTGCTGAAATTGACTAGCATCTATTTATTCAATTAGTGGTCATTTAATTGAAAGTATTAATTTCATGACACAATCAAACATATATGAAAAATCAAATAGAATAATTATGACAAAATCAAATCATAATATCAAGTTTGACTACATCAAACCCTAGATATGAAAATTAGTTCATAACTCCTAAAGACAACATAATAAAATCTGAATTAAAGAACATGGAGAAGAAAATAATAAGAAAAACTCTTTTGCCGCTTGAATCATCCTCCAATTCCTTGTCGTTTTACCTCTAGATCAATTCTCCTTTGTGTTGTCTTCTAAGCCGTCCTTCTCTCCTTTTTCTTTCACAAGAGCCCCCTAAATTAAGTCTATAAACTTGTATTTTTAGCCTCTTAAAATAATAACACTGATTGGAGGTGGACCGGGCCGTAAAGAATATGAAAATAGGTATTTTTGATGTTTCTCGGGACGTGGCACTGTGGCGCCCAGAATCGGCGCCGCAGCGCCACCTTCTCCGCCATGTTGGGCGCCTAACTCTCTGTCCCGTTTTCTGTTCATACGTCTTTCAGTATGTTTATCATAACTTTTTTGTCTGATATCCGATTGAGGTTATTCAAGATGCTTTGGAAAGCTAACTCATCGGCTACAACTTTAATTCAGACATCATTCTCCAATTAGATCATTTTCTGTGTCATAAGTGAGTCTCAATATGAGACTAAAAATCCAGAGCAAAACGTTTTCGGTTGGAATTTGATGTGTGATCATACTTTGACTAAATTTGATCCCTATGCCATCTTTCCTCATCCAATTGGCCCTCAACACTCTCAAATCTTCATCATGAGGATCGGCACAACTTTTAAGGGTTTACACTTTAGTCCTTGAACTTGGATCTCTTACAATTTTGCCATTTTTTCCAAATTGCCTACTTTTGCTTATTTTCTTCAATCTCACCAACTTACATCACAACATCAAAACACACATAAAAATACTCTAAAAATTTCTCAATGGTAACAAAATAATGAATTAAGTGGCATAAATATCATGAGTATGGAGCACTCATCAATTAAGTTACTTTCTTGGTTTCCAAGTAAAGCAAATTGATGATGGGTTGTTTATATCTCAATCGAAGTGCGTCAAAGACCTAGTCAAGAGATTTGGGCTAGATAGTAAGAAACACACTAGAACACCTATGAGCACGAGTGTTAAGTTAGGTCATGATCCTACAGGTAAGAGTGTCAATCGGGCTCTATATAGAAGTATGATTGGTAGTTTACCCAATCTTACTGCAAGTAGACCGACATAACATTTAGTATTAGAGTTTGTGTAAAATTTCAGGCTGATCCTAAGGAATCTCAATTGAATGCTTGAGGCATATTATTCGACATGCTAATGGCACTATAGTTCATGGAATCTTGTACTCTAGAGATTCTAATTTGGATCTTGCTGGCTACTCCGATGTCAATTGGGCTTGTAACGTCGTTGATAGAAAAAGTACTTCGGGAGGCTATTTTTATGTTGGTGATAATCTTATAGCTTGGATAAGTAAGAAACAAAATTCTATCTCATTATCCAAACCAAAGGCCGAATATATAGCTGTAGGAAGTTGTTACACTCAACTGCTTTGGATGAAACAAATGTTGAGTGATTATAGATTTGAACATGGTACTATAACTGTGTTTTGTGATAACACAAGTGCCATTAATATTTTAAAAAATTCGGTTCAACATTCTCGGACCAAACATATTGATATAAGACATCACTTTATTCCAGAGCTTGTAGAGACCTGATAAGTGTGTTTTTACATACTTATTTTACTGTCAAAACATGAGCAATCGTTGATTAAAATGTTGGAATATAGCTTAACTCTATGCAATTTATATTTTGCAGAACAAAGTGATGAATGAAGCGAAATTGAGGTGAACCAAGCGAAAAAGGACCAAACTGAAAGAAAGTGAAAGTTCAGGGACTAAAGTGCAAATACTCTAAACCTATTTCTAACCTTGTGATGAAGATTCAAGAGTCTTAGAGGTCAATTGGATGAAGCAAGGAGTCAAAGGAGTGAAAGAATAGCCAAAACATTATCAAATATCAACTTTCAAGGTGAAAAGTTTCGCACCGGTTTTCAGCCTCCTATTGAGACCAGTGTTTGATATGGAAAAAGATCGAATTTGAAGATGGAATCTGAAGCAAAGTTGTAGCCCTTTGAGTTAGCTTTCCAATGCATCTTGAATCACCTTGATCGGACATCTGTAGAGAAAGTTATGACCCAAATACTAAAATCTATCCGGCAGAAAAACATTATAACCATGCGGCCGCATGGTTATAAAACCCATGCAGCCGCATGGGCACTTACTGAGACTTCAAGGGCATCAATTTTTTGTTTCATGCAGCCGCATGGGTTTGTACCTTGCGGCCGCATGGGGTTAAATTTGGACGAAATTTCTGGTTTCCTTCTACGACTCAAACTCCTTTGGTAACATATCTTGCACGACTTTTCAACCCTAAATACATCCCAAAACACCCCAGAGCGCCTCCTAACCATTCATTCTTCATTCTACACCATTCTTTCATTGATTTTGGCTCAAAAAACCTATGACGAACTAAACTAAAGGTGAAGCAAGGGAGGAACTCAATTGGATTCGGGGATTTCAACATCATTTATTCATGCTCTTTGGTATTTATTTTGCTAAACATTTCTAGATCTAGATTTTCATATTTATGAATTAATTTTGAAATTGATTTAACATGTATTAAGTTTTTCATAGAATCAATCTTGTTTTTTCTATCGAACAATTGAACTATGTGTTGAATCTTTATTTCATTAAATCTATTGGTGTGATTATTTACTTTCTTATGCTACATGTATATGAACGATTTATAATCTGATTTCAATAGATGATTGTGATAATTGTTAAGGAGATCTAGAATTTAGGATGTGTATTTCATTGTTTAAATAATTCTAGGGTTTATATTTTCCCGTATTTTGAATTAGATTTGAGTTAGATTTAACATTTATTCAGATTTTCATGGATTTAATCATGTTTCTTCCATTGAGTAATTAAAATACTTGTTCAAGTTTGATTTTCAAATCATTTATTGGTGTGATTTAATTACTGCTATATGTTAGAGATATATAGTCGCTCTTTAAGTCTGATTTCAATAAATTGATATATGATTATGTTTTGGGAAACATAAATTCTAGGATTACATGTGCAATTAAATTGGTTTGTATCGTTTAAATCATCCGATTAGAAAGTTAGGACAAAAACTTCTAATTGAGTAGAGAATGCATGAATTGTTGATGTTGATTGATCCAATCTAATTGAGGGAACCCCGAAACTTCACTATTTTACATATTATATTAAATTTCATCATTATTTCCGGTGACATTTACATTTGAATGCAATAAACAAATTCCCTTCATCAAATTCACGAGAATCCAAAGTTATTGAACCCCTTGAATCACTTTTCCATCTCCCTGTGGATACGACACCCCAAAGCTATACTACAACACCGCGTAACACTTTGGGCGTAATCAAATTTTGGCGCCGTTGCCGGGGAGACGGTCATGACAAATTGAGGGATTCGATTGCAAAAGGGTGACTTTGTTCCTTTTTCAATCTTTCATTTCAATTTATTATTTTCTTTAGTATTTTGCATTTTAATTTTGTTTTACTCGTGTTTTATGAGCAGGTATCGAGACGAGCGAGGAAGATTTGTGGAAACACCTCTCATAGAGTTTGAATATCTCTTTAACCCTATTTTTGATTCTGCATCTATTGACACGAACATCACATCACATAATACAATGTTTGATAGTGAGCATGATGTACCTTTTAGGACTTTACATGATTATTTGCATCCCACACGTACATCTACACCTTCATGCATTATGTTTCCACCTAACATGCCACGTTTAGATTTTAAACCGGGAATGATTCAACTTCTTCCAAACTTTCATGGGCTTGAAAATGAAAACCCGTATGTGCATGTTAGGGAATTCGAGGAGGTTGTAGCTACCTTCCACAATCAACATGGTACACTGGATGCAATTAGGCTCAAATTCTTTCCATTTTCCCTTAAGGAAAAGGCTAAGAGCTGGTTGTATTCATTGAGACCACGTTCGATTGGGACTTGGGCTGAAATGACTCAGGCGTTCTTTGGCAAATACTTTCCCCACCACAAAACTACTGCTTTGAAAAAACAGATCTCTTCTTTTATCCAAAAGGAGAGTGAAACTTTATATCAAGCGTGGGAAAGGTACAAAGAATTGCAAGCTCTCTGTCCGCACCATGGTTATGAGAGTTGGCGCATCGTGAGCTATTTCTATGAAGGGTTAACATCTAGAGAGCGTCAGTTTGTTGAGATGATGTGTAATGGTGATTTCCTACAAAAAGATCCAGATGAGGCTATAGGATATTTAGATGACTTAGCTGAGAAAGCCCACACTTGGACTGGCCCTAGTGCCACTGATAGCACCAATAGGTCACGAGCCGTAGGAAATCCTCCTAGTGCAGGCATCTATCATCTTAGGGAAGAAGACAATCTTAGAGCTAAGGTAGAAGCCCTGACTAGAGAAATTGAGAACCTACGCACTAGTAGTTCAAAGCCCACATCTACTGTTGCTCGTGTTGAGTCTTCTGGACCCTGTGGTGTGTGTGGTGGACTTGATCATCCAGTGCAAGAGTGTTTTGCTCTAGCTGAGATGAGGGGGGTTTATGATGAACACTGTAATGCTTTAGGTGTGTACAAAAAGCCTTATGCTCCATATTCTGAGACTTACAATCAGGGGTGGCGGAATCATCCTAATTTCAGTTGGAAATCTGATAACCAAAGAACCTACTCAGCCACCTAGAGTTTTCAATACACCATCACATCAACCCTCAACTTTTAGGAATTCCTTAGAGGACACCCTACATGCTTTTGTGGAGGCTCAAGGGAAAACAAATCAGAAGTTTGAAACTATGATCAATCAACTTGTCGAGGAGAGTAAAGAAATGAAAAGCCATATAACCAAATTGACTAATGCCTTAGCAATAGGGGAACGTGGGAAATTTCCAGCTCAACCTCAGCCTAACCCTAAGGGACAACATATGGCTCAAACTTCAGGTGTAGAAAACAACCTTAAAGAGATAAATGCTATCACCACTCGATCTGGGAAGGTAGTAGAACCAATCATTAAGCCTAGGGAAGCAGAAGAAAATGAGAAAGACTCTAGTAATCCTGAAGAGAGTGAGCCCAGTGATAAGGTAGTGGAAAACCTAGCTAGAGCACCATTTCCTCAAGCTCTAAAGCCTAATGTGAAAGCTAATAGCCAACATGATGAGATCTTAGAGCACCTTAGGCAGGTAAAAATCAACCTACCTCTTTTGCATGTGATTTCTCGAATTCCTACATATGCAAAGTCCACAAAGACTTGTGCACTGTGAAAAGGAAGCATCATGTCAAGAAAACTGCTTTCTTGACCGAGCAAGTGAGTGCAGTGATTGAACAAAGAGTCCCACCGAAATATAAGGACCCTGGTTGCCCAACAATTTCTTGCATCATTGGGAGTTGTGAGTTTGCACAAGCCCTTCTTGACTTAGGAGCTAGTGTTAACCTTATGCCTTATGCCATTTATCTACTGCTAGGCCTAGGTGAGATTAAACCTACAACCGTAGTTTTACAATTGGCTGATAGATCCACCATAAAACCTAGAGGAGTAGTTGAGGATGTTTTGGTGCAAATAGACAAGTTTTACTATCCTGTTGACTTCCTAGTCCTAGATTTGAAAGTTGATGTGAATGTGAACTCCAAAATACCTATTATTCTCGGTAGACCCTTTCTTGCTACAGCTAATGCTCTTATCAATTGCAGGAATGGTCTAATGAAGCTATCTTTTGGAAATATGACTCTTGAAGTCGATATTTTTCACATCACTAAGCAGGTTTTGGAAGATGATGAGTGTCATCAAACGTACATGGTTGATGCACTCACTCAGGAAGATGCAATTGCAACCATTGATTTCAATCCTTTAAACTCATTTCTTACAAATTCTGAAATTCCTGCACATTGCCATAATGAAGAATATGCTAATATTTGTGCGGTTTTTGCTAAATTTCAGGGTTATGGGACATCACCATGGCAACCAAAGTTTGAAGAACTACCAGCTAGAACTGGAGGGCAGCAACCATCAAGTATTGAGAGTCCAACACCGGAGTTGAAACCACTACCCGCAGGACTGAAACATGTGTTCCTTGGACCAGGTGATACTTTTCCTGTGATTATTTCTTCAGAATTAAATGATTCTCAAGGTAAACAGCTTTTAAACATTCTGAATGAGCACAAATCTGCAATAGGATGGACTATAGCTGACATCAAGGGTATTAGTCCCCTAATTTGCTCACATAGGATTCACCTAGAGGAGGGAACTAATCCTAAAAGAGACCCACAACGTAGCCGAACCCCACAATGAAAGAGGTAGTGAAAAATGAAGTGTTGAAATTGTTAGATGCAGAATCATTTATCCTATTGCCGATAGTAAATGGGTTAGTCCTACACAGGTAGTCCCTAAGAAGTCGGGAGTCACAAGTGGTTAAAAATGAACTTGGTGAAATGGTCCCTACAAAAGCGTATTTGGATGGCGCATGTGTATTGATTATAGGAAGTTGAATGTCGCCACTCGTAAGGACCATTTTCCCTCCCATTTCTCGGACCAAATTCTTGAGCGTGTGGTGGCCATCCTTTTCTTGTTTCTTGGATGGTTATTAGTTACTATCGATTGAGATAGCTTTGGAGGACCAGGAAAAGACCACTTTTACTTGTCCTTTTGGTACCTATGCATTTCGTAGGATGCCATTTGGATTATGTAACGCTCCTGCTACTTTTCAACGATGCATGATGAGTATGTTTAGTGATATGGTAGAAAACTGTATGGAAGTCTTTATGGATGACCTAACTGTTTTTGGTACTTCTTTTGATGCATGCTTGTTAAACTTGGAGAGAGTTTTAACTAGATGTGAGGAGAAAGGCTTGGTTTTGAATTGGGAGAAATGTCATTTTATGGTTTCTTCAGGTATTGTCCTAGGTCATGTTGTTTCATCTAAGGGGATAGAGGTTGACAAATCTAAGATCGAATTGATCTCCAAACTGCCCACACCTAAGACAACCAAAGATATCAGATCTTTCCTTGGCCATGCAGGTTTCTATAGAAGGTTTATACAAAAATTTTCATCCATATCCAGACCTTTATGTAATCTCTTAGCCAAGGATGCTACCTTTGATTGGACCCCAGCTTGCCAAGAGGCGTTTAAAACCTTGACCAACAAGCTAACTTCAAAGACTCATAATACAATCACCCGATTGGTCATTACCATTTGAAATTATGTGTGATGCTAGCGATTATGCGGTAGGTGCTGTCCTTGGGCAACGAAGGGAGGGTAAACCTTTTGTCATTTACTATGCTAGTAGGACCTTAAATAGTGCTCAAATGAATTACTCCACAACTGAGAAGGAACTACTAGCTGTAGTCTTTGCTTTAGATAAGTTTCGATCCTATTTGATTGGTTCTCCTATCACAATCTTCACAGACCATTCTGCTCTTAAGTACCTTCTTTCCAAGAAGGATGCTAAGGCACGACTGATTAGGTGGATTTTACTTCTACAGGAATTTGACATTGCTATTAAAGATAAAAAGGGGGTAGAAAATGTGGTAGCAGACCATTTATCTAGGTTAACTTTTCAGGACAATGTGAATCAATTGCCCATTAGAGATGACTTCCCAGATGAGCACTTGTTTTCTGTTTCCTCTTTACCCTGGTTTGCTCATATTGTCAACTACCTAGCTATAGGTGAAATCCCAGGAGAGTGGAGTGCACAGGATAAGAGAAAGTTTTTAGTTGAGGTGCGTAAGTTTTATTGGGATGACCCATGCCTATTCAAATACTGCCCTGATCAGATTTTAAGGCGTTGTGTGCCTAATGAGGAGATACCTAGCATACTAGACTTTTGTCATTTACAGGCTTGTGGTGGTCATTTTTCCATGAAAAAGACTGCTGCAAAAATTTTGCAATGTGGTTTTTATTGGCCTACTTTATTCAAAGATACTAACATTTACTGTAAATCTTGTGAGAAGTGTCAAAAGCTTGGTGCTTTGTCTCGACGCAATATGATGCCATTAAACCCCATTTTAGTGATAGAAGTCTTTGATTGCTGGGGTATTGACTTTATGGGACCCTTTCCACCTTCCTTTGGGTATATGTTTATCATTGTGGCTGTTGATTATGTATCTAAATGGGTTGAAGCAGCAGCTTGTCGAACCAATGACAACAAAACAGTTGTGAAATTCCTTAGGGAAAATGTGTTATCTAGGTTTGGGACACCAAGGGCTATCATTAGTGATAGGGGTACGCATTTCTGTAACCGTTCATTTGAGGCTCTAATGAAAAAGTACGGGGTCATTCATAAAATATCAACTGCTTATCATCCCCAGACCAGTGGACAGGTTGAATTAGCTAATAGGGAAATCAAGCAAATTTTGGAGAAAACTGTAAACCCTAATCGTAAGGACTGGTCGTTGAGATTGAATGATGCACTTTGGGCCTACCGAACTGCTTTTAAGACCACTTTAGGCATGTCACCGTATAGACTTGTATTTGGAAAACCTTGCCATTTGCCTGTAGAGCTCGAGCACCGAGCCTTTTGGGCTATCAAACACTTTAACTTTGATCTAGAGGAAGGTAGTAAACTTAGGAAGTTTCAGTTAACTGAGTTGGAGGAGTTGAGAAATGATGCATACGAGAATGCTAAACTTTACAAAGCAAAAATGAAAACGTTTCATGATAGACACATTCTTCGAAAAACGTTTGAACCAAATCAGAAAGTTTACTTGTATGATTCCCGACTCCATAAACATCCAGGGAAACTTCGTTCTAGGTGGTCTGGTCCTTTTGTGGTAAAACAGGTCTTTAACCATGGGGCAATTGAAATCGAGGACCCTAAAGATGGTAGGGTATTTAAAGTGAATGGACAGCGTTTAAAGATAGCATATGGGCAACAGGTGCCTGCAGAGGAAGAAATTCCCCTTGCAGATCTAGTGTACCATCCTTGATACCTTCCATGTCCGTCCATCACTTTACTTTTCTGTATTTTCAGTTTTTAATTTCTCTTCTTAGGTTGTTTTGCAATATGTTAGTTTTATTTATTTATTTATTTTTTTTTTTCATTTCATTTCTTGCATTATCATTTCAATTGAGTACTTTCAGGTTTCTATTTCTTTTTCAGCTGTTGTGCGTTTACTGCAATACTCAGGTGATATCTTTCTTTCTCTTCCATTGGAACTATTGTTTTTACATTGAGTACAATGTTTTAATTAAGTTTGGGGGTGGAGCATGAGCATTTCATTCATCGTTTTAACTGCAATTTTGAATGTTTGTGTGTTTTTAAAAAAAAAAAAAAAAACTTTCTAGTTTTTATCTTTTAGCATTAGACTCTAATTCTTGCTTTGTGTGCTTGTGTGGGTTTAATGATTATGCCAGCTATGATGTGACTATTGGAATAGGTGTCAGTTATGAATGATGAAAATGGTGTGTTATCAGATTAGTCTATACTTGTTTATGTACAACTTGACATTTTCTATGCACGACACTTATGTTAGCATTTTGAGTTAGTAATGCGGTTCAATATGTAGAGGATAGTGGAACTTAGTGATACAACCAAAGAACCTCTAATGTCGTATTCCATAAATCCAAATATAGGCTAATTTGGAAATGGTTGAACTTTTACAGGGAAACACTGAGATGAGTAGGGATTCCATGCATGAAAATCTTGTGTGGATTGTCTGAAACCTATTGAGATGAAAACGAGGTGAAAGTTTTAAGTTAGAGGCTTGTTTTAGAAGCTGGATGTATGAAAGAAAAGGGGGCATTACACTAATCTTTGGATACATAAAAGCATCTTTTCGAGCCTGTATAACTCGGGTGATTAAGCCTGTGAGGGTGATTTAAAACCTGGTGCCCTATGGTCATCTGACTTGGGAGTTACCGGCCTAAAGCTCGCTACATGAGTTATACAGAAAGCAAATGAGAAGATACTAAAAAAAAAAAAAAAGACAGAGATGAAAAAAAATATGAAAAAAAAAAAATTTCCTTTCAAATACATTGATTATGACCCAAGCATCCAGTTGACAAAACTTTACCTTTGATGAGAAGCAAGTAACTTAGTCTAGTCTCAATGGTAGAAGCAATCAAAAATATAGGAGAATCTCGATTTGTTGAAGTGTGGACTTGTAAGAGTAAAGTCTATCCAAACTATGAGAGAGTAAGGAATAGAATTGAAAAGTTGAACCTAGGATGCACTCCGGGAAAAATGAGTGAAAATCATAAGTTTGGGGGTGTGTGAATCTCTCGAGCGAGGAAATGATATATTGGACTACTTTGGGACAAATCTTGAACCAATCACAAATCTTAAGATGTTGACATGAGTTTTCACACACACGTCAGGTTATGCATGTAACAGGTGGAGATTGATTTAATTTTTACCTTTGTTGTAATTATTCACTTGTTTGATTACCGAATTCCAAACCTGAGACACGGCATATTGTTAAACCATGTTATTTGTAGAGTTGAGTTATGTTGTTGTTTGAGGACAAACAATAGTTCAAGTTTGGGGGAGTTTGATAAGTGTGTTTTTACATACTTATTTTACTGTCAAAACATGAGCAATCGTTGATTAAAATGTTGGAATATAGCTTAACTCTATGCAATTTATATTTTGCAGAACAAAGTGATGAATGAAGCGAAATTGAGGTGAACCAAGCGAAAAAGGACCAAACTGAAAGAAAGTGAAAGTTCAGGGACTAAAGTGCAAATACTCTAAACCTATTTCTAACCTTGTGATGAAGATTCAAGAGTCTTAGAGGTCAATTGGATGAAGCAAGGAGTCAAAGGAGTGAAAGAATAGCCAAAACATTATCAAATATCAACTTTCAAGGTGAAAAGTTTCGCACCGGTTTTCAGCCTCCTATTGAGACCAGTGTTTGATATGGAAAAAGATCGAATTTGAAGATGGAATCTGAAGCAAAGTTGTAGCCCTTTGAGTTAGCTTTCCAACGCATCTTGAATCACCTTGATCGGACATCGGTAGAGAAAGTTATGACCCAAATACTAAAATCTATCCGGCAGAAAAACATTATAACCATGCGGCCGCATGGTTATAAAACCCATGCAGCCGCATGGGCACTTACTGAGACTTCAAGGGCATCAATTTTTTGTTTCATGCAGCCGCATGGGTTTGTATCTTGCGGCCGCATGGGGTTAAATTTGGACGAAATTTCTGGTTTCCTTCTACGACTCAAACTCCTTTGGTAACATATCTTGCACGACTTTTCAACCCTAAATACATCCCAAAACACCCTGCAGCGCCTCCCTAACCATTCATTCTTCATTCTACACCATTCTTTCATTGATTTTGGCTCAAAAAACCTATGACGAACTAAACTAAAGGTGAAGCAAGGGAGGAACTCAATTGGATTCGGGGATTTCAACATCATTTATTCATGCTCTTTGGTATTTATTTTGCTAAACATTTCTAGATCTAGATTTTCATATTTATGAATTAATTTTGAAATTGATTTAACATGTATTAAGTTTTTCATAGAATCAATCTTGTTTTTTCTATCGAACAATTGAACTATGTGTTGAATCTTTATTTCATTAAATCTATTGGTGTGATTATTTACTTTCTTATGCTACATGTATATGAACGATTTATAATCTGATTTCAATAGATGATTGTGATAATTGTTAAGGAGATCTAGAATTTAGGATGTGTATTTCATTGTTTAAATAATTCTAGGGTTTATATTTTCCCGTATTTTGAATTAGATTTGAGTTAGATTTAACATTTATTCAGATTTTCATGGATTTAATCATGTTTCTTCCATTGAGTAATTAAAATACTTGTTCAAGTTTGATTTTCAAATCATTTATTGGTGTGATTTAATTACTGCTATATGTTAGAGATATATAGTCGCTCTTTAAGTCTGATTTCAATAAATTGATATATGATTATGTTTTGGGAAACATAAATTCTAGGATTACATGTGCAATTAAATTGGTTTGTATCGTTTAAATCATCCGATTAGAAAGTTAGGACAAAAACTTCTAATTGAGTAGAGAATGCATGAATTGTTGATGTTGATTGATCCAATCTAATTGAGGGAACCCCGAAACTTCACTATTTTACATATTATATTAAATTTCATCATTATTTCCGGTGACATTTACATTTGAATGCAATAAACAAATTCCCTTCATCAAATTCACGAGAATCCAAAGTTATTGAACCCCTTGAATCACTTTTCCATCTCCCTGTGGATACGACACCCCAAAGCTATACTACAACACCGCGTAACACTTTGGGCGTAATCAAGACCCGTGTTGTAACTCCGGAACACATCTCTACAGATAATTAATTAGCTGACCTATTTACCAAGCCCTTAGATGTTCTTAGGTTCGAGTCTCATAGGAAAGCTATTGGTGTCTGTATACGTCTTTTATTAGGTACTTAGGTGTATACATGTACAGTTCATAGAGTTCATTCATTTCTGCATGCATCTCATTCTCTGTATATTCATTCTGTTTGATCCAATTCATTTATTTAAAAAAAATGGGGGAATTTTTTTTAAAGCTACTTGACATTATATGGTGTACTTGAATATGTTTTTGTGACCGAGTATGCATACATCTGATGAACTGTATAACCTAGTTTCTATTACTTTAGTTAGGTTTAACGTGGAGTACTGAATATAGGTATCTTCATCAACCATCTGCACAGCACACACTATGATCTTGTAGTGAATCTTAATAACGTGTGTGATTTTTGGTATGGCAGTTATCTGTTGGTGAGGTGACCCTGTACATGAATTGGTCGTTAACTAGTTAACCTAAGATCGCATATTTCCTTAAATTTAAAAAAAATGATTCACCT
Source organism: Fraxinus americana (assembly GCA_035079005.1). Classification (NCBI taxonomy): domain Eukaryota; kingdom Viridiplantae; phylum Streptophyta; class Magnoliopsida; order Lamiales; family Oleaceae; genus Fraxinus; species Fraxinus americana. The sequence continues at coordinate 47,733 of JAVHZT010000062.1, read as the reverse complement.
AATACTCTTTTTCGAAGCCTATTTGAGTTGAGCAATTAAGTCGTGGGGTTATGATCAACTTACTTGGAGTCATCGGTCCAAAGATTGTTACATGTATCATCTTAGTAGTTTAATGGAAAAGAGTCTGTACATAAAATGTGTATAACAAAATTTTTTCTAAGAATAATAAAATAATAAAATAGGAGTGGGTTTGACTTTTATTAATCGAGTAAAATACTTACTCTGTAGTGATTTTTAGCATGTCCTTTCTCACAAATTTGAGGTTTGGAGTCTTGCTCACAGGGAATTAGTGGCACTTTTCACACATGAACACTTATATATTTGACTCCATTTAAGCTTGATATGAGTATGTGGAGATTTTTTTCTATTCATTGATTATACCTTACTTGTAATCAATTGCATTTTTGTGTTAACATATATGTTGGAGTGCATGCCATGATTTAAAAAATGCTATATTTCGAAATTTTCAAAAATAAGGTGTTATTTTTGTCAATAAGTTTTCGTCCGCTTAACGCCGAGCCATCGGTCGAGAACTAAAAGTAGAAGTTTTTTCACTCGCTTAGCACTCTACTCTCGCTCAAGTGACATGCCAATTTTTGAATTAAAACGCCTAATCCCAGAAGTCATTTTTTCATCATTATCTCTCCTTTTTCGTGATTTTCTCTCTCAAAATCTTGGAATCCATCACCAATCTGTGCTTTCCTTCACTCATTAGACGTCCTGCATCAACATTTTCGTTGAGTAACTTCAAATAATCATCCAATTTCCATGAATTTCGACAGTAAAACGAAAATCCCTAACTTATGCCTTTTCGAATTTTTTCTTTTGGAGGGGTTTTGATTTCTTTGTGATTCTTGCATCAATTCATACATATACACTTCATGTTTAGATGATTTTAATGTGTTTCCATGCCTAATTTCATCATTTATCTCCAAAGGTTTTGAGTTTGAAGCTTAAACTCGCTATTAGGGTTCTTCACGTTTTTCTTTTAGGATTTTTTCTTGAATTGGATTCACTTTTGATAGAGGATGGGATAGGATTAGATGTTGGATTAATGGTGTGTTGAATGTGGTGAACTTTTCTTAGTTGGAAGCCTATTGTGCATTAAGAAGTTGTCATTGTACGCCACGTGTTCGATAAAATGACACATTGATGTTCTTCGTCGATTTTTTACATCATATTTCATAAACATTGCACATTCACACACTTGAACACATTTTGGTCCTTAAATTACACTTTTGGCTAAGTTTACTTTGGAATTTAGTGTTGACACAATATCACACACGGTTGCCCTTCGTTCACACGACGTCAAGGCATTAAATCACCCTTGTGTCAAGGCACCATGACACCTTCATCCATGTCTCACATCACTTAGTCACCTATATTCACTAGTTATATAATGTCGTTTTCCATCATTTTGCATGCATTGGAAAATTTTCCATCATTTTGTATGAATTGGAGAGTTTTGCTTCATTTTGAAAGCAGTAGGTAGTTTTGCATCAGTTTGCGTGCTTATGGCATGTTTGTCTAGATTTTGGTGTATGTATACTTTTTTATTATTTAGCGAATGTATGGCCTATTTGCCTATCATTAGTTAGTTTTTTCATCATGTTATATAGTATCTTTAGTTACATCAATTGATATGTTTTTATTGAAAACTCGTCATAGATGTTGCATAAGAGAGCTAGAACTATCGTAAAGACATCTAGTATTTCGACATCTTATAGTAGGTCTAGATTCATCTCGCCTACTGCTCAGGATGTCTTTGGGAATTAGTTTTCCTTACGCCCTATACTAGTAGAGCATGAGGTAATCCTTTCTGATCTTTTCCCCGATCTGGCTGCCATATTCACTTCATGGGATGAGAGCCTTTACTTATTGAGTTATCTCCCCTGCATAGTCTCCTTGTCCAGGAGTTCTATGCTAATATTCACAATATTAATGGTGAGTTTTAAGGTCTTTCTTAGGGGAAAGACACTTAAGATCAGTCCTGATATCATATCCAATATTATCTACATTCCACATTCATCCCACACTTTTTAACAACCTATTGGGAGGGGGTCCGACTGCAATTTTTACTGGATCCCTTCCGACTGACCGACAAATTTTGTTGCGTATTGTGTACACAAATCTGCGACCAATTTTCCATACCTCTTCCTTACCCATGGATAAGGCCAAATTTCATTATGCTATTTTACATGGCAACTACTAGGATTGGCCTTCCATATGCCTGTCTGATTCATCGGTTCGTGACAGGTCTTGGGGCTAGCTTTCCAAATAAGACTACGGAGAGGGTTACTCGACCTATTGGCCATACTACTATTTCACATAGTAGATCCCATGCTTGTTCTGAGCTAGCTGAGCCAATGGATCCAACTGTGCCAGCTGATCCTATTCGTGATCTGTTTTCTATTGATCCATCTAATATTCATCCACTCGATCTGTTATTCCTACTTCCACCACTGATATTCCATCATCTTCTACTTCTACTCCACGACCACCACCACATGCTGATCTTATTCCACCATCTACTTCTATTTTTGTTAATCCTTTGATAGCACTTATAAGATAGATGTCTATGTTGATCGAACATCGGTCTCATATGATGGCGAAGATTACACAACTGGGAGCAACCACTGACCACTACATAACAGAGTTTGCTACATGATTACGCCCAAAGAATGACGCGGTAATTGTAGCACAGCTTTTGGGTGCCGATTCCACAGGGAGATGGAAATATACTCAAGCGTTCAACAAATTAAGGTTTTTCGTGAATTGTTTGAAAATGATTTGTTTTTCGAAATAAAATTTAAATATCAATGGATCAATTAATGAAATTAAAATCAATGAGTTAAAATAGTAAAGCGTTGGAATTTCCTCAATTGGAAATAATCATTCAACGTCAATTACTTATTTTTTATAACTCAATTAGAGACTTTCATCCTGACACTCTAATCAGAAGATTTATCGTTAAAAACCAATTTATTCAAATGTAACCATAGAATCTAGATTTTCTCTAAAAATTTCTCACAATTATTTATTGAAATCAAATTATAAATCGACCATATACATCAAGTATAAGGCAGTAAATAATCACACCAATAAAATAAATGAAATTAAAATTCAACAAGTATTTCGATCATTCGATAGAAAAAGTATGACAAATGTCTATGAAAAATCTAAAAAGAGTTAAACTAATTTCAAAATAAATTTATGAAGAGAAAATATAAACCTAAAATTGTTTAACAAGAAAAATAATAAATTGTTTAGAATAAAAGATGTGAAATCACCAAATCCAATAAGTTCCTCCATTGCTTCACCAAATAATTTAGTTCTTCATGGAGTTCTTGAGCCAAAAGATGAGAGAAAAGTGTATGGAAGTGTTCCCAATATATATTTTGCTGTTAAGTATTTGTAGGAGTCAAAAATTGGATGAAAATCACGTTCAAATTGATTTCCAAAAGAACTCCAATCGAATAAGGAAAGTTGCATTCACGTGTAGATATTTTGTCTCTGCACAATAGTAAATATTTTCGTTATAACTTTCTCTCTCGACATTCTATTTAGGCGATTCAAAGTGAGTTAAAATGATAAATCAAAGGGCTACAACTTTTATAGAAATAGATTTCTTCTAATTCAGACGCTTACTATGCCAAAAATGGGTCTCAATCTTCGGCTAAAAATCTGGAAAATATCTTGTGCAAATTGAAAATTGATTTTGATAATATTTTGATCATATTCCTTTCTTTTTTTAGTTCAAATCCCATCCAATTGTCTCCTAAAAATCTTCAAAATATCTTCTTGTGATTCAAATCAACTATTGAGTATTTACAATTTGGTCCTCAAACTTTCATTTTCTTTCATTTTGGTCCAATTTTCCTTATTTCTTCCCAATTCCATTGCATTCATCGTGTTGTCCTGCAAACATAAATTGTATAGAATTAAGCCATATTCCAACATATTAACCAATAATTTTCATGTTTTGACAGTAAAATAAGTGTGTAAAGACGCACTTATCAAACTCCCACAAACTTTAACTATTGTTTGTCCTCAAACAAAAATGTAGCTTAACTCTACACAGAACGTGGTTTGATAATGTGCCGTGTCTCAGGATTGGAATTCAGTAATCAAACAAATGAACACTTACAACAATGCAAAAATTAAATCAATCTCCACCTGTTACATGCGTCTTCAATGTGTATATATGAAAACTCATGTCAACATATTCAGATTGTGATTGGTTCAACACATGACCCATAGCAGTCAAATATATCCTTACTTCACTCGAGAAATACACCCTCCCAAACTTATGTTTTTCACTCAATTTTTCCGAGGTGCATTCTAAGTTAATCTTTTCAATTCTATTCTTTACCCTCTCTTAGTTTAGATAAATCTCACTATTACAAGCTCACATTTCAACAAGTCGAGATTCTCCTATAGTTTTGATTGCTTCAACCCGTAAGAATAAAGTGGGTTACTTGTTTCTCATCAAAGGTTTAGTTTTATCAACTGAATGTCTGGAACTCAATCTATGTACTTGTGTATTTTTTTTCCTTTTCATTTTTCATATTTTCTCCATTTTTCTTTCTTTTTTTTTTCGAATATCTTCTCATTTGCTTTCTATAACCTATGTAGCGAGCTTTAGGCCGATAACTCCCAAGTCAGATGACCATAAGGCTCCAGGTTTTAAATCACCCTTACAGGCTTAATCACCCGAGCTATACATGCTCGAAAAGATGCTTTTATTCACTCAAAGATTAGTGCAATGCCTTTTTTCTTTTAGACATTCAGTTTCTAAAACTAGCCTCTACCTTAAAACTTTCACATCGTCTTCGTCTCATTGGGTTTTAGACAATCCACACAAGATTTTCAATCATGAAATCCCTGCTCATCTCAGTGTTCCTTTGTAACAGCTCAAACATCTCCAAACTACTCTATATTTGGATTATGGATCAATACTATAGAGGTTGTTCGGTTTCACTTATTATGTTCAACTATTTTCTAAACACTGAACCACATCACTAACTCAATAATCAAACATGAGTAATGTTCATAGAGAATGTCAGGTTTCACACAAACAGGTTTTGACTAATCTAACACTGCACTATTTTCATTATTCACAGCCGATACATATTCCAATAATCACATCATAGCCCACACAGTTATCAAACTCACACAAGCACACAAAACTAAATCTGTAATCTAATGCTAGAAAAAAAATTGAAAATAAATAAATAAAATCTGTAAAATCTTTTTTTTTTAAACACACACAGTCACACAAAAAAAAAACAAATTGCAGACATAATGATGAACGCATAAACGCCCACCCCCAAACTTATTTGGAACATTGTCCTCAATGTTTAGATAACCACAAATAGTACAACTGAAAAGCATGTAAAGAACAGGACAAATGTATAATAAGGTAAAGAAAATGGGGTTCAAAGTACTCCACTGATCAGTATGAAGGTGGGGGATGGAAACCGATCGAATAGACTACGTACAATTTTTCTTTTTAAATTCCATGATGACATAAGTGGAAAACAAACCAAAAGAAAAATTCTAAAACTGATATACAGAAAAGTAAAGTGAAGAACGTACCTGGAGAACGTCAAAGGTGGTAAATAGGGTCTGCAAGGAGAATTTCTTCCACCGCATGCACTTGTTGCCCATATGCTATTTTCAAATGCTGTCTATTCACTTTGAACACCCTGCCATCAATAGGATCCTCAATTTTAATGGCCCCATGATCAAAAAACTTGTTTCACCACAAAAGGGCAAGTCCACCTAGATCAAAGTTTTCCTGGGTGCTTGTGAAGTCTAGAATCATACAAGTACACTTTTTGATTTTGTTCAAATGTCTTTCTAAGAATGTTTTAATCATGAAAAGCTTTCATTTTCGCCTTATTGATTCTAGAACTATCATAAGCGTCATTCTTCAATTTTTCCAACTCATTCAATTGAAATTTTCTAAGCTTACTACCCTATTCCAGATAGAAAATAAAATGTTTAATAGCCCAATAGGCTCGATGATCAAACTCAAGATGTAAATGGCAAGGCTTTCCAAAAATGAGACGATATGGTGACATGCCTAGGGAAGTCTCAAAAGCCATGCGGTAAGCCCAAAATGCATCGTTCAGTCTTAAAGACCAATCTTTACAATTAGGGTTCACCGTTTTCTCCAAAATTTGTGTAATTTCACTATTAGCCAGTTCTACCTATCCATTAGTTTGGGTATGATAAGCACTAAAAAATTTATGAATGATCCCATACTTTTTCATGAGTGCTTCGAAAGAACGATTGCAAAAGTGTGTGCCTCTATCATTAATAATAACACATGGTGTGCCAAACCGAGATAAAACGTTTTCTTTCAGAAACGTAACAGCCATTTTATTGTCATTAGCCCTACAAGCATAAGCTTCTACCTGTTTAGACATGTAATAAATAATGTATAAATAACCAAAAGAGGGTGTAAAAGGTCCCATAAAATCAATTTCCCAACAATCAAATATTTCAATTACCAAAATGGGATTTAGGGGCATCATGTTACATCAGGACAAAACACCTAATTTTTGGCATCTTTCAGAAGATCTACAATATTCATTAGTGTCCTTAAATAAGGTAGGCCAGTAGAAACCACACTGTAAAATTTTTGCAGCGGTCTTTTTTATAGAAAAGTGGCCTCCACATGCTTGGGTATGAAAAAAACTTAGCACACTAGGTATCTCCTCATTCAGAACATGGCGTCTTAAAATTTGGTCGGGGTAGTATTTAAATAGACATGGATCATCCCAATAAAAATTAAGTACCTCAACCAAGAACTTCATCATGTCCTGTGCGCTCCACTCTTTAGAAATCTCACCTATAGCCAAATAATTCACAATGTGAGCAAACCATGGTAAAAAAGAGACAGAAAACAAATTCTCATCTGGAAATTCATCTCTAATTGGCAATGTGATTGTGTTGTCCTCGAAAGTTAGCCTTGATAAATGGTCGGCTACCACATTCTCCACTCCCTTCTTGTCTTTACTGGTGATGTCAAATTCCTGCAAAAGTAAGTATCAATCGCGCCTTAGCATCCTTTTTTGTAAAACGTATTTAAAGGCTGTATGATCTGTGAAGATTGTGATGGGAGAGCCAATCAAATAAGACCTAAACTTATTGAGCGCAAAGACTACAGCTAGTAACTCTTTTTTAGTAGTGGAATAGTTCATTTGAGCACTGTTAAGAGTTCTACTAGCATAGTAAATCACAAAAGGCTTACCTTCTCTGTATTGCCCTAGAATTGTACCTATCGCGTAATCGCTAGCATCACACATGATTTCAAACGGTAGTGTCCAATCAGGTGGTTGCACGATGTGTGCTGAAGTAAGTTTGTCAATTAGTGTTTTAAATGCATCATGACATTTGGGAGTCCATTCAAAAGTGGCATCATTGTTTAGAAGGTTACACAGTGGTCTAGAGATGGATGAAAAGTTTTGTATAAACCTTCTATAGAAGCCTGGATTACCTAAAAATGATCTAACGTCTTTTATTGTCTTAGGTATGGGAAATTTAGACATGAGTTCAATTTTGGACTTGTCAACTTCTATCCCCTTAGACGAAATTACATGCCCTAAAACGGTTCCCAAAGGTACCATGAAATGACACTTTTTCCAATTTAAAACTAATCATTTTTCTTCACATCGTGTCAAAACTCTCTTCAAATTTAATAATATGAATCAAAAGAAATTCCAAACACAGTCAGGTCATTCATGAACACTTCCATGTAGTTCTCTACCATGTCACTAAATATACTAATCATGCATTTTTGGAATGTCGCATGAGCATTACAAAGTCCAAATAGAATCCTACAAAAGGCATAAGTGCCAAAAGGGCAAGTAAATGTGATATTTTCCTGGTCCTCTAATACAATTTCAATTTGATTGTAACCAAAGTGGCCATCAAGAAAACAGTAAAACTGATGGCCCGCCGCATCTAGAAAGGGAAAAGGAAAATGATCCTTATGGGTGGCAGCATTTAGTTTCCAATAATCTATATACATATGGCAACCAGTTACTCTTTTTGCTGAAACCATTTCACGTAATTCATTTTTCACTACCGTGACTCCTGACTTTTTAGGGACTACATGTGTAGGATTAACCCATTTACTATCTGCAATACGATAAATGATACCTACATCTAACAATTTAAACACCTCATTTTTCACTACATCTTTCATTGTGGGGTTTAGCCTACGTTGTGGGTCTCTCCTAGGATTAGTTATTTCTTCTAGATGAATCATATGTGAGCAAATTAAAGGGCTAATACCTTTAATGTCAGCTATGGTCCAGCCTAATGCAGATCGATGCTCATTCAAAATATTCAATAGTTGCTTACATTTCCATGCATTCAAGTTCGAAGAAATAAATACAGGAAACATATCACCTTGTCAAAGAAATTCATGTTTTAGTCCTGGAGGCAAATGTTTCAATTCCGATTTAGGACTCTCAATGCTTGATGGCTTCTATCCTCCGGTCCTTTCTGGTAACTCTTCAAACTTAGGCTGCCATGGTGATGCTCCGTAATCTTGTAATTTTGCAAACGTAGCACAAATATTAGAATACTCTTCATCATCAAAACCAACTGGGATTCAGAATTTAAGAGAAATGAGTTCAGAGGGCCAAAGTTGGTGTTTGCAGGCGTTTTCTCCTGAGTGAGCGTCAATCATGAATGTTTGATAACACTCATCATCCTCTTTGGCTGCTTTGTGATGAGAAAAATATTGATTGCTAAAGTCATGTTCCCAAAAGAAAGTTTCATTAAACCGTTGTTGCAGTTTATAAGAGTGTTAGCTGTAGCAAAAAAAAGGTATACCAAGAATAATAGGGATTTTGGAATTAATATTTACATCAAGCTTCACATCCAAAACCAAGAAGTTAATAGGATAGTAAAATTTGTCAATTTGGACCAATACATCCTCGATTACCCCTAGGCCTAATGGTGGACCTATAAGCTAATTGTAAGACCACAGAATTCGGTTTTATCTCACCTAAACATAACAACAAGTAAATTTCATAAGGCTTGAGATTCACACTCATCCCTAAATCAATAAGAGCTTGTGCAAACTCATGGTTCCCAATGACACAAGACGTAGTAGGACAACTAGGGTCCTTACACTTCGGTGGGATCTTTTTTGCTCAATCGTCGTACTCACTTGCTTAGTCAAGAAAGTAGTTTTCTTGACATAGTACTTTTTCTTCACAGTGCAAAAGTCCTTAAGGACTTTAGCATATGTAGGAACCAGAGAAATCACATGCAAGATAGGCGGATTGATTTTCACTTGCCTAAGGTGTTCTAGGATTTCACTATGTTGACTGGCAGACTTCAATGTAGGCTTAAGAGCTGGAGGAAAAGGTACTATAATCTGGTTTTCCACCACTTCTTCATTAGGGTCGCTCTCCTTAGACTCACTAGACTCATTTTTAAGTTCTCTAGGCTTGGAGATTGGTTCTATGATTTTCCCTAATCTAGTGGTTATGGCATTCACTTCCCTAAGGTTGTTTTCTTCCGATCTTGAGGTTTGTGCCATATATTGCCCTTTAGGATTTGGTTGAGCTTGAGCTGAAAATTTCACACTTCCCTACAACTAAGGTATTAGTTAGTTTAGACATATGATTCGTTATCTCTTTATTTTCCTCAACTATCTGGGTGATCTTAGTCTCAAATTTTTGATTTACCTTACCTTGCGCCTCTATAAAAGCATGTAAAGTGTCTTCTAAAGAGCTCCTAGAAGTTGTAGGCTGATATGAGTGTGTATTAAAAGTCCTAGGTGGCTGGACAGGTTGCTGGTTTTCAGATTTCTAGCTGAAATTGGGATGATTCCTCCTCCAAGGATTGTAGGTTTTCGAAAATGGGGTATAGGGCTTTTTGTCTGTGCCTAAGGCATTACAGTATACCTTATAAACCCCCCTCATGTCAGTAAACGTACTACACTCTTGCACTAGATGATCAGTTCCAACACACACAAAGTAGGGTCATAGAGACTCAACACGGGATACATTCTGTGTAGATTTTAAGTCCTTAGCTCGTAGGGTTTCCAGTTCTCTAGTAAGGGCTTCTAATTTGGCTCTAAGGTTTTCCTCCTCCTTAAGATGATAGATACACGTGCTAGTGTAATTCTCTGTGATTCGTGACCTATTCGTACTCTCAGTGGCACTAGGTCCAGTCCAATTATGAGCTTTTTCCGCTAGGTCATCTAGGTATTCTATAGCCTCATCAGGATCTTTTTGTAGAAAGTCACCATCACACATTATCTCTATGAATTGACACTCTTTAGGTGTTAATTCCTCATAGAAATAGCTCACGATACTCCAACTCTCATAACCGTGATGGGGGCAAAGGGCGTGTAGTTCTTTATATCTTTCCCAATCTTGGTATAAGGTCTCACTATCCTTTTGAGATAATGATGAGATTTTCTTCTTAAGGCCAGTTGTCTTATGGTGGGGAAAATATTTATTAAAGAACGCTTGAGTCATTTCGGCCCAAGTCCTAATCGAACGTGGTTTCAAGGAGTACAGCCAGCTTTTTGCTCTTTCTTTCAGTGAAAATTTGAAAAATTTAAGTCTAACTGCGTCTGTTATACCATGTTGATTGTGGAAGGTTGCTACCACTCCTCAAATTCCCTAATGTGCATGTATGGATTTTCATTTTTGAGTCCGTGAAAATTGGGAAGAAGTTGAGTATTCCCGATTTAAGATCCATACGTGACATATTAGGTGGAAACATTAACCATGATGGTGTGGATGTGCGTGTGGAGTGAAGATAATCCTATAAATTCCTAAAAGGCATATCGCCATGTTCACTCCAGTCATGGTGTTGTGTAGTGTGACGTTCGTGGCAATAGATACAGTATCAAAGATAGGGTTAAAAAGAGATCCAAACACTGGAAAATGTCCTTCTGTGGAGCTTCCTTACTCCTCTTGATCCCTACTTATAAAATACGATAAAAAACAGAACTATACAAGAATAAAATAAAAATAAGAAATAAGAAAATTAAATTAACTAAAAACAACAGTGAACGATGTCACCATTTTCAGTCGATCCCTAAGTTTTTGGTACCGTCTCCCTAAAAACGGCGCCAAAATTTGATTACACCTAAAGAATAACACGGTAATTATAGCACAACTTTGGGTTGTCGATTCCACGGGGGATAGAACAAATTAGGGTTTTTCGTGAATTGTTTAAAAATGATTTGTTTTTCGAAATAAAATTTAAATATTAATGGATCAAGTAATGAAATTAAAAGTAATGAGTTAAAACAGTGAAGTTTCGGAATTCCCTCAATTGGATCGGATCATGCAACGTCGATTATTTTATTTTTTATAACTCAGTTAGAGGCTTTCATCGGCACTCTAATCGGAAGATTTATCATTAAAAAGAAATTTAATTAAAATGTAACCCTAGAATCAAGATTTTCTGTAACAATTTCTCCCAATTATTTATTGAAATCAGATTATAAATCAACTATAGACATCAAGCTTAAGATAGCAAATAATCACACCAATAAAATAAATGAAATTGAAATTTAGCAAGTATGTCAATCGTTCGATAGAAAAAGCATGACTAATGTCTATGAAAAATCAAATAAGAGTTAAACCAATTTCAAAATAAATTTATGAAGAAAAAAATCTAAATCTAGAATTGTTTAACAAGAAAAATAATAAATTACATAAATAAAAGACGTGAAATCACCAAATCTAATGAGTTCCTCCTTTGTTTCACCAAATTGTTTAGTTCTTCATGGAGTTCTTGAGCCAAAAGATGAGAGAAAAATGTATAAAGACATTCTCAATATGTATTCTACTGCTAAGTATTTGTAGGAGTCGAAAATTGAATGAAAATCACGTCCAAATTGGTTTCCAAAAGAGTTCCAATCGAATACGGAAAGTTGCATTCGCGCGTGGATTTTTTGTCTCTGCACAGTAGTTAGTATTTTGGTCATAACTTTCTCTCTTGATATTCGATTTAGGCTATTCAAAGTGAGTTACAAATATAACTCAAATGTCTACGGCTTTAATAGAAATATATTTCTTTCAATTCGAACGTTTGCTATGCCAAAAATGGGTCTCAATCTTCGGCTAAACATCTGGAAAATATCTTGTGCGAATTGGAAATAGATTTTGATAATATTTTGATCATATTCCATTCCTTTTTGAGTCTCAAATACATCTAATTGTCTCCTAACAATTTTCAAAGTATCTTCTTGTGGTTTGAACCAACTATTGAGTATTTTGAATTTGGTCCTCAAACTTTCATTTTCTTTCATTTTGGTCCAATTTTCCTTATTTCTTCCCAATTCCGCTACATTTATCATGTTGCCCTGCAAAACATAAATTGCATAGAATTAAGCCATATTCCAACATATTAACCAATAACTTTTTATATTTTGACAGTAAAATAAGTGTGTAAAAACGCACTTATCACTATACTTCGAGGTACTGTTGGTTATCTTCAACGAGGATTACATTGGATCAGGTGACATTGGGATGATGTTGATTCCAATAAGGGGACTGATGGAGATGATGCTACTGGTGATTAGTTGTTAGGTGTGCCTTTGTCATTTGTGACAAAAGGGAGAGTAAACAGCTGTTTCTATTTTTGTAAATATGATATTTGAGATTTATATGATATATTTCTTGCTTAGCTGGATTAATTTTTGATGTTTGGTAATATCGATGTTTATATTTAGTGTATTGATTAACATTGATATTGTATCTTAATTTAGCTAGCATTATTTTGAGCATATTGATAACTATCTCAATAGCTTTAATTTCTTTACTGTTTCACGTGCTTTTACACTTGAAATTTGAGTTGTTATTTCAGGAAACTGGTTTGACAAGGGAAAAAAATGCAAGCTTCAGTTGAGTTAGTTAATTTTGGGTAGTTTAGTTTGATTTGTAATACATGTTTTTATCATAGAATACCAAAGGGGAAGTTTTTTAGATTTGATAGATTTTGGCAATCTTTAGACAAAAATGTAGTTGTAAAAGAGTTTTAAAAGTCAAAGAGTCAATTAGTAGGTTGTATAGACGATTTGGGAGTACTTGTGTTCTGTTATGAAACCAGAAGTAAAAGTTGTTAGATTTTTGCTAGCCTACCGTCAAGTTGTTGCTTGAGTGTCTAAAATAGAAACACATTCGCTAGATTGTCGATATCTTGTCACTTGCCTACCGCTGGACTCTCGCTCGAGCGACGTGCTAATCATGAAACCTTAATTTATGTTTTTCAAGAATCATATCTATCATATACTACCCCAAAACCTAAATACTCAAAATTCTCAAGCCTCACTTCGTGAAAAGACGATGCTGAATATTATTTTATCACATCCTACCTATTATTCAATCTCTATTGATTCAACCAAAATCATTGAAAACATCAAATTCATAGAATCAAAACACCAAAACCCAACTTTTGCATAATCTGCCAGAGTTTTAAAGATCGAGAAAGGTGACTGGAGTTATGGTTGAAGGAGAACAGGAGTTCTCAAGTGATTCACGGGAGATAAACAATTCCAAAAGGTCGGGAGCTGGTGTAGGAGCACGCAGTCCAGGAGGGCCGTGGTGATTACAGTCAAGAGGTCATAAAATACTAATGTTTAGTTGGTCTGAATAGCTTGTAAGTCTTTATCGTTTATAGTGGATACTACTAACTTAGGTTCAGAGTTTTTATCCCGCGAGGGGTTTTCCCCGTCAAAAATTTCATGGTGTTGTTTATTTTTATGCAATATATCAACTATGGTAATTCAACTTAGGATAGTATTGCATGTGAATTCATCGGGATAAAATTAATAATTATGATCTATTATCGTTATTAATTAATAAATTTAAATTCCGCATACAAACACCTATTCGCCCCCTCTAGGTGTAAGTTGGGTCACATTCATAACTTTCAGAGGGCATGGTCGAGTACTACAAACAAATCCCATAAGATCGTATACTATGAGTAAGGTGGTTGATTTGAGCAGAATTTGAGGTGGCTAATAAGATCGAATCCAAGATAAATAATTTGTGGTGGTTAATTTGAGGGAAATTTTGATCAGCAATATTGATTGGCATGAGAGATCTAGTTGGCTATGTTTGTGAGAATACGGACAACACAAGGTTGAGTATGTTGGTGTTATTTGGATCAGCTATGATGGAAGATATGATTGGATTTTATTTTACGACGATTTTCTTGTTGAAGTGTGACTTTGATACCATGTAGGGAATGGTAGAATATCAAAGAAGATGTGATTGGATTTTACTTGACAATGATTTCCTCGTTAGAATAGCTCTAATAACGTCTAGAGAATGGTAAAACATCAGAAAATTTATGAACTCAACTCAGATTTCATTAAATTACATAAGTGTTTATAAGGTTATACAAATGGCATAGATTAACATAAATTTTATTTATAAAAGATATATATAGCAAAATTATTTCCATGGAGAAAATATATATAGTAACCATCTACACATAATATCATTAAGAGATGAGTGATCTCTAAATATTAGTTATTTTTCGGGCCAATTTTACTCATTACATATATTTTCTCATTTTAAGAACACATTCAAGCTCAAGCAATGCATTGGTGAGGGAAAAAAAGAGTTATAAAGAGCAAACTAAGCCTATGTTTGGGGGGAATTAAAATCAGATTTTGATAAAAGTTGATGAAATATGTGAGTTGTAGGTCTGATATAATATTAATTAAAATTAATTGTTGACTTTGATTGAGATTAAAATATAGATTTAATCCCTACCAAATAGGGGTTAATTCAAAAACAAAGAGAAAAACATAGTGGAGCTACTCGTTTGTACGAGCTACTGTTGAAAAATTCACTGTATGTGCTTGCTTGTGGAAGCGCTTCAAGGCAAATATGCTTGCACGATTGGGCGACAGAAATATGTTCACTACTATTTGATATGTCTTTTTAGGGCAATTTTAGCATTTTTAAATCCGTGATTAGAGTTTTTAATATATGTAATGTACATCGTTCCTATGACACAAAAGATGAGGCTTTTTTTCAGTTAAAGGAGGGCGGTACCTCCGAGATTTTATTAATATGCCTTCACTTGTGGCGGAGGAATACCGTGGTTACATGAAAATAAGGAGAACAGTAAATGAGGAAGTACTACTTCACTTACAATGAAAGTAAATGACGAAGAATAAAGTAATAAACAAGGAAATACTACTTCATTTACAATAAGAACTAATGTAAAAGAAAAGACAAAGAATAAGTATTGAAAGTTAAAATAAAATTCAAACTATGATACTGGGCAATCCATGTCTGTCAACTTGTACTAGTGCCCTAATATGTTGTGGTAGGTTAAGTGGTCCATATACTTCATATCGTCGATGATCCCAACCTTCAGCAGCAAGAGCATCTGCAACCTGGTTTCCTTCTGTGTAAATGTGGGAGACTGTATTTTTGTCGAAGGATATGATGTATATGATTCGTCTAAGTATGCCCTGAATAGTTCATGGTCCTCCTCCTCTAGTGATGCAGTGAATAGTCAATGTAGAATCTGACTCAACCCAAATCACTGAATAACCCAGTCCTTGAGCAAGTAAAATCCCATCAAGAATAGCCCGGAGCTCTGCGTCTAATATCATACATGGTCCAAACATAGCTGAGAAAGCCCTGATACAGTATCTTGTATGATCTTTGATGATGTCTCCCCCATTCGCATAACCATCTTGACGCATCCATTAGTATTGATCTTGACAGATCTGATTGATGGAATGCACCACCAAACCAAAATAGGGAGAGATGGGGACGGAAGGTCCATAAAAATACCAAATATGGGTGCAAGTATGAAATCCACGCCAATGCACCACTCGAAGCAGTCCTCCCATATGAAGGCAAGAGATTATACGATAGACCCTCCAAATGATACGTCTGGCTACCATGTGAATCCTCCTATGCTTCGCATCATTTCTCACAGTCCATAGGTACCAAAATATCAGTAGAGGAATGATAATCCGAATGTGTCCACAATGAACATACTGTCCAGAATACCTTCATCTCTGGAATCTCTGTTTGACTCTCTCTCCTGAACTCATAGTTATCTGAAAAGTATCCTCAAAATGTTGTCATACCTTATTGGAGATGCTACTACCGGTGAAAATATGACTAATATTCTCAATCTCGGAACAACACTGACAGTGAGAAGCCATCTGGCATCCAATCCTCCCCTGAATAACCATATCTATTGGAATGAGGCCCTGCCTAATCTCCAGCAGAAAAATAAAATAGTGACGGGCAAAATAGAGCTCCATAGTAGCCGGTACGAATCCTAATACTGGAATTCTGAATGTATGAGCTGCCATGCTGACTTGGTAACAAAGCTACCATCCGATGTATTTCGCCAAAAAATCAGATCTGGGGCATCTGTACATAAAGGTATAGCGACTATCTGCTTCGCCATAAGAGGAGGGAGAACCGCAGATGTGTGTTGTCTGTGTGGGAATAAGGATGCCAATGTGGTCTTACCCATCCAGCAATCATGACAAAAGAAAATCTGACCTGGACCAAGGTGCCATGAAATGTATGTCTCTGTCTGGGGCCCAACTAATTTCAGCCTTTTCCAGATAAGAGAAGCTGAGTAAGAAACTTTTGCGAGTAAAGGATGTGTCCCCATACAATACTTACCCCATAAGAACTGGGCCTAAAGAGATCTCTGAGAACGAAACAACCACCAGAGCTTCATGGAGAAAGGTGTCCACCACATCCTGTAATCTCCTATAGCCTAGACCGCCCTCATCAGTAGGAAGGCAAATCTCCTTCAAGTTCCACCAATGTAAACGTCATGCCTGTTCTTTTGAATCCCACAAGAATCGTACAAAAGATGCTCTAAGTTTCTTCAGGATAGCCTTAGGGGGCTGCATGATTTGAAGAAGGCCTAATGGCATGGAAAAGAGCACTGACCTCAGGAAAGTAATACGGCCCCCATATGATAAAAGTCGTGAAGTCCAACCTGAGATCCTATCCCTGACCTTCTGGATAAAGTCATCATAAATGAAGCTCATCTTGGTCCCCTGAAATAAGGAGACGCCTAGATAAGTGAAAGGCTGTTGCTGGCATCGAAACCAGTCAAAATCTCCAATCGTCTGATCTGACTAATAGATGCCCGTCTGGGTAGTATAAGTCCACTCTTGTCTCTATTCACCAACTGACCAGAAACCCCCTTATAATGCTCCAGATAACCAGGGATTCTCCTGATAGACTATTTCGACAGTTGGCGAAGATGATCATATCATCAGCAAATGAAAGGTGTGAGACAAGAATACTTCTTCCATGTCAATAACATATACTGAGATACTCGTGAAACCTCTGAGTGAGCAGGCGTGAGAAGTAATCTGCAGCTATGATGAATAAGGATGGCGAGATAGGATTTCCCTATCTGAGCCCTCGTGAGAAGGGGAAAAAATCACGTGGGCGACCATTTAAGAGTAGAGAAAAATGACACTTCGAGATGTACCGCCTGATCCTATCGATCCAGATCTGATCAAATCCAAAGGCCTCTAATACAGAATAAATGAAGCCTCAATCCATGCGATCATATGCTTTAGCCAAGTCTAGCTTCAGCATAGTGTTACCCCCTCGTACTCTATCATCCAAAGTATGGAGAAGCTCCTGAACCAATAAAATATTGTCCCCAATTAGGCGACCAGGTATGAACCCGTTCTGTTGAGGAAAGATAATGCGCTGTAATAGTGTACTCAATCTAGTGTTCAAAAGCTTAGTAATAAGCTTATTGAACACTGTACATAAACTGATGGGTCTGAAGTCGGTCCATCTACAAGCACCGTCTCTATTAGGGAACAATATTGTAGTAGTATCAATAAAACCCCGTGGAAGATGGCCACCATCAGAGAAGTTCAAGACAGCCATGTATACATTGTCCTGAATAATGTCCCAGCAATGCTAGAAGAATAGGGATGAGATTACATCCAGTCCGGCAGCACTATCAGCATCTATACTAAACACCACCTCATGTACCTCATGAGTCAAAGAGATGCGGTTTAATGCCAAATTATCATCCTCCGTCAAAAGTCTGGGGATGATATCCGAACAAATGGGGTCCAACGACTGTGTAGAAGCATAGAGAAGATCCTGATAGAATGTAATAGCTGAAGTCTGAATGTCTGCGGAGTAGCTAAAACTTTTCCTGCCTGCGTGTTGATGGACCTAATACGCGATTTGATCCGACATCCCTAAACCATCGTATGGAAATAAGAAATATTGTGATCTCCTTCACATACCCAACGTGAACCAGTCTTTTGCTTCCAAAACTCCTCCTCAATAGATAAGGTCTGGTTCAAAACTACCTGGGCATGATGTAATAGGTCACGATGCTCCAGTGCAGGGTCTCTATCATATACCATCTCTGCTTCATCCACCCTATTCTCAGCATTTCGTAACCTTCAGAAAACATCTCCAAACACATGACGATTCCACCAACGCAGTCCATGTTTCAGCCTAAAGAACTTTTCCCAAAGAGCAGCCATCCCCGTAAGATGAGTAGGGAGCGACCATTTCTGAGCGACAAATGATGAAAAATCATGATGCTGGGTCCAAACGTTGAGGAATGTGAAAGGTTTAGGCCCCGAATCATCATCAGAAACCTACTAAAGTAATAAAGGTGAATGATCAGGCGAAGTCCGATTCAAGTGCCTCACTATAGAATGATGCAGCTGTAGAATTAATGAGTAACCTATTCAATCTCTTTTTTACTCAACTGTTGGTCCTAGTATACTGATTCCTAAGGAAACCAGCATCCTCCAAACCACAATCTAACATCATATCAGAGAAAGTAGTAGTGCCTTGATCACGAGTATTATGTCTAGGGCACTCACCATCATGTGTATGTTAAAGTCTCCCCCAACTAACCAAGGGTCATCCATATCGAGGGAAATGTGGTGAAGCCCCTTCCACAAATCCCTCACGATAGCTATATCATATAAAGCATAGACAGGAGTCAGATAGATGGGACGCGCTAGTCTGGGATCCTCAACTCTAACGTGAAGGAACTGAGGATGATCAACAATAACAGTAACAGTAGTCCCTGTGTTCCAAAACAACCAGATCTTGTTCGACACATTTTGAACTCCCGTATCAAAGTACAGATAGCGTCAAATATATGAAAATCTATGTTGAAGAAAAAAAGGCTGCAATATGACCAAGAGATAAACCTGATGAAACTATATAAGTCTCTTCAGGCACCGATGAGTAACTACACTAGATACACCTCTCGCATTCCATATGATGGTACTCATCGGATGTTCATGAAGAGGTATCTGTGATCGACTTCTGGTCACGATCCTAGGAAATGAAGTATCAGTGGTTTTCGAATTTCTTTTCCGACTAACTGGGACAAAATATCATCATCTATCCTACCAGCCATACCTACCAAGTCACCAGCAGAAGATCGACGATATGAACCCTGTTGACGAACTTCAATATGAGAAAAAACATTAGAATCTGACTGATCTGTAGATAAAAAACCTTCATATTTTGTCGACAAGGTGCAGAGATAACAGGAACATCTGGCTCCATATAACCATGTGACCTCTCTAACTTATCCACCAATAGAGGATCAAAATATGTAGAACTAACCATCACAGGAGCACTCCTGATGGGGTCCAGAGATTGAACTGCTAAATGAGAAGCTGAGGTAATAACAAGAGAACTCTGAGTACCCACCCTAATGGGAGCAACTGTAGAATGACCTGATGGAATAGAGGTAGTAATATGTGGAGCAATATTGCTAATAACAGGTAGAACAGTATAAAGACTTAGGAGACATGTGATTAGCAGCTGTCTGTGATGTAGTAACTATAGCGATGGGGATAATAGGAGCAATAGTGGTAACAGTCTGAAGAGTAGAATGAGAAATCACATATGATATACTGTGTTGTCTTTTTTTATTTCTCTTAATAGGTGTCCATCTCTGGCGAAGCGCAGTCACAACCTCCTTTACCTTACCATTATCCTTAGCCAAAACTGGATTAGGCCTATAAGTGGGGTCAACAACTCTCATCTGAATGTCCGAAGTGTCTATATCGAAAGTAAAAGTCCGGCACCTTATCATAAACAAAAGGCTGCCAATATGCCCCCATCTTCTCCTTCTCGATCCATACTCTATCGGGGAGTTTACATTTTAGATCAACCTCAATATATACTCGCACCTCACTAGGTCGTCGAAGATCAGAAGTTGCTTTGTCAATACAAAATGGGAGCCCAATAGCCTTAGCTATAGCAAATAATACGCTTTTAGCCTGAAAATGAATAGAGAGCAAAGGAAATGAAGCCTAAACTGGAGCAATAGGAACCTTATGCTTAGGACTAAAACGGGGTCCACTTAAAAACCCGCATGGGACAACCATCAATATACCTAGTGGGTTTGAGGAATAATCATGAATAATCATCCTCGTGCACCATATGATTAATAATATGTCTATCATCAATAAGGCCAATCTCATAAGTACCAATAAAACCAAAGCAGATAAAATTTTCGCGTATCTTAGTCATAGAAGGTTTGCGATGCACAAATTTACCAACAAGAGTAAACCTACAAACCTCCGCCAAAAATTATTTATCTACCTCAACAAAGAAGATAGCAGGCTCACCATGATGGATGTATGGTTCCTTAGAAACCAAACTAAGATGTCTAGAATCTTCAGGTGCTCAAAGGACATGCGCAAATGATTTCTTCTAACTCCTTTCAGCCTGAGTAATAGTGGGTCGACAATTAAGCGTTGCATCATAAGATCCTGGAGCCTGAGTAGTAGTACAAATACCAAATAAAGGAACAGATGGTCTAGATGAGATCGGAGCGTTGGAAACAGTAGGTGGAAGTTAAGCGCCGGAGGCCCGGTGGCGCGTGAAACGTCCGGCAAGGAGGAACCCAATCTATTCTGCACATTTCAGGCCTACTGAGTCCGAATATGTGGTCCATTTGCCAATTTGGAGGCTGCGTAATCAGTTTTGAGAAAAAACCCGTGGAGGTGGATCAAAATTGGATGTAAGTTTCGTTAAGCTATTGGTCGATTTCATTGGCATCAAAATTGTACTAGTAAGAGCAAGTTTCAATGTTTGTTGTACCATGTCAATTGAAGGAACCAAATTACCCGAATTTGGAATTGAAGGAAGCTCAACTGTCGTGTTTGGAGGGACAAAATTGGGGCTCAATTGGTCATCAATTCCTTCAATTGGCAAATTACCCATGATCTTGTGACCCTCAATTACAGTTATGCTAGTTGAATTTGGATCAATATCATCAGAAACAGTCCCAATTGGAATAGTCAGACCTTCATCGCGCACATGCATCTCTATTAAATTTCTTTCCAAATTTTGGCTATCAATCGGCTCAATTAATTGATGACTCATAGTTATTCCATCCTCAATTGAAATTTTCCTAACATAGTTGAACATTTGGAGCAACATTGATTCATCAAATTCCTTTGTTCCAAATTTTTCACATAAAACTTGAACTTCAACCATAAATTGATCGAGTGTAGGATGAAATTGGCCTTGACCTATGGTTGGGCTAGGCTCGCCCATGGTGGAGGAGTTCAACCCATGTGGTCTGCAACCATGGGTCAACCATTTGGTGCTAGAAAGATGGCCCTTACTTGAATAATCAACCATGTTCACTCCAAAAAAAATCTCTTACAAAAGCCTGTTATGGATGATATTTCGACATCAAGAAATCAATCTCATACCTATTCCGAACAAGCCGATATTCCACTAAATATTGGAAAAAGTCGAGATCAAAATGAAACTAGTGACCATCACATGACCTTCATGAGAGAAACTACCGAAAAGTTGACGAATGTAGTCAACAAATTGGAGCAAAACCAAACCCACGTTCACCTACCTGATACTGAAGTAAAGTCCCCACAAAGGGAATGGGCCAGACAACCTCCCACCAGGAGGACTCTCCACTTTTCAGGAGAAGAATCATCTAAAGGTCAAATGAAAACTAGCAGTGTGTTCGATAGGTTGGGGTCTCAGCACTCCCTAACACCTTAGAACGAGTATTGAACCCCGTGCAAAGTTCCTTTTGGAACAGGCTGAACTCGAATGAACGCCCTAAAAAAGCGCATTGCTGACCTAGAAGCCAAGAATGAAGGAGGCACGGAGGAGTGTCTCACTAAGCGCCATTCTCCTTTCACTGAGATATTCTCTCTGAACCTCTACCCGGAATGTTGAAAATGTCACAACTAACTAGGTACGAGGGAAAAGGAGATTCCATTAGTCATTTATACATACACTTCCTGGATGGAGCTGCAAGGAATAGGTGATGCTATTATGTGTTGTACCTTTCCATTAACGTTGAGAGATAAAGCTCAAAGGTGGTTTAGGAGGTGACATCAGAGGTCCATAAATAATGGGAAGGACCTTACCACATCATTCCTAGCTTAGTTCATGGGTTCTAAAGTAAAAACCACACCCCAAAGAACGTTTGGTAAGCATCAAGCAAGGGAAAAGTAAATCGTTTAAAATTTACCTCAACAGGTTTAACAAACAATCCATGGAGGTTGAAAAAATCTCTGATGATGCTGCACCCATGGCAGTTCTATCAGGGCTAAGGTCTAGAACGAGGTTTTGGTGGTCTGTACATGAAGACGTGCCTCTAACATACCACGAGTTCCTCAATCGAGCTGAAAAACATATAAGCGTAAAGGAAGCCACTTCAGATTAGGAAAAAGTCAGGATAAACACTCCTCCAATCCAACAAGGAAAAAAAAGCAGATAAAGGATTCAATCATGAAAATAGAAAAGACTGAAGGGAAAAAGATCATCCAAGGTCTTATCTGGAAAGATTATGTGAATATCATCCATTAAACACTACCTTGGGAGAGGTCTTCCTACAAACAGGAGAAAAAGAGGCATTTCGCAGACCCTCCACATCAGAAAAAGGATCCATTGAGAAGAACCAAGGAAAATACTATCGATATCACAGGTCGACAGTGCACAGGACATATGATTGTAGAAATTTGAAGGAAGATGTGGAGTCCTTAATCCGGTGAGGTCATTTGCAGGAGTTTGTGGCTAAACCTGCATAAACGAATCAGGTGTCTAATCAAAAACCTCACCAACATGGAACGGTTCAACGAGGTCAGCGACTCACCAAGCTCGCAACCCCCCACCTCGAGCTGAAATCAGAATGTTAGTAGGTGGAAACCAGTACATCGAAGGATCCAGGAGGGTAATGCTCAAACAAGCATGAGATGCACGTATTTGCCAGAATTATGATATAGAACGGCAAAAGCCTGATAATGGCATGGAATCATTATCAGAACGGTTTGGATTTTTAGAAGAAGATTCGCATGGAATTTTGCAGGACCAAAGTGACGTGTTGGTAATAACACATCGAACTCTTGTAGACAATGGAAGTTCGATCAATGTGTTGTATTCTTGAACTATAAAGCAAAATAAAATCCAAGAACGATACCTTCAACCGTATTCCAGGAAACTGCAAGGATTTTTGGAAACCCAATTGAAGCTGGAGGTCAAATTGTTCTGATCGTAGAGCTAGGCGAGATCACCTGCCAGAAAAGGATCCTAGCGGGTTTTTTGATTGTTGACTTGCCTTCCAATTATAACACTATACTAGGAAGACCTATATTATACGATCTGCATGCTACCACTTCAATATATCACTATTACATAAAGTTTTTCACTCTAGACAGAGTTGGAGTAGTGCGTGGAAATTAAGCCGAGGTCAGGGCTTGCAATGTTGATTTACCTAGTCCTCAAGTCCAAATATTAAGGAACCGGCAGGATGATCGAGCGCAGGAAGCTAGATTAAAGAGAACCATTGTACCCAACCTTAGTGAGATCGATATCACTGAGAAACACCGAAGAAAAATAATGGATGACCAACTTTCATTCGATGATAAGGAGACAGATCAACATCCTTATCCTGGAATCCTGATGGTTTCAATACCTATTGCAGGAGTCATCATTCCCAAAGTTTTAGTAGATACAGGGAGTTCTCTCAACATCCTTTATGCTAACATATTGGTTATTCCATTAAATTTTCTACGAACATACTTAAATGTGGTTTTAGGACTTAATGGAGCCCTTACCCAAGTGAAATGGTCGATTAAGCTCTCTGTTGAGGTTGGCAAAGTCCCACGCCAAATTAAGTTAAATACTGAGTTAGTGGTACTCGATTCCAATTCATCTTATGACGCCATTATGGGGCAACCTTTTCTGTTCAACCTCAGGGCAATTGTGTCCTGTACTACTACACTCTAAAATTCCCTATGCCTTATGGTGTAGGTCAAGTTAAGGGAAATAGGGACATTGATGAGAAATGCCAAGTGAACATTGTCCAACAAGGTGGAGGCATATACTTCCCCAAGAATTTATATGGCACGTCCGGTAGAGACCGGCCTTGGCTCATTAGACCCGCGTCTAAGGGTCAAAGAGGGAGAACCTGTGGAGAAGACTGGATCTTTAAAAATATTTCTTTTGATGAAACACTTGTAACTTAGAAGTGATTATCAATAAAAATCCAGAGTTTCTCTTTATTTTGCTTTCAAAGTTGACTTAAATTAATCTTTACACTTTTTAACGTCAACGGTTGGGCTGGAGTAAAAGGAACAACAAACACGTGTTAAGTATGTCTAGGGTAAACATTAATGGAGATATTAATTAAGATACTCACTGGAAGAGGTTGGGACAGTTGTAGGAGCTCTGCCCGAGGTAGAAGTCGGAGGGAGAGATTGGAACAACCCCACTTGAAGAGATTGGAATCAGAGATGATGAACTTGCAAGACCTCTGCTTCTTTAGAAGAGTTTCGACGCGTCAGCTAACTTCTGGATTGCTGAGGTTAAGGTCTCTTTCTTGTAGTCTGCAGATAAAAAATAAGTAAATTAAGAATGTGCTTACAAAACGAATGCACAGAAATATTGAAGTTGTGATGATCACTTACACAGTGGATGATAAAGAGTATGAACTACATCCTCTCTATTCACCTCGGCAGGGTAGAACTGCCACTCCCCCAACACAAAGAAGAACTCATCTTTCCACTTCTTTATTGAGGAAGGAAAATCTAGTACTAAAGGACCAACCGTCCTAGGCCTAACACTAGCGTACCACCAGCCGATGTTTTTCCCATCCTTTTTAAAGGTGAAAATGGAGTTGAATTGTGCTACACTTAGCTCAGGATGACCTAATTTACTCCATAAAATCAAAGTAGCAACTAATGTCCTCCAACCATTGGGACATAATTGAGTAGGAGTTATTTCCCAAGAATAGAGGAATTTACGAATAATCCGAGGAAATGGGAGTCTAAGCCCGGCGTTAAGGATAGCTGAATTTAAAGTTATACATCCTACTGGAGGAGCGTTAGCTCGGTCAGATGAGGTAGGAATTATTAGTTCTACTAAGCTAGGAATATTATATTTCGCCCTCAAACTCGCTAACATATCCCCCGGCACTATTGATTTTTACGAATCTGCCCCCCACTCCTGCGAACTTCCCTCATCCCCTCATGAGACTCAACCTCTTCCCTCTCGACATTTTGTTCCATATTTTTATGCTGGCCTAAATGTTTTGGGTATATGGTGGAAATTGGGACTGGAGTTAAAATCTCTTGACAATCTGAACTTGTAGAAGATGTAGATGAAGAGGATACTGCGTATTCATGTTCGTTGCTCCAGGAATGAACCCTAGATTCGTCCGAACTCATGCAATCGATCGAGGTGGAAATGCAGTAAAAAGAAAGGTACTTTCTATTAAGGAGAATACCTGGGAACAGACTACCACACTCAGAAAATAAACAAGGCTTTATAAAAAGAGTTGTTGGAGAAAATCTTTTACTTCTTTGAAAGAAAAAGTGAGAAAATGAAAGGAAAAAACACATATAAAGAGATAGGAGATGAAGAGACGCATCCTAGTTCGTCAGATGGGAAAATGGGAGGGAAAATCAATAGCCAAGATCTTGCCACACTAAAACGGCGTCGTTTTTGGCAAAGGTGTGCGACAGCTCATTCAGAGCAGAAAGTGACACATGTCCAGTCTAGTTATTGTTGTAATAAATGAAATATGGAAAAACGAGCCAATTACATCCAAGGTCAGTCCGTCACCTAGGCAAGAACTGACTTGGGGGTGACTGTTAACATCCGACCTGCGACCTAATTAAGACCGATTATTACATACACTTAGTGTATCTCAATCTGAGATTGGTTTCATAAGGTCAGGTCGTATTGCCGAGGTTCGAAGGAATATAATGATTATAGATTCCTTACATACTGATAAAATATCCAATCAAATTAATTACTGCATCCAGAACTTAAGTCAGTGCCCACTTATTTCGCCAATCATATGATGTAGCTTCGCTTACTCACTAGCTCATTAATTGCTGGGGACCCACTTGAAGGAAGGTTTCATGATAACCTGTCAAGCCGACCTCAGCGACCAATGGAGAAATGCTAGTAATGTAATTTTCAGTTCGGCACTGGTGATTGACAAGACAGAACAGTAGGTGATACTGGATCTTCTTTACCTATAAAAGGGTTTGAGCTATCTTTGGAAAAGACGAAGGAGACTGGAATCTTTAAAAATATTTCTCTTGATAGAACACTTGTAACTTAGAAGTGATTATCAATAAAAATCCTGAATTTCTCTTTATTTTGCTTTCAAAGTTGACTTAAACTGATCCTACATTTTTTAACGTCAACAATCCTAATGCTCTAGTGTTCTATATCTTGATTTGTCTACGAATTTCATCATTCAAGTACTTGAATTCAGTCTATTGAAATAATTTTAGGATTAGTTAATTTCAGTAATTAATGAAAGACAATCTCGTGAAATGACACTCTACTCAGGGGCGGACCCAGCACCAGGTGAGCCCCCGCGGCCGCCCGTGCTGGATCCGCCGGAGCCTTTAAACCACCGGGCGCGCCATGGATTCGTGGTAGACGGAAAACCAGAAGAAAGCTGAAGAAGACAACTCAGGTTTGGAATTGGGCTTAAATTTTTTCTTTTTTCTTTTTTTTTTTTTTTTTGTTTTGCCATTGTTTGGGGCCTTTGGGCTGGCCTTTTGTTTTTTTTTTAAAAAAGGCCCAAAGGCCCACAACAATATATATATATATATATATATATCAGCAAGTGAAGGATGTGAAGCAGACGAGGAGAAGCACTGAAGCAGCGCCGTGACCGGTCTCCATTTCCCACCTCTCCTGGCTCGATTTGCGAAGCTGGTCACCTGCGACAGACTTGGACCGGACGGACCTCCTCCTCCTCCTGCGGCTTTGGCTGGTGAGTGCCCTTTTCCTTCTCGAATCTCGACTGATGCTCTTTTTCTTTTTTTAGTTTTTTTTGTGAGAAAAAATGAGAATTGTGATATGTGAATTTGTGATTTATGATAAATAATTTATGTTATATAAGTTATGAGTTATAAATTGGGATTTACGAGTTTTGATTTGTGATTTGGAAATTTAGGTTTAGGAATGAGAATTTTTTTGGTGTTTTGAATAGATAAGAGTTGAGTTGGACCTTATTAGTTCTCTTGCACAGTTGCACTGTCATAGATTTGACTTCAGTTTTCAAATAAGTGAACTCCAGAGAACCAGTTGGTGGAGAAATTTTGTTCCAGCTATTGTTTAAGGTGGATTTTGTTTTATGTTTATGTGGGCTATTACAGAAAATAGAATTGTGTGATTATTTCTTTTGAATTTGAAACCTGATGGATCATTTGGGAATTGTGACTGGATTGGATTTTGTCAAAAGCTATTGTTTTGAATAATGGGTTGTGTTTATTCAAGGTCTTGTATTGGTGAAATATGTGCACCTAGAGATATATATGTTGAAGAAACTGAAAATGTGAAAGGCAAAGAAGTTGAGATTACCGTTGTTCTCACCTGCTCATTCTGACGTGAAGAAGGGGAAATCATAGATGAATTGAATCAGTTAGCAAGGGATAATGAAGTTGGTATTACTAGATTGTCCAGGGCGTCGGCGTAATTTTTACCCTCTGATAGCTCGAGAACTGTAGAGGTTCCAGTTGGGAATTATGAATTGCGCTACTCGTTTTTGTCTCGGAGAGGATATTACCCTGATGCTCTTGATAAGGCTAACCAAGATAGTTTTTGCATTCACACAGGGACGGACCCAGCCTCGAAGCTCCGCCCTAGCTGAACTTCGAGGCTAGGTCCGTCCCTGACTCTACTCGTTCGTTTTATTACATGTTCGACTCATACATTTACAAAATCAGTGCAATAACAGCCCAAGGCAAATTAAACAATACAACGACAAGGCAAAATACATTAAGATTTTGGATTTTCTTTTCTTTTCATACCAATGTTGTCGAAATCTAGTATGACCAGAATTTTCAGAGAACTAGGATAAAGATTGAAAATTTAAAAATCGTTGAAATAATCATCGAAGTAGCTGATTCACCTCCAAAACCAGGCGGTAACCACCGTGAAACTATCGTTTTGACCTTTTCTCTTATTTTGGATGGAAGCCTAATCCCAATTTTAAAACATTTCTCGATAGATAAACAAAAGAGAAACTAGACTAGCTCATACCCAGTCATTCAATGTTCCATTATATGTCAGCCTAATGGGCCAATACAGCCCAACAAGAGTTTATAGAAAATCACAAAAAGCCCAATAAGGGTCAGCAATTCCTTGCAATGAAAAAAAATGTTCATAATTAATGAATTATTATACCATAATCTTAATGTATTAACAGATCCCAAAGTCTGTGTAATTGGGGGGAAAAAGAGGAAATTGCAAGAAATATCCACTTTTACATAGTTATTTGCAAAAATATCCCAAATTTATTTGATGTCCATTTTACAATAATTTGGATCAAAATACTCTTGTTAGCAATTTCTAATTCCACACTAATAATAAAAAATTTTATATAATTAAAAATTGTGCTGGCCAATAAAATTTTAACTCATAATCTACCCTACTTATTTCAAAAAGTACAAATGTCAATCAACATTAAATGCTAACTTTTTTCCCAAAACCGTCGATTTTTTTAAATTTTGTTTGGTTGGGTTCCCTTTTGGATGGGTCAGGTTATGTGTTAAATCGACCTAATACCATATTTTTTATACTTTGTAGTTGAGTTCTGATGGTTTACCCATGAAAAAAAATATAATCTACCCGCCCCAACCCGAATCGTATAATTCCAAAAAAGTGAAAACAACCTAACCTCACCCACACTCACAACTTCCTCATATTCACCCACTCTTCACCTTGAAACCATTGCCTTCCTTTCATCATCGACCTTTGAACCTCCAATTGTCGGAATAGTCTACGTAGCCCGTTGCACCCCCAACTACATGTTACTACTCCTTATCAATTTCTGACGTAGTTGCCTCTTCTTCTCTCTCAATCAGATTCTAACTCATTTTTCCTTTAAATTGTTTTATAAGTAACTATACATTATTTCTTCCATGGGCGTATTTACATGTGGTGTTGTGGGGTTTGGGTGGTGTTGATGTTTTGTTTAAATGGAGGATATTGTATGGAAAATGTTTTGTGTTATGTTTAGACTGATCGACTAAAGGAAAAATGTTTGAATACTCCATTTTGAATCTTACGTGTTTGAATACTCCATTTTGGTGTGATTTCAAAGTTATACACGGTTGGATTCTTACATGTTCAAATATACCATATGATTTATCAGATAAAAAGATTATGTACAATGTGAACCCCAACTCCCACCCCATCCCATTCCACCCATTCTAGCATTGTAATGGTTCTAAACAGTCGATAATGGTTGTAAGTGTTATGTCTTAGGTCCAATCAATTTTGAACATAAACACTTTCAACATATAATTGATACATTTTTATGGTCGATCTATTATTTAATTAACATTCAATTAAATTAAATAATAGAGTTTGTAGATTCAAATCATAGTAATTTGTTAATCACAGGGAGTTGTGATTGTGAGATACAAATTACATATGACTGGATCTTAAATCGTCAATGATCGTAAGTAATAATGAAATACAGATATCGCTATTACGAATAAACCATCACGTGTGGCATTTCTTACTTTTGAAGTAAGCGGCTAATCTCATAAGTTAAAGTAAGGTGACACTTAAATGAACACGTGAATATTTTGTTATAAAACAAAACATTGGAAACCTGCTAAGGAGATTCCACAGGTATAACTATCTAAGTATCAGTAGTTAATCTCTAACAAAGATTAATGGAATTGATCAATCAACTTGAGGTTATCATTGTGCCTTATATGAGGACAATCATACTTAGATGATGTTGGATGTTGCTGTAAGTGTTATGCCCTAGGTCCAATAAATTTGGGACATAAACACTTTATATATATATATATATATATATATATATATATATATATATATATATATATATATATATAATCGATGCATATTTTTGGTAATATCTATTATTTAATTGAATTAATGTTATAATGAATTAAATAATAGAATCTGTAGATTCAAGTCTTGGTGATTTGTTAATCACAAGGAGTTGTGATTGTGTGATACAAATTACATATAACTGAATCTTAAATCGTCCGTGTTCGAAATAATAACGAGAGACGGATATCGTTACTACGGATAGACCATCACGTGTGGCATTCTTACTTGTGAAGTAAGTAGCTGATCTCACAAGCTAAAGTGTGGTGACACTTGAATGAGCACGTTGATGTTTTGTTATAGAACAAAACATTGGAGACCCGCTGGGAGATTTCACATGGATAACTATTTGAGTGTTAGTGATTAATCTCTAACGTTCGGTAGTGGAATTGGTCATTTGACTTGAGGTCATCATAGTGCCTTATATGAGGACAGTCACACTTTGGTGGTGTTGAATGTTGCTCTGCCAAAGGTTGCTAATACAGCATCGTTCGGGTATGTCCAGAATTATATGAAGGTTGTGAATGATCGATAGAGGATTCGTAAGTCTTAGATAGTAAGAGATTATGATCTACATTTTATCCAGTTAAGTTGATAATGAGATCATTTGCCAAGGTGAACTCATAAGTCGAAAAGGAGTTTTCGACTTACAATGACTTAACAGTGGGATAAAAGATATGATCGATAATTGAGATTGACATATATCTAAATCTCATAATTGATCGGATCATATTGAGAAATGATTATAGTTTCACGGTAAACGAACAAGTTTGATTTTGTCATATCACGTGACATTTCCCGTCACATATATTGCCCTGATACATTGCTAGATGTCAATCTGAGACGACGAATATGAATTAGTGATAAATTAGAAGGGATGTTTTAATTTATCGATGTTTGATTTGATCAAAATAATAATTCATGTCGTTAGGTATCGTGATCAGGAACATAATTGGTCACACACAAAAGAGAACCAAAAGAATGAGATTTACCAATTAATTAATTGACAAGTATTGGATAATTAATTAATTGAGTTGCTTATTAATAGGCCCGAATAATTAATTGGATTAATTAATTCATGGACCAGATTTAATTAATTTGATTAATTAAATATTGGACCGGGTTAAGTTTAAGAGACGGGCCAAACCCGATTGGGATTATATTAATTGGCTGCTAGGGTTTGAAAACTGTATGGAATTATTCATTATTCTTGCTAACACAAGAAAAGAAAACTATAGTCGTCATTCTTGTTCTCTGTGTGGATCACCATTGGAGGCTGGACAGCTTGGATTGCAGATGGTGATTATTGGAGTTCGAGAATCAACAAAGGAGTTTGCAAAATTCATCATATGTATAATTCTTATCACAATTTCTATCTAAACACAAAGCAGATCCGTGGTGGGAATTGAAAATTGTTTTATTTCCGCTGTGTATGATTAAGCTCCTGTTTGACACCCATTTTATTCTCATTCTATTTCTCATTCAATTTATCTTTCTTCATTTCAACCATACATTCTATTAATAAAATAATATTACACATAAACCCAAAAATTCTCCTTACTTTTTAACCACACAATCTTCCATCAATCACTATTCCAAAAATTATTTTTCAAACAAAATGGGTGTCAAACAGGGACTAAGCAAATTCCCAACAGTGGTATCAGAACCTACTTTGTCTTTGTTAGAAATTGTTTTTGCATGTTAGAACAGTCAAAAGTTGATTGTTATTATTTTTTCTTGAATCTAGAAATTTACAAAATTAATTTTATATTCAAAAATTGTTTTTGAAAAGAAAATAATTTTTTTTTGGGTTGAAAACGGATCGAAAAAAAAGGTGGGCGGCTGTCGAGGGAGGTGCATCGCCGTTGTGTCGCCATGTCGCAGAAGACGTCAGCCGATTTAACCAGAACGCCGCCTGCCTCCTAGTTGCATGCTGAGCGCTACATTGCAGTCTTGAGCAACAAGGGGCTTCGAATCTAGAAGCATGAAAGCAATGGATATCGCCGTTAATGGTGCATCGGGCCAATGGCAGAAGGTAGGTTTTCCATTTTAGTGTTTTTCAAGAACTAGGTGAAAGGCGGATGCAGGGGCTTCTTGTGCAATTTCTGAAATTGCAGGCCCTCGCATGCAATTATAATTTAAGAGTCAGTTTGCAAATTTTATAGAAAGGGCTTGTCATGAAATTAATATAATTGAAGTGCTTGCTTTTAGTTTGAAACTTGGGTCAAGTTGCAATATTTAAAAAGATTTTGAATTTAAATATTAAAATGGTTTTATATTTGATTTTCAAATGGGTTTGACCTAAAATTTCAATTTTGATTCGTTTAAAATTTTATTTAAAATCAACAAATTTTTATATTTTCGTTAAAATTGGATTTTAACTTAAATATTAAACTTAGACCCAAAATTGAATTTTATTTTATTTAGGAGTTTTATCCTAAATTAAAATGTTAATTCAATTATAATTAGAGTTGGACTCTAATTTGATATTTAATTAAAATTTAATTTTAATTAAATTATTCACCCTAATATATTGTTGAAATTAGAGTTGAACTCTAATTTAACATTTAATTGAAATTTTGTTTTAATTAAATTGTCTTACCCTAATTTTTTCTTGAAATTAGAGTTGGACTCTAATTTGATATTTAATTGAGATTTGATTTAAATTAAATAAGTTCGCCATAATATCTTGAAATTAGAGTTTGACCTTATTTTGTATTTAATTAAAATTTAATTTTAATTAAATTCAACCTTATTAATTCGATTATAATTAAAGTTGGACTGTAATTTCACATTTAATTAAAATTTTATTTTAATTAAATTATCTCGCCTGAAAATTTTATTGGAATTAGAATTGGACTTTAATTTTGTATTTAGTTAAAAGTTGATTTTAATTAAATAGCACCTCCCTATAATTGTGGAATTAAAGTTGGACTCTATTTCAGTATTTAACTAAAATTTGATTTTAATTAAATAAGTCCGCTTATTAAATTAATTAATTAATTTGATTAATTAATTATTTAATTGTTTTGATCAATTTTTCTAAATTAGTTTAGGCGACTTTAATTGTTAGAAACTTGAAACATGTTTGCATATAATATTAGATATTATATAGGAAAGCATTTATGTGATGAATGTTTTATTAATGGATGATTATGGACTCGACCATGTGGATGTGTTGAATAGTTAGTTTTATTCTTGTTGTTTTATGGGTTTGCCAGCTCTTAATTTATTTTGGACATGCTGAGTCCATTATTATTGTTATTATTTTGGGCTTGCGTGTCCCATTATTTAGGTCTGCGTGCCAACTTGTATAGGATACATATTGCAGTTGGACTAATTGGAGATGCAAGAAGAGGTGGAGACCATAGAGATGGAGCATTGTATGAATCAATGTAATACCTCCTAGGAACTGACCAACTAGTCTTTCTTATGGCTCAGAAAGATTAGGTAGTATAAGTCCATAATCGTCTACACTATTATATATATGTTCATTGGCATGCTAGATGTATAATAAAATATATATGATTATTACGATGAGATATTTGCATGCAAAATTCCTCGTTAAAATAAATAAATGAAATATTAAGTCATATTTATATTCGCATTCCATCATTATAATGAAAAACGAGAGTCCTAAATCGATCTCAACTTGTTGAGTACACTAGATATGGATCTCATATTTGTATAAATATGCAGAAACTAAATAAAAAGTAGATCGCTACAGAATGGAGAAGTTGACATACACGTTGAAAATGAGCAAAGGTTGTTGCATAGAAGCATATTTCTTGTCATTGCTTTTAGGCTTAATATTAGAATTAGAGAAATATTATTTTTGTTCTCACCATTACCAAGAGTATTAAATAAATTTCATATTTTGGCATGAATTATTTTAATGTTAAGGACAATTGTTGTTCATTTTTATCTTGATAAGATCTTAATGGTTATGGTAAATTACAAAATGACATTTATATTCTAAATATTGAGTATTGTATAATGAATATAGAAATTGAAAGGCAAAAAAATGATAATCTGAATAACACATATATCTGGCATTGGAGATTTGGTCACATAAATGAAAATGCAATTTCAAACTTACATGAAGATGTATATTTGGGTCAAATGATTTTGAATCATTTGACAAATGCGAATCATGCATGTTAGGCACAGTGACCATATCTCATTTTACTTGAAAATGAGAAAAATATGTACAATTACTAGGTCTAATACATAGTATGTATGTAGACTCATATCAATTAATGTTAGGTGAAGTTTATCTTATCTCATCACATTTACTAATGACCATTTCAGAAATGGTCATGTATATTTGATAAAATTCAAGCATGAAACGTTTGAAATGTTCAAGGGATTCAAGCTGGAAGTAGAGAAACAAATATGTAAATATATTCTCACACTAAGATATGATCGATGTGGAGAATATCCAAAAGGTAGAATTTTAGATTATCTAAAAGAGAATAAGATTCTCATGCAGTGGATTCCTCCACATACATTGCATTGTAATGATGTATTTGGATTAAGGAATCGTACACTATTAGATATAATACAATTAAGAACAAGCCATGCAAACATTCCAGAATCGTTTTGAAGTCATGCACTGATTGCCACATGCTACGCACTAAATCGTGTCCCATCTAAATCGATTGACAAAACTTCATACGAGTTATGGAAAGGCCCAACTTATCTCATATGAAAGTTTGGGCTGTGACGCTTTTGTGAAGCGCATTGAATTGGATAAGTTTGAGACTAAATCCGATAAATATATATTGTGGGATATCCAATAGACAATTGGATATTAATTCTATAATCCCATTGAGAAGAAGATATTCGTCTCAAGACGTGTCATACTCCTAGAGAAAATGTTTATTCTAGGAGAGACGTGGGAGCGGAATAAATCTTGAAGGAGTTCAAGAGACCACGAATATAATTGACCTAATAGATGAACCTGAGTCTGATCCCACACCTGCTGAGGGACATACTCTTGATCAAGAAGTTGAGACTTCTGAGGACACGTTAGCTCCTTGTAAATCTTGTAGGATCATACAACCTGCTAGAAGGTATGAATCCATGATTACTAATCAGGCATTACTAATCGAGGATAATGAACCTACTAATTATGCAGAAATAAAGTCAAGTGTTGACTTAAAGAAATTGCAAGAGGCCATGGAAATCTAAGATGGACTTGATGTATGTAACCAAGGTTTGGACATTGGTCGACCTGCCTAATGGATTAGAACCCATAGGTTGTAAACGAGTTTACAAGAAAATGTCAATATGGATTGAAACAAGCCTCTTGGAGCTGAAATCTTCGATTTGATGTGAAAGTCAAAATGTTTGATTTTATCAAAAGTGAAGACGAATTGAGCGTTTACAAGAAGATAGTGAGAGCATTGTCGCATTCCTAATATTAGATATATGAGACATATTATAGGAAACGACGTCCTTATATTTCAAATGTTGAAATTATGGCTGTTAAATATTTCTCCGTAATAAATATGGGATAAGCAAGTTGATCTATAGAGATAGATCTAAAGGATTACTTAACTCATCCCGATCTATATAGATAAAATCTCGAGAAGCTTTTATATGGAGAAAATGAACTGAGAGTTCATGGATACACTGATACTAACTTCTAGTGAGTCTAGAATAATAGCATATCTCAAATAGGATATTGGCTTACTCTTAAGCGGTATGTTGGAAA
Organism: Fraxinus americana; assembly: GCA_035079005.1. NCBI lineage: Eukaryota > Viridiplantae > Streptophyta > Magnoliopsida > Lamiales > Oleaceae > Fraxinus > Fraxinus americana. Next base: position 11,616 of record JAVHZT010000062.1, on the reverse strand, counting down.
GGTTCCAAATCGGAAATAACCGTTGATTCAATAATGGAAACCTTATACATCATTGCTATAGAAAGCAACAAAAGTTGTGGCTTGGATCGGGAAGTTCATTAATGAACTTGGGATAGTTCCTAATATTGTTGATCACACGCTTCTGCATTGTAATAATAATGGAGCCATCGTGCAAGCGAAGGAACTAAGGTCTCATCAACGATCTAAACATGTGTTAAGGCGGTATTATCTCATCGGAAAGATAATACAATGAAATGACGTAAAGAAAGAACGAATTCCCACAAGTTATTAAATTACAGATCCACGAACAAAGAGTTGTCGCAACATAAACATGATCGACATGTAGACTCTTATGGTATAATATACATAAGTGATTGGATTTAGTGCAAGTGGGAGTTTGTAAGTGTTATGCCTTATGTCCAATCAACTTTGGACATAAACACTTTAAATATATATATAATCGATGCATATTTATGGCAATATCTATTATTTAATTGAATTAATGTTCTAATGAATTAAGTAATAGAATCCGTAGATTCAAGTCTTGGTGATTTGTTAATCACAAGGAGTTGTGATTGTGAGATACAAATTGCATATGACTGAATCTTAAATCGTCCGTAGTCGAAGTAATAACGAGACACTGATATCATTATTACAGATAGACCATCACATGTAGCATTCTTACTTGTGAAGTAAGTAGTTGATCTCACAAGCTAAAGTGTGATGACACTTGAATGAACATGTGAATGTTTTGTTATAAAACAAAACATTGGAGACCCACTGGGAGATTCCACATGGATAACTATATGAGTGTTAGTCGTTCGGGTATGTCCAGAATAATATGAAGGTTGTGAATGATCGATAGAGGATTCGTAACTCTTAGATAGTAAGAGATTATGATCTACATTTTATCCAGTTAAGTTGATAATGAAATCCTTTGCCAATGTGAACTCATAAGTCGAAAAGGAGTTTTCGACTTACATTGACTTAACAGTGGGATAAAAGATACGATCGATAATTGAGATTGACACATATCCATATCTCATAATTGATCGGATCATATTGACGAAATGATTATAGTTTCACGGTAAATGAACAAGTTTGATTTTGTCATACCACGTGAGATTTTCCGTCACATGTATTGTCCGACACATTGCTAGATGTCAATGTGGGACGACGAATGTGAATTAGTGATAAATTAAAAAGGGGTGTTTTAATTTATAAATTCTTGATTAGATCAAAATAATAATTCATGTCATTAGACATCGTGATCGGGAACCTAATTGGTCACACACAAAAGAGAACCAGAAGAATGAGATTTACTAATTAATTAATTGATAAATGTTGGATAATTAATAAATTTAGTTGCTTATTAATAGACCCGAATCAATTAATTAATTCATGGACCAAATTTAATTAATTCGATTAATTAAATATTGAACCGGATTAAGATTAAGAGATGAGTCAAGCCCACTTGGACTTATATTAATAACCTATTAAGTTTTCAGAAAATTAGAACACGATTCGTATTTTTACTAGTACAAAAAAAGAGAAACCCTAATTCTCTTATTCTTATTCTCTGTGTGGATTTTCATTAGAGGTTAGACAATTGGATAGCTGTAGATTGTAGATCGTAATTTTTCATGTTCAAGACAAGCAAATGAGTTTGCATAATTCAGCAAATGTATATTTTCTATCACGATTTATATCTAAACACAAAGAAGATCATTGGTGGAAATTGAAATTATTTTTGTTTTCCGTTTTGTATGTTAAGTAAATTCTCAACAATGGTATCAAAGCATACATTGTGCTTGTTAGAATCTGTTTTGCATGTTTGAACAATGAAAAGTTGATTGTTGATTTCTTGTTTCTAGGAATTTAATTTAAAAAAATAAAAAAAGGTCGAAAAATGGATCAGGTATAATCGACAGCGCGGGTATAGGCACAGGCACAGGCAATGAGCTGGCAGACTATTTCAGCGACAGCAGCATTTCTGTAGTGCGCGAGGTTGAGTGCATGCAGTGACGATGCTCACGCTGCTATAAAATGAAACATGGCGCTGCTTGCCGTATATTGCAGCAACGAGCAATTTTGGTACAAAAGTAGTCCACGAATAGCGGCGGCACGCTGTCGTTTAAAGCACACATAGCTAAGCCGGTTGTCGGCGTCGTAACGGAATGAGAATTTTATTTTTTTAGGGTTTCAGGTGGTTTGATTAGGGACATGGACTTGTGTTGCAATTTATGAGATTACAAGCCCATGCCTGCAATTTTATCTCTGGGGGTCAATTTTCAAAAGTAGTTTTGAATTTAAATTTTAAATTTGATTTTCGAATAAGGTTTGACCAAACTTTTAATTAGAATTTTATTTTAATTAAATTGTCACACCCTAAATTTTTTCTTGAATTAGAGCTGAACTCTAATTTAGTATTTAATTAAAATTTGATTTTAATTAAATAAGTCTGCTTTATAATTGTGGAATTAGAGTTTGATTCTAATTAGGCATCTAATTAAAATTTGATTTTAATTAAATAACCCCTCTCATTAAATTAATTGTTTAATTGATTTTTTTTATTGTTCCGATCCATTTATCTAAATTAGTTTAAACTGTCTTAATTGCAAGAAACTTGAAACATATATGTATATAATATTAGATATTATATAAGAAAGTATTTATATGATCAATGTTTTATTAGTGGATGATTATGGCATCGACCATGTAGATGTGTTGAATGGTTAGTTTTATGGTACTGTGAGTTCTTATTTATTTTGGACATGCGAGTCTGATGTAATTTTATGGGCATGTGCATCCAATTATTTAGTTTTACGTGCTAACTAGTATAGGATATAGGTTACAGCTGAACTAATTGAAGAAAGAAAAAATAAGAGGAGGCCATAGAGATAGAGCATTGTATGAATCAATTCAATATCCCATAGGAACTTACCAACTAATCTTCTTTATGGCTCGAAAAAATTAGATAGTAAAAGTCTATAATCGTCCACGCTATTATATATATATATATATGTGTGTGTGTGTGTGTGTGTGTGTGTGTGTGTGATGAAACCTATGCACAATAAAACCCTCGTTAAAATATTAAGTCAAATTGATGTTTGTCTTCCATCATTATAGTGAAAAATCAGAGTTTTCAATCGATCTCAGCTTGTTGAGTACACTTAAGGCTGGTCTATTATGGACATGTTTGATACTATGAAATAATAGATATTTCTTGAATGATGAGTTTGATTTAACTAAAATTTATCTTTTGTTGAGTACAATCAATGAAATAATTCTAAAGGTATGCTAAACTATCACATATGATCTGTGCGGATAAAGAGTTGTTAGTTTAATGATTTGGAAGTTGTATGAAGATATAATTGATAATAGCATATACTCAAATGTTTTATTAAAGTTTGTTGAGTACACTTAAGATCTTAATATAACAAATGGGATTTCAGCCTACTGGGAGTCAAGTATAGATTCTATAAATTCATGTGAGGGGTCATAAATTTAAGTTAAGCAGTGGGAGCGTGATTAATTTAATAAAATACCATGTTAAATTAATCGATGCACTTTATATATTATTCTTTTGTTTTCGTCATTTACATTTATTGAATTATGAGTAAACATATGTTTTTGAGAGGCATACCAGATGCCAACAACCAAATCAAATTTTCTTGATTTGCATCGTAATTTGAAAATTGTTCTCAGGCATGAGAAAATTAGTTATATCCTTTAGTGTCCTTTTTTAGAGATACATGCTGATGGCTCGATTAAGGAAGAGATGACTACTATAATAAACATAGTGAAGACGAAAGTACTACAACATGTGTGATTCTTGCAACTATGTCACCGAAGTAATAAAAGCAACGTGAGGATATAAATGCTAACATAATGATTTTTCATCTCAAGGGGTTGAATGATGAACAATCACGTGTGGAAATATATGAAATTTCCTAGCAACTATACTCGTGCATAATGGCAGAAGAATCTTCAATTAGTGCTCATGTACTGAAAATGATTGGCTATATTGAGAAATTTTCTCAATTGAATTCAATCATGGACCATGAACGAAGTATTGACTTGGCTCTACAATCTCAGCCATAGAGCTATCATAACTAATTATGAATTTTAAAAATGAATAAGCTTTAGTGCACATTCCCTGAATTGCTAAACATGTTTAAGGCTGTTAAGTCCAACATCAAAGCTAGTAGTGGGCAAGTTTTGGCTGTTGACTCCTCTAACGGCACTAAGAAGAAGTCTAAAGGATGATTTAGGAAAGCATCCACGATAGCTAAACAGTCAAAGCGAAAAATGACAATACCAAATCTAATGACCATTGTTATCATTTTGGAATGATAGGTCATTGGAAAGGAAACTACAAGGCATATGTTTTCTTCATTAGCTTTTTGGGTATTAGATACCGAATATGGATCTCATATTTATAAATATGCAAAAATTAAATAGAAGTAGACAATTGCAAGAGGGAGAAGTTGACTTACACATTGAAAATAAACAGAGGTTACTGCATTGCCTATAGGAGCATACTTCTTGCCATTGCCTTTAAGTTTAGTATTAGAATTAGAGAAATGTTATTCTATTCTCACCATTACCAGGAATATTATTTGAATTTCATGTTTTGACGTGAATTATTTTAATGCTAAGGACAATTTTGTTCATTTTTAACTTGATAAGATCTTAATGGTTATGATAAATTATAAAATAATATTTATATTCTAAATACTTATTATTCTATAATGAGTATAGAAATTGAAATGAATACAACTGATAATTTGAATAACACTTATATCTGGCATTGCATACTTGGTCACATAAATGAGAATGCAATTCCAAAATTACATAAAGATGTATATTTGGGTCAAGTGATTTTGAAAAATTTGACAAAATGCGAATCATGTATGTTAGGCATAATGATCAAATTCCCTTTTACTTGAAAGGTGAAAGATCTCCACAATTACTGGGTCTAATACATAGTGATGTATGTGCACCCATGTCAATTAATGCTAGATGAGGTTTCTCTTGTGTCATCACATTTACTGATGATTATTTTAGAAATGGTCATGTATATTTGATAAAATTCAAACATCAAACTCTTGAAAGGTTTAAGGAATTCAAGCGAGAAATAAAGAAACAAATAGGTAAATGTATTCTCACACTAATACTTGATCAAGGAGAAGAATATCTAAAAATGGATCATTTTAAATTATTTAAAAGAGAATGAGATTCTCTCGCAGTGAGCTACACCACATACATCGCAACATAATAGTGTATCTGAATTGAAGAACTGTACATTATTAGAAATGGTATGATCAATGATGAGCCATGCGAACCTCCCAAAATCATTTTGGGGTCATACACTAATTGTTTCATGCTATACATTAAATCGTGTCCCATCTAAATTGGTTGACAAAACTCCATACGAGTTATGGAAAGGAAGAAGGCCCAACTTATATCATATGAAAGTATGGGGCTGCGACGCTTATGTAAAGCGCACTGAATCAGATAAACTTGGGACTAAATTTGATAAATATATATTTGTGGGATGTTCAAAAGAGACAATTGGATATCAATTCTATAATCCTGTTGAGAAGAATGTGTTCATCTCAAGATATGTCATATTTCTAGAGAAAGAGTTTATTTTAGAAGAAGGTAGTGGAAGCAAATTAGAACTTGAAGAAGTTCATGAATCCACAGATATTATTGATCAATTAGATGAACTGGAGTCTAATCTCATACCTGCTGAATGACAAACTCTTAATCAAAACATAGAGATTCGTGAGGACACTCCGGCTCAACATAAATCAAGTAGGACCATTCGACTTCGTAGAATGTACGAATTCACGATTACTAATCTTGTATCACTAATCGAGGATGATGAACCTATGAATTTTGCAGAAACAAAATCAAGTGTTGATTCAATGAGATGGCAGGAGGGCATGGAATCCGAAATGAACTCAATGTATACAAACAATGTTTGAACCTTGGTCGACCCTCCTGATGGGATAAAACCCATAGATTGTAAATGGGTTTACCAAAAAAAGTTTGACGTGGATGGGAACATCTATACACACAAAGCAATGCTAGTAGCAAAATATTACAAACTAAGACAATGTGTTGACTTTGATGAAACCTCTTAAGTTATAGCCATGTTAAAGTCCATTCGGATTTTGCTTACAATAACTTCATACCATGACTATAAGTTATGGCAAATGGATGTTAAAACTTCATTCCTTAACAAGAACTTGCAAGAGAAAGTGTACAAAACACAACTCAAAAGTTTTGAATCCAAATATACTTACAAGGTATGCAAGTTCGATCAATCTATACTGGATTGAAGCAAGCCTCTTGGAATTGGAATTTACGCTTTGAAGAGAAAATAAAAAAGGTTTAATTTTATCAAAAACAAAGACAGTTCATGTGTTTACAAGAAGATAGTGGAAGCGTTGCCATATTCCTGATATTATATGTATAAGATCTATTATTAAGAGGAAATGATGTCCCCGTATTTCAATAGTTGAAATTATGGTTGTCAAATAGTTTCTTCATGAAAGATATGAAAAAAGCAACTTGATCTATAGAGATATATTTAAAATATTATTTAACTCATCTCAATCAATATAGATAAAATCTTGAAAAGATTTTATATGGAGAAAATGAATTAAGAGTTCATATATACACCGATGTTAACTTTTAGTCAGACTAGAATGATAGTGAATCTCAATTAAGATATGGTTTTTCTTTTAGCTAGGAATTTCTTTATACAATAATTATTTGAATATTGTATTTAAAGCTATATGCATGTTTATATAGAGGAGTAAGCATGGTGTAATTGCATTACAAGACTACACACCAACTCATACTTTATGTAATTACAATTGACTAACATTTGCTAGACAACATAGGTTTTAGACCTTGTGCTTGTCATCCCAAATGTGAAGTTGTATTTATTACCAACCTGCTTGTGATTTCAACAAAATACTATATTCATCATTACATTATTTCAAATGATTGATTTATAACACACATTTGATCGAAATCATATTGAGGAGCGTGTACGTCCAATTTGTTGGTTTTAACTCTTTTTAATTTAATTGTCATTTTACTAGTCCGTTAATTGATTTGAGTTTTTTTCTTGACATTTCATGTCATTCTCGTCATTTGAAAAGTTGTTATCGACATTTGGATCATATTTATCTCAACATTTGACACTTCATTTATGTAGATGAGATTTCATTCTGATCATGAGAGTTCTATATATTTCTTGCATTTCTTGATATTTGAAGTGTTGTTCTGACCTTAAATACCTATTAATCTCGACAATTGATATTTCAATTGTCAGGAACGACAGTTTGAAAATGATAACTAGATACAAGAATTGAATAATATGCTACTTTGAACAACCATATTATTGCCTCGATTTCAATTTTACATCGAATCACCGAACTATACCATCAATTAAAAATCTACCTAATTATGGTACACAAAATGACGTTGCAAATGTTTTTCCAAATAGAAAATGCTATACTCCAACAACATTTTAAACGAACTACACCTTTCTTACCTTTTTTATGGCTGGAGCGTAAAAAATGAGTCATCCTACTTGCACTGGGCAACTTTACCCTTAGGGATCGAGGTCTGCATGGAGATAGAGCATTGACATTAGGGGGATCTGTGATGGTGGAAACATCATTCGATGGATTACAAAATGGAGACATCAACTGGACCTACAATATGTGGTGCCTCTTTTGCACTAGCACAATCAAAATCATCCGATCATTGGAATCTAACCACATCAGCAGACTGTCTAGACAAGTCATCGACATTGGCAACAATTGCTTCAATTGGCTCAACACATTGTTTGTCCGCTGGTTAGGCAACGAAAAATCATCGTAATCATCACATATAGGCATATCTCTACTACCGTCATCACAACCAAATCCATTGTACTCATCACTCACCTTGTGTTCCCCAATTTCTGTAGCTACATCGTCAAACCTACATTCGCGGACACATGCTCCATCATACTATACACATGATCCTTCATTTCTTTTTCGATATCGTGAACCTCACATTTATTTCATCCCTAAATTCGCCTAGCCTGATCTCAATCATTTCCCCATGTTCAATCAACAGAGTTCTTATCTCATTTAAAGACACATACCACACTGGTGGACGATGGCCCTAGCTAAAAGTCAATGGCAAGTCGTTGACGGATAGCAATGCTCTTCTTCTCTACCTTCAACATAACTGAAATCCCTCTCCACTTATATTAATTTTTTACCTCAATTGTTTTTCTCATTGTTCCATATCAATTCACCTTCACGTGGACAATCATTTATTTCAGTTGATAGAAAAACAAGATTGTCCAGAACAGGGTCTGTTGCGTCTTCCAAAGGAACTAAATCAGTAAAGTAAGGCTACAATTCTTCTTCAGCAGTAGCGTGCAGTGTTCATCACAAGTGCACCTACAAAGGGAGAAAAAACATTAAAATGAATTATTATATATTCCAAAATTGTAAGTGCCATTATACATGTAAATTGCTTACATGTGTCTTGTAAAAAAAATCTGAATAGATTTTGGATTGAGGTTACTTTATGCTAGACCATCGCAACATCCTCGAAAGGTCGTCACTAATCTTAATAGAGAATCGAGCTCTCAACTCCGGGATCACCTCGTACACCCACAACTGTCTAACATATATAACATTGGTTACCATATACAAAAATACACAATAGTATGCAATGAATAGAAATCAAATAAATACGGACACACATACAGCTGAATAATAAGAGGAAATCCGTAAAACGTGTAAGACATCAGTCACAATCGTGACCTTTGCCAAGTTTGCCTTTCTTTCTCATCCATGTAGTGGTGATTTGATTAGAAGTTTAAAACATATTGTCCTCCATGGGTAGGTATTGAAGAACTCCAAGTCGTCTACGATGAAGAGTGTCAGGATGTATCCTACATTTCAGTCTCTTGAATTGAATAATCTTTCCATAATTAGTGACAACCCAAGCTTGTATCGATCATTACAATGGCACATTTCAAGAAAATCTTCTCCAGGTCGCTACAAGTTACCTAGTCTCTATTAGTAAACGTTTTGTGCCATAGTCGGGTTTTCTATGGGATTTTGTTGGCTTTAGTACATGTAGGCACTTGACCACACTTCAAGTCGGTGATTAATGCAAAATCTAGTAATTCAGATCTTACAAACCTTTTGTTCACCTTGAACCAAACCTCGAAACGTCTTGGGTATACAACATATCTATTCACCATTTCATGAATCAATTGCGCAGATAGTTTGAGATCCGACAATTTTCCAACATGCCCTATGCAGCTGTCCTCGAACTGACTCTTTTGTTGTGCATAAAATTTGTCCAGTACAACTGTAATGTATCGGGTGTTGTTGAGATGTGATATTTGTGCAGGAATACGTTCTTGTTCCGAAATTTTATATCTATGTGAGGATGTCATTTACAAATCCAAAAAATAAACAAATGAAATAATATGAGAACCTACTAAGGGAATAAAATGACCTAAGAAATTTATGAAACCAATTAACCATTGAAAATGCTTACTATCTAATCAAATAGGTACCCATAAAGCATAGTGTACAAATTCAACAAAATGTAAGAAATTAAAATTTAACCATTTCTAGCAAAGATTTAAGATTTATAAAAGATCATGGTTTATGATCTTTATGTCTGTTTCAATCTTCAATTCCCCCCGACACGTAAAACAACAAGCAGTAGATAAAAGAGCATAATCTTAATATTGATGGAGGTTGAGAGATACCAAGCTCCTAAGCATGAATCTTAATATTGACATATCTATCCCCATACAAGACTATACCTATAATTCACTTCTATCTTCTCAGCATCCAAATTCAACAAGCTAAATTATGTCGACTTAATAATTCTTCAAAAGATCACCCTCACCCCACCCCCAAACTGCACTTTCTTGAGAATATGAAAACCTGTTATGGAAATAAAAGAACTGCATACACAACATAGATGCAAATAAAATGATCTAAGAAGACTGACAAATGACAAGGCGGTTCATTAAACGGATGCAGTACAAGTGAAACGAATGAACCAAAAAATTAGATTCACTAATTATTCCAATTATTTACTGGGAGAATGTACCTCTCGTTGCATTCCATTATGTCTTTCATGAATCCCACTCTCTTAGTCCATAAACACAATGCAAATATTACATTTTATATTAGTGTCGTAATCCATTACATAAAAAGTATAAGCATAAAAAGAAAATGCAACCATTTCGACATTAGAACGTTGAAGACTGTAGAGAAAGTGAAAAACTCATATTTGTGTATTAAAGGAGGAGTTGAAAATGGTTACTTAGGTAGTGAAGCAATAAAAAAGTCATGAGAAATGCCTCCACCTTAAAGGAACCATTTTTTTGCGAAAGCATACAACTTTTCTAGTATTGGGTTTTAAATTTTAAGTTACTTCAACTATTACATGAACAAAAGATTTGTCATAAAAATAGAATGTACATAGATTATTGTAACTAAAACTGTAGAAGTGGTCACTACTAAATCCAAGAAAAACAAATCAATTTTACAACAATATCAAGTGAATAATACATTTATTTTCTGGTGAAGGACACTTAGCATGATCAAAAGCCACAATAGCCCTTTCATCTAAGAATTCCATCTGAACATGTAATCAAAAATTTAGCACGACTTTTTCACTAATTTTCTGAATCAGTGATAAATAGCAATCTTTCAGAGTTCTAGATTACAATTGTTGGAAATAAAAAGACTTCCATTCAAGAATATGAATAGGATATCTGTATATATATATAAAGGATTCTTGAAATTTCCTAACTATAGGAAGGAATAAGTCATTTAGTTCATGCATGTTCACTGAGTGCAGGACAAAATAAAATCAAGACGACAACTCAAAAATTATTTAAAAAATTAAAACCTGTTCCTTTCAAGATATTTTCCCTATTACATAAAAAATACCTTTTTCCATATATTTTTCCGTAAAAATATCATTTTCAGTTGATCTATATATGAAGAAAGAGTTGGCTACCTAGTTATATTAGATGATTAACAACAAAAGCGAGAGAAGACAACAAACTATTTGTGCTCAGCTTTTTTGCGTGCACTGGAAGTAGAAGGCATTGTTTCTCCATCTTATTTGAAAGTCCCTATAAAAGTAAATATACAAAAGACAACTCTAGCATTCATATACGGAAGCAATCATATAATTTAGAGGTACGTTGTAATTCCACAAATCATGTCCTAACTCTATCATCCGGTTTTGTTCATGTTTATAATAACCATTCTTCTCTTGCTAACTACTAAGCACAATATATTGAAAAAGTTTCAAATAATCTGTTTTTGTTCAATTCTGATACCATTGTTGGGAATTTACTTAACATGCATAGCGAAAAAAAAAATTTAATTCCCACCAAGGATCTTCTTTATGTAGATAGAAGCCGTAATAGAAAATGTACACGTTATAACTTAGTTGTCCCTTTAAACCAAGATCTTAGGATCTCCAATCAACAAGGTAGGGTTACCATTACAAAAATTATTATGTAGCAGGCTTTAATCTCAT